>LOEQ01000289.1:406177-432943 GCA_001685075.1 Bramus lutescens
TTGTCCTTGGCTTCTCAGTCAGCCCTCATTGTCAGCCACGTTCAGAGAGTCCATCAGTCCCAGTCCAGCTGGCCAGTGGGGCTGATCTATATCTTTTTTTGAGGATGTGACTGGGTCACTAGGATTCTAGCCTTAAACCTAAGAATTTTAAATCCTTGGAAAATTCCAGGATCCAAGCAAATTCAGAGTCCTCCAGTGTCACAGGGTGTGAAAGTCATTGCTTGTCTCTGGCTAAATGCAGATTTGCTCTTCAAATGCATTGTTCTGGAGACACAGTTTGACTTGATTTGGGTAAAGGACTTAGGAAGTTTAATCTGTGAGTGGCCTGTATGCACATTTGTCTAGTACTGTAAACCTCCACCCCTCTGCAGGAGAATCCACAACTGCCACGTCCCCAAACCAGTATAATTTCTAATCGGATTCTACACACATATCCTTCTACCCACAGAGAAGTGTGACTCTTACCAATCATTGATGAAGCTTTCCCCCCCTTTTTTTTTGAATGGATCAAGACTATTGCAGAAAGACACAACTAGTCAAACTGTAGAAAACTATGAACCACAGCATGTTCAGCCCCAACTGATTCTTACAATATGATACCCACAAAACCTACACCTAAGCCTCTGGAGACATGACCAAATGGGTAAGCGGGAAGATTGCAAGAGCCAGAGGACCAGGATGTCTCTCGTGAGATAGTGTCTTCTGTATATGACTGGGCTGCTGTATCTATGAAACCTCAGCACCGGGGTTGCCTAAAGAAGACCTTCAAAATGGCAACACAAATTGACATGCCAAAATGTCAATGGAGGAAATCTCACAAGGCTCCACCCCCAAATGAAGAGGCTGTTAATGACAGCTGGGAGAGGCAGAATCTGTCTTCCCCAAGAACAAGGCCCCTGAGAGACTGTCCAATCCCAAGGGGCAGCTCTAAAAATATAGACATATGAACAACTCTAAATGGAATCACAAGCTATATTTAGAAATTTATATACATGTTTTACATATTTATATGAAACAGTAATAATTAAATAATGAGGGACTAGGAATTTGTGCAGTTGTTGGGGGGCAGGTGTTCCCAGGAGAAGTTTACCACAGAAAGGGGAAATGATGTAAACACAGGGTTCATTCATAAAATTCTCCAAAAAGTAAAAAAAAAAGAAAAAAAAGAAAGAAAGATGACTAACCAAAAGGTCAAAGAATGAAAAAAGTAATTACAAAAGACCTTGTTGCTTAGGCAGAAAATGCAATGAAATTCATGATTTTATGAGACTGATAGCTGAAACTAGTTAGTCTATCAAGGAATCATACATAAAAACCAATTACATATATATTTCACATTATAGAAACAAATAGTGAGAAAATTAAAGTGATCCATGCTTAGTGATGCAAATACCTCAAGGAGGTGTAAGAAAAGATTTTGCAAGATTCTCCACTGAAACTAAGACATGTTCATGCACAGAAATTAAATAAGATATAAAGAAATGGTTTAGTGCAATTGTATTGAATTCTCAGTTCTGTCAGCAGTCCAGGAAGCTTTCTGAGGAAGGAATTATGTAATGGCATTTCTAGTTTTGAAATTCCCACTGATGGAAACACAGTGTATCCAAGTCAGTATTTAAAATGATAAATAAAATTGGAAGGCACACTGCCTGCTAAACTACAATGATCTAGAGAGTATGGTTTGGGCACAGAAATGAATAGACATATCAGAAGACCCGGAAAGAAATCCCAGAATTAGAGATGTCCTGACACAAGGATTCGTCTTTGGAAAGCACCAAACTAATCCAATGGGAAAATAAACTATTTTATCCTAGCAAATGGACCCAGGGAGACAAAACGCAAGGTACCTACTTTAAAAGACATCCATGAAGCTGTATGACAATGTAGAGCAAAAGTACCAAGCTTCAGGTGATATTGAATATAATCATGATTTCATTGGGACAGATACTTTTCACACAGTTCATTGAACGTGGTAACCATGGAAGGAAAGTGACAACGTAGAATTCATAAAGATGAAACATCATTGCTCATCCAAAAGATACTGTGAATAAGATGAACAATAAGCCATGAGGGGAATAACTATCTACAAAGCACACCTCTGACGAAGAGTCATGACCAAGATATGGAAATGTCTTTGCTCTTGGGTATTTACCTGGGGCAAAGGAAAACACCCACAAAGGACTTAGACAAGCTTCATTCATGGTCACTCAGCACTGCTGCAGCCCTGATAACCTTCAATAGGAAAGTGTATAAACAGCCTTCAGTATACTCATCTAATTGATTATTCATGAGTAAAATGCATTCAACAACATGGAGGAACCTCAAAGCCATTCTGCTGAGTAAATGAAGCTTTATGTGGCAAATCAAATAGTGTTTGATTCCATTTATATAAAATTCATAAATAAGAGAAATATATGTAGCAAAAAAAAAGTTTGAATAACGTTGCCCTTTGGAAGGGGAGTGATAGCAATATTTCACATTTTGATGGATATTTGGGATGCCCAGGTGCATGCAATTGTCAATATTCAGTGAATGCATTCTTAATAATCATGCATTTCATTGCACAGAAACTGTGCATTAATAACCGTAAACAACTATTGAACTCTAGTTAGGGATATGCATCACGAATTATTTATGAAAACAATGTGTTCATGTTGGCAGCTATCACTGAAATGTACTGGACAGCAGATGGGAGAGCAGATATATAGATAAGAGATAAGAAGAGAAGGTCAATATTCATGGTAGAGTTCAGGAAGTGGATATACACCAGGACTCACCAAAACATTTCTTCCCCTGCGGTACACTCTCAAAAGTTTCCATTACAACATTTAAGGGGAGAAAGGCCCATATGTATGCTTCAATCTGAGCAACTGAAAATTCCAAGTAAGACCATGAGTTCCTGTTCAGAAACGTTTAGAAAATAAACAGATTGTTGTCAATCATCCCAGCAGGTTTATTTACCATTTATGCACAATCCTGGGTATTATTCTGCTTCCTTCTGTCCTCAGGTAATCGTAACATGCAGCATCTGGGAATTCTGTTCCTTGACACTTTTTCCAAACCTTCACATTCCTTGCTGTCTCTATTCTCTTTCACTACATTAAAACAGATACTTTTTTTCTCTCAAAGCTTTGTTATTAAATCTCTTTATTTGTGCCGCCAATGTTTCTCAAAACTGACAGTTTATTTCAGGGCCACAGAGGCTGTTTTCTAAAGTCCAGCCTCCCTGATCTACCTCTGAGTACCAGGCATGGAACCTACATAGTTAGCACTAGGCATGGGTAATCTTCATACAACCTAATGTAGCTCCACCCAACACAACCAGCATGTGCTCTTTCTTCTGACATTTGAAGGGACTTAGGCCTCTGATTCCACATTCATTATTTTTGTTTCATTGGTTTATTTTTTTTAATGATTTGATTCACCTTCACCCATGACTGTTTAATGGCATTCAGTATCTTCATGGTTTCTGCCTTCTATCCTGCTAAATACCTGGACTTTTCTCCTTTCAATTCGTGACAATTCTGCAACACCTGGGCATTTTGCCACAAGTACCTTGCATGTTGAGGGTTGGCTCCCTAACAAAGACTATTGGTTTATCTACTCACAATAGTGATATTGTTTAACTAACAATAATAACATTGTTTGTTACTGTTCAACAATGCTGTAAGGTTCTGCAGGAAAACTAACTTTGCTGTTGTCCATCTAAAGCCTTCTAGGTCGTCAGCTCCTTGTCTACATCAAAGGAATTACTTGTAGTTAGAGTGATTCTGAAACAGTGAAAACTTTCCTGTGCACATAGCTACTGCTGGGTTACACAGCTATGAAGCTGTTGAAGACAAGGACACTGCATTTGGTTCCTCATCACTGCGTCCTCCATGCTTCTGCGGAGCCTTCAACACCACACACTCTCTGAAGATGATATTTATATTCTCCTCAATGAATGTATAAAAAATGAACTGTTCTACTAAGAACACAAGTTGTAAGAATTTCTCAGACTGTTATATGAAGCTATAGACATACATAGTGTGTTCTGTATAAATATTAGTTTCTCTATCATTATAGCCAGAGGGTATTAGGAGCTTGGCTTTTCCATCAGAGCAAACAAATCTGGAGTGTACAGTTAAGGTGGGTCATGTGGGAGCCAGCTTAACATGTAGGTACCGTTGATTTCAAACGATTGAGGAATACAGACAGGAAACCTGCACATCTTCATCCATGCTCATTGTTTTCTGTAATGGTTTTGCATCATCTTTAACAATTAGTAGGCCAGTACCCTACCTAGGAAATTCTTGCTGAATAGTGGCTATGGTGGAAGAAAAAAAAATCGTCTCCTATTGCTCACCTGCCTCAAGCTACCCTTGTTTCTCTGCACGGTGATGAGTGTGTACTAAGTGCAGAGCATGCTCTTGATGACTCCATTGGAACCAATGGGGTGTTTATCCACAGTAAAGCGGCTGGAAAACTGATGATGGAAAAATCGTTTGCCCTGACCTATCAGATTCCAATGACTGAGAGATTGCTGGGCTCTCAGCAGTAGGGGTTACACAGCTGAGCAGGGTGCCACAAGGTTGTAACCAAGGACATTTGAGAAGCAGGGCCAGGAATACTGCCACAAGTTCAAGGCTAGCTTGGTCTATGCAGTGAGATCTATGTCAGCCAAGGTTTCATAGCTAGACCATATCTCAAAAAGCAAATTAGGAAGGAAAGAACTTTGGTGCTCAAAAGTTACCTATTAAAAGAAAGCGGTGCATGCTGGCAAACCAAATAATCATACATTTACTTAAAATATTTAGGTTTTAAGTTTTCTCTCATAACTTGGTTGCATAGTTCTTGATTGTGAATTTTGCACAGCAAAGTCATGTGATCACATTGAAATGTTGGCCATCAAAACTCTTTGATAACTCCCAGATTTAACAAGCAATTTCTGCAAGATGATGCCAGTCTAATGCTAACAGCTTCTGAGTCCCAACTACAGATTTCATAGGGCTGGAAAGAAAGAAAATAGTGCTGATCTCATTCACTACCGTGCTTAGTTGTCAAGCCAATTGAAATCCACAAGTATTTCCTAAGCACTGGGATGAATTTCAAAATAACCAATCAAGGGACATCTTGGCTATTAAGTGGCTGGTAGAGCAACCTACACAGAACTAATCATGACCAAATAGACCAACAGGCTTAGCAATGATGGTGGTGATAACTTCCATTGCCAGAGTGGTTGCTACCTGGTGGGCAATCGAGAGAGCGTTTGAGAGAGATTAAATACACCATGCAGAAAATCTCAATAGTGATCTCATTTCACACCTGGGAAACCAAGGCATCCACCAACCTGACAGATAAGGTTGCTAAAATGTGCACAGTCAGAAAGTCCACTCAATATTTTGTCTGACTTCAGAAATGCTGAATAGGCTCACAGTTGGGAAAAAAAGCCCTCTGATAGGAAGCTGTCAGAGCTCTGCAGGGTAAGTGGAACGCAAGCAAGGATGGGGTGTGTACATTAACTAGGCCTCAACCCTCCAGTTCTACAGGGGAATGATGGGTGAGGGGGCAGGAACTGCTTAAACAAAGACAAAGGCCGAGAAGAGCCTGTGCATGTGTCTTCAATCCAGGAGCAGGAATTCTCAGAGTGCACAGCTAGTCATCAATCTGAATGATAAAGAGGAATCAGCTCCTAAGAATGTGCCGTGACCGGTGTATTAGATAACCAAGAGGAGCCATCTGCTCCGAAGGAGATCAGAAGACTCTGAAGAGAAGCAAGCACTCCCAAAAGAATACTCGCTTTCCTGAGGGGCAAAGAACTCTGCTGGAATCTTGACTCTACTATTGGGACACATTAAATTTGGAGATAACGCACGGCATAGCTTTCTCCGAACAGCTTCATACATTCATTTGTTCCGTTATCGATTAAACAGCAAACAAAGCAATAAACAAATTCATAAACAAACAGAATCAAAAACACAAGAAAGTGACTTGACTGGTCCTAATATTCAGTGGTTAAAGATTTCAGTGGCAAATGAATATAAAAAAAGCTCTGAGCTTTCTGTACAGCAGGGCTTCCTATAACTATCTTATGCCAACATTCACTGTGAACCTTCAAAGTACAAGCAAGGTACACAGGGCTTCCAAGCATATTTATCCCTAGTACCCCAATTTTATAGACTGTAGTTTATGAAATGCTAAGCAGATACTCTTCAGGGTCACTGGGGGCCCACGTTTTGGAGCAGAATTGAAATAGAGGTGAAGGTAATATTTAGTGAGCTATTCCTTTGTGTCGAGTAATAGGACTTGTACATCTGCACAGAAATCATTAATTCTCACCAAAGCACAGTAAAGTAGATGCCATTGGTCTAAGTTTGCAGAAATGCATACCTGGGGCCTCGGTAATTAATTGGCATCAGGGTACATAAATAGTAAGCTGAAAATGCAGACAAGGAATGAGGTTTTTCTGTGGAAAGACTTCTCTTAGTGGGGCATTAGACTAGAGCATGGTAATCTCTGCCAAAGGAATAACAGGTTCTGTAGGTTAAACCACAGGAGCACATGTTCCCTGAATCTACCCAAAATGCCTTTGCTGTCCTTCATAGATGAGTCCTATCTGTTTTGTTTCCTCAAGGTTCATCAAAATTAATACTAATAATTGGTTACTCATTTCCTATGGGACCATTTTCAGAACAAATGAGATTTAGTGTTCTTTATTCTTTTATCTCATCCTATTTATTTGTGTGTATAAGGTGTGCACATGTATGAACACCTGTATATGTGAGCCTGTACAGTCAGAGGCTGAGAGCTGGTATCTTCCTCTATTGAGCTCTGCTTTGTTTGTTAAGATTTATTTTAGTGTGTGTGTGTGTGTGTGTGTGTGTGTGTGTGTGTGTTTGCATTGCATTCTAGCTCACGAAGGCCAGAAAAGGGCATTAGAGCCCCAGTCCTGGAATTTCAGACCTAGACAAGTTGCCTATTGTGTGTACTGGGGGCTGACCTCCATTCCTCTGAGCAAGCAGCAGGTTCTCTTCGAGGCAGGGTCTCTCACTGAACGTGGAGCTCATCCATTTGGCTAGACTCCCTGGCCAAGCAAGCCCTTGAAATCTCTCTGTCTCTGCCTCCCAGGGCTGGGTTACTGATGTGTGCCTTCATGTTCGTGTCTCTTACAAAAACACCTGGGACCTGACTGTCAGTCCTTATGCTTGCATAATGAGCCCGCTAGTCATTGAGTAATGTGCCCAACCTCCTACCTCTACTTTTCTTAGCCCATTATTTCTTTATAAGAAATGCACTTGGCTTCAGTCAAGGTCAATCAAATAAATTTGAATATAAACCCGTGGAATCTAATCCTCCTTAACTCAGTCAAATCCAATAACACCGTATGTCTCTTCTGAATCCACGCTAATCTGCAGGCTGACAGAAAGCAAACATTTTACACTTGTTTCTTAAACTCTGACCAGTGTATGACATTGGGTAGATGCTGCTGTTTTTGAAACAATGAGGAAACATCTGTAAGAGCAAATGTAGGGCTTACCCTGAGGAACAAGCACTGCATAAAACCGGACCAAACACAGGCCTTGATTCCATTACAGAAGCAACCACTTCCTGTTGCTGTGACTTTGAACAAAATATGTACATTTCCTGAGCCTCACTTCTTTAGAAAATGGGAAGAATACACTATTTCAGAGAGTGGTTGCTTGGGTTAAATGACATCATTCAGGGAAAGGGCTTACCCTGGTGTCTGTCTGAAAGACAATGGCAATTGTAATTATTGATACTCTGGATGATACTGCTGTGGTTGTTGACAAGAGTAAGTGGATGAACAAATGTATGTTTCTATATTTGTAGTGCGGCAGGGACAGTAAACTCGAAGCCATGGGCTTCAGGACCCTGTCCTTATTGCCAACAGGCCCTGGACAAACACATGATTTCTTTTCACTGGGTTCTCATCTTGAGGTTTAATTGGCTGCTGTCTGCATTCACAGTTGTATCTAAGGTGGAAGTAGAGAACACACTTGAAGGTCCCTGATGGAGGGTTGGAGGGTGGGGAGGAACTGACGCTGCTTTCCTTCACCAGCCATTAATATTCCTGATGGAGCCTTCATGGCACGTGGGAACGGGCCCACTGTGTGCTTGACTCAAATCAGGCTTTTGATGGAGATTGAAAAACGTGCTTATTCTTTCCTTCAATGTGCACACTCTGAGACATTTATATACTTCGAAATATCGTGACTGATATCCACCAGACATGAAATATTCACAAATGGTAACAAAATGATAAAGTAATCATCATTTCCTAGTTTTTGTCTTTGTGCAAGACAAGGAGTTATCGCTAGGGCTTTGCCACTTTCAGTCTGGGATTCGAGGACATCAGCTCTTGGTATTCCCTTCCCTAATACTCGTTTCTGTTTAACAAAGATCTCACAATAAGAGCAAGTGTGCCATTTCCAGGACTACAATTAGACAAGCAAAGATGCTTAAATTTTACAGTCTCTTGTATTAAAAGGATATTGAACCAAAATTTAATTGTATTGAAAGCAGTGAGGCTTGACTTTTGGATATATAAAAACATGCATTCTGATTTGTGTTTGTTATCTTATAAAGTTTTATTTATGTGCATATGTATTCTTTACTGTGCAGCTATGTAGGTGCCTGTAGAGGCCAGAAGAAGGCATTGGGATATCTTGATACAAGGCTATGGGACTTTGTGGATCACTTGAAATATACTGGGAACAAGATTGAATCTTCTGGAAGAACCACAGCACTCTTAATTACTGAGTCATCTCTCTAGACCCCTTGGTAACTTTTATAAAAAAGTAATTAAAATCTCCTATGCTTTCTATTAGTACAAACATCTTCCCTGATAAATTGAGTGTGATGATATTGAATTTTATGAGCTGTTGTGAAGATGAGATATTTTTATTTATCTAAAAATTACATAGGCAGTCCATATTTTGTGAAGATTAACATAATTTAACAATCTTGTGAAGCTGATTCTGTTTTAAACCCTACATTGTGGATGAATGATCAAGTCAGCCAAACTTACTAAGTTCACATTCTTAACTGGAAAGGAAGGAGCCTATGATCCTGGTTGGAGAAAAGCCTAAGCTTTGTGGGCCAGTGTGATGTCTTAGAAGTCCTCATTCCCCTTAAACAAAGACAGTCTGAAGATGAAACCCAGGAACAAGATGTGCGGATCAATTAGAACTGCCATTGGAGAAGGCAGAGGTGGTTAAATCCTACAGGAGCTTGAATTCAAACCACGTTGAAGCAACGTGTAGTGATTTGACACTAATCAGGCCTTAGTCCTCATCTCAAAGAGAGGAAGAACATAAATGCACGGAAGATGACGGAAGACGCAAACCAGACCACGAATTTGTTTCAAATGCAGCAACATTTCTTCCATGAACTCAGAAGCTCTTCAACTCGAAAGCACACACAGGCTTGGCTGGAGCAGCTCTGCAGGCACAGGCTATTTTTCCTGTTTGGTGCTGCTGTCTCACAAGCCCAGCAAGCAGAGACTCGGGAGAATAAGGTTCAGAGAGGTTAATAATGCTGACCAAGACCTGAACTTGTGTCTTTCTGGCTACAAACCTCAGATCTTTCCATTAAAGCACCGTAAATTATGAAAGCGACAAAGTAGGTCACTTGGCCACTTTCAATTCCACACCACAAGGGATTTTTACAATTCCCACTTGACAAATAGTGTGAGCTCACTTATTCTAGGTTTTGCCACGAGGGCTAAAGAAGCAAAGATCAATGAGGTAGTCTTGCAGAGAAGAATTTCCAAGTGACACTCTGGAGGGGGAGGGGAAGGGACCCTTAGGCTGCCTTTCTCTGTTCTCCCACTCTTTAGTGCTGAGGACATTTCTAAGTAGACTTGGTCAAGGAGAGACCCAGAACAATTGGTCAGGCCTCGGGTCTCCAGCAAGTGGGCTCTGCCATTGCTCTGATAACCCTAACTTGCCTTGCCTGTGTCTGGAACGATCCTTGGCACTCCCATGGCCAACAAGTGAAATCATTCCCACCTAGCCATATTTCTTCAACTGCCATCTTGCTTTTATTACTGGCCACCTAAAAATGGAGCCATGGCTTAGAAAATGATCCTGTTGCATGTCTGTTGGGTCAGTGCCTCTTCCTCTTTATATATTGCCTTCTGTAAGAGGTGGCCAACTTTTTGACGTTGGAATATGACGTCACCATGTACAAAATTTACACTCAAGGAATGCCCTATCTAGTTCCAAAAATAATAACAAAAAAAAAACACCCAGAAACAGACAAAACCAATTGCATTTTAACTGTTCATGATTTTTTTCTGGTTCACATTCATACCTATTCTCAGGCTGTGTATAGCCCACGTGCTTTGGCTTGGCCAGGCTAATCATAAGCATACCAATGCAGGAAGATTCTGGGAACTTACCAAAGTCCTATTATAGGCACCTATACACTCCACCTTGCCTCTAGTTTCTATTGCCAAGTATCAATTTATGGCAGATGTAGGGGATTTAAACAGCACATTTATTATCTCACTTTTCATGTGTTAAGCTTGACACATTTTAGCTGAATCCTCTACCCAGGGTGTCAGAGGCTAACATCGAGAAGCTTTCCAGCTTCTTCCTCATCTAGAGGCTCCGCTAGGGAGAGAGCCGCTTCCAGATCTCCTCAGGATGCTAGCCTGGCTGATTTTCTGACCCTCGTGGGACTGAGGTCCTACTCTTGCTGACCATCAGCTTGGGACCACTCTCCACTTGTAGAGGCCACTCTCAGCTCCTTGCAAGCGGACTCTTGCAGCTCAGCTCTAATCTTATCAGATGTACTTCATTACTCCAGAATCTCTGGCAAACCATCAGCGGCACCATAGAATTTCTCAGTTTCCAAGGGTTCATGGGATGACCCATGGAGTCTCTGTTTTAAGGCTAACTGTGTAATATAAAAATTCACACATGAAAATATAAAAATAAAAGCTCATGCACACAAGCAACATCTGAGGGGCAGGAAGCAGATGGAGATAGTGTTAGAATTCTGACAGCCCCACACTGTGACCTAGAGGTTCTAGCTGCTATGACTGCTGTCCAGTTAAAACCTTTCAGAGGAAGATGTCAAAACTCATTAAGACAAAGCCACCCACCACTGTAATCTGATACTTGGGTCAGTGGCTCCCACCAGGAAGTCAGCCTACCTGGCCACCTCAGGCCTTTTCATCCAGTGCAGATTGTTCCCACGTTCCTCCCTTTCTCTGTAGATGCCACATGCCTCACAGCTGAGCCAGAGTAGACGTTGACAGGTCTATAGCCAGCTAATATAGTGCCATGTTACCAAGGCCTCAAGTCAGAGATCGCACCTTGATATGCTGAGTGTGGAGTATTGCTGATTCTTCTTGGCAAAAGAAAGGGAAGAGGGAAGGGATTTTGCAGTGGAGTGACAGATGTCCTGGACTTGATACAAGAGAAGGATTCTGTTGGGGATCAGGGAGATGAGGGGGCTCTGGAGGGCAAGAAACGCAAGCCCATGGTGAGTCTAAAGCAATAGAAAGGAGGTGCTTAGATTTAAGTTAACTAATCAGTTAGCTGGAGCTTATACATTGTAAGTTTAACTAGAATTTAACTCAGGGAAAATGGGGCCATAGAAGGTTTACACATACAGGAGAATACTGTTTGGAGATTAGTCCTATTGGATAGGTTGATCTAAGTTGGGATCATGTAGGAAGGTGCTCCAGCACAGAAATAGGAGGGGAGTGGTTGAAGCTCCAAGAAGAATAGTGAAAATGCCCATTTGGAGATGAAGCTGAATTGGATGTAGAGACTGTGTGTTATGAGGCTACACAATTTCAAGTGATTATATAAATCATCTCATATTCCTCTAAGCTTTGCATCTATCTATCTACTTTATTTAGTGACAAAGAGAAATCTCCATGGTTTTGCTCTGTAGGAGTCGGATCGAATATTTTAGTCTGGCCTCATTTCTGCGTGGAGTTGGAGCAAGGTCAGAGCTTTTCTCCCACCACGGGCCCCAATATTACCAACTCTCTTCCCATTCATCTCCCATGATGACTCAAGCAACTAACCTCTCTGTGCCACTTTTTCCAGATGTTTCCCAAGCTCTCTGAAGCTGCTTAAGAAGCATCTGCTTGTGACTTCGTGACATTTGCTTCACCCTATGTCACAAACGTGACATTGCCATCAAAACGCAAATTCTGTTGACAGAAGTCAAAAAATGTTCCAGGCTTCTGGAGAACAGAAGAGATCCCCTGAAGGGTCCACAATGTTCAATGTCTTTCCACATATTCTATGTGCTTCTGTAGCTATCCAGTGTGAGAGAATTTGTCAAGTTGGCTCATACTATATATGAGTTGTGGAGCAATAAAAACAAAGTTAAGAAATAAAAAATAACCATGTGCCATTCCCTCAAAATAACTTACAGACAATTCTTAGTGTTTGAATTTATGGCGCTAGTGACCACTGACATTCAGGTTTGTACATTTTTGTCAGAGTTCTGTGTGTAGCGAGTGTCAATCAGGGCACAGCGTTAATTGCTGTTATTCTAAAGTCTTTACTTTTTGTACTAAAATTCAAGGGGTTTCAAGACTTCTGTCTTAGGTTTTCCATTGTAGAATGTAATGGCTGGGTATGCAGATGTATGCGAGGTTTTCTGTATTTCAACCTACAGCAAAGTCATACTCCCTTTGCATGGCGACAAAATATTTCCTTTATATTAGCTATTCAGGGGAAAGTTTTCCAGCTGTAGGGTGAATATTAAACAGTTAGGAGAAAAACAGTAAAGCTTACTTTATGAGCTTATATTACACACAGGACAAGTTTAAAGGGTTTAATAACATTTAGGAAATAAAAAAGAGCAAGATTGATTTAAAGCAGATTGAATGAGCTCATGACCTTGACTCTTTATTATATGAATAGCCTTGGACTAGATAGATACCTAGTTTCTCTACTCTATATCAGAGTCACAGAAACTACCTCATAGCCTCATGTTATGGAAACGAGGATTACATGAATCAATATTTGTGAAATAGCGGGTTCATAGCATGTTATTTCAGGTTCTTAAGTAGACTCATACGTGTCATTGACCAAGGGGTTCGAGTGTTGGGTCATCTGGGAGGAGGAAGAGTGACCTCACTTGGGAACTACCTTCTGGTTGCCTGATGCAGGAGGATGGGGTGTGAGGAGAGACATTATAAGCCTCAGTGGGAGAGAAATTGGTGGTAGAAAAAAATAGGAGATCCTTTTAAGGTAACTGAGATTTGCCCTGAAGGATATGAAAAGCAATGTGGGGATTTCAGAGCCAGCCATGGCCGCAAGGCTGGGCTCAAGGCTCCCTTGAGAGACTCCTGTCACCTAGACATACTAGTGGTGAGGTGGTTCCAGAAATGGGGACAGGGATCAATGGGATAGAAGAGCAGATCTCCATGGCTTTCCTATCTCAGTGGCTTCTGCAAAGTTGGGTGAGGCAGCCATTAAGGGGTTACAAGGAGGAGAGTAAGAACACCCTGGCAGGGCTGTGAAGTTGTCACACCCTTCCTAAAGGCACTGACCCACAGGGTTCCATCTTGTGAGTCACTGTGGTTTGGGACAGGAGTATTTATTTATTTATTTGTTTGTTTGTTTATTTATTTAAGAAGAAAACAAACTATCTTTTTTCATTATACATACCAGTCCCAGTTCCCACTCCCTCCCCTCCTCCAATTCCCTGCATCTACCTCCCTCACCCCCCAGCCACTCCTCAGAGAGGGTAAAGCACCTTGCTTTGGGAAAGGTTCAAGGCCCTCCCTACTATATTTAGGCTGAGCGAGGCATCCATCCAAAGAGAATAGGTTCCCAAAAAACCAGTACATGCAGTAGAGATAAATCCTTGTGCCAATGCCAGTGGCCCCTTAGTCTGCCCTAGCTGTGCAACTGTCACCCACATTCAGAGGGTCTAGTTTGGACCTATGATGTTTCCTTCCCTGTCTGGATGGAGTTGGTGAGCTCCCATTAGCTCAGGTAGACTGTTTCAGTGGTCTTGACCTCTTTGCTCATGTTCTCACTCCTCCCACTCTTCAACTGGACATTGGGAGCTCAGCTCAGTGCTCTGATGCGGGTCTCCGCCTCTGTTCCCATCAGTTGCTAGATGAAGGTTCTATGATGATATTTAAGATAGTCATCAGTCTGACTACAGGGCAAGTCAAGATGGAGCCCCCTCTCCTCTATTAGTTAGGGTCTTAGTTGGGGTCATCCTTGTGGATTCCTGGGAATTTATTTAGTGCCTGGTTTCTTGCTAGTCCCATAATGACTCCCTCGATCAAAATATCTCTTTCTTTGCTCTCATTTCTGTCCTTTCCTCATCTCAACTATCCCGTTCCCTCAAGTTCTCCTTACTGTTCCCCTTCTCCCCTCCCCCCTCTATCCTCCCTACTCCACCCACCCCCATGCTCCCAATTTTGACAGGCAGTCTTATCTATTTCTCCTTTCTAGGTGGATCTATGTATGTTTTTCTTAGGGTTCACCTTGTTACATGAGTTTAAAGGCAAAAAAGATCTTGCTCCCTGTCCTTGATTGATTAGGCCAGGTGGTGACACATGACATAGAGAGTTTGGCCATAGAATCATGGGGTTCATAAATGCCCTTCATCTTCACCATCATCTCAAGTCAGCTTGGGATGAAAGAAGTAATGCCAGCAAGGACAGATGATTTTAGATGGTGGCATACATGTCCCTCCATGCCTGTTGGTTAGGACACTACAGACAGGTGTCTCTAACATGCTGAGTGGCTCTGGACTGGATGCTGAGTGGGCAAGGAGTTGGATAGTCAGGCAGCTGAGGAGGGCCCCAATTACATTTTCACAGAGACATCTCTTAGCAGAGAGTCCCTTTCTGCTCAGCTGTCTTCGAAGGCACAGGCAGGTGGTTTCAGAAACTTGCACTGTGTCAGAAACGGCAGCAACAGGCCGTTTCCCCTGCATGCAGGGGAGGAGAGTGTGCTGAAGACACACTCATTTTCTTGGACTGTTCTGGAAAATCATGGGAAGGAATGCCCTAAAGAGGAGCTCCACACTTTTGGGGGAAGTTAAGGAAAACAGGCCACCTACCTCATACCTGCTCCTAAAAGCATCTTCAAAACCCACAATGCAGAACCTACTGGGCCGCTCCTGCCTGGGGGAGCTGATGGCTCTTTAAAGATCTCCCTTTAAAGTATTTGCTCAACTTTGTTAAATAAACTGCTCGAACTGTCTGTCTCTCGACTAATTTTCTCCTTGAAGAGGATAAGATGTGAAAGACCCGCACAACAGACTGTGGGAGCACATATTTTTTTTTTTCAGACGAGAAAGGTGGCCTCGTCACACTTAGTGTCCCTGCCACTCTTTCAGTCAATTCTGCCACCGTTCCCTTTCATCAGAAGGGAAAACTGAAGACTCGTGTGACTAGATCACAAACTCCAACGGAGATGAACATCCCACCGAGGAGCTCCAAGGCAGGGTCTCAGGATAAGTTACATAGTTTCCTTCCTAACTGTCTCACTAAGCCTTTGATAAATAGAATTCAATCAGCAGCCTGTGAGAAGTTTTATTAAAATATCAGGCGGCTTACCAGTCGGAATGGAAGTGCAGGATAAAACGGCCTATGTGTGGGCTTTACTAAACCCTACACCGTTGGAATATAATTCCTACTGTTCAGCAAATCCAGGCTCACTCATCCCTATTCTATTGTGCCAAGAACACAAGGCGGTAGAGGAAGAATGTTTTCCTTTCTCTCTGTTTAGGCTTTGTGTTTAAAATCAGGCCCAGCGTGCGGCTTTTGGTTTCAAAGCCAGGGAATTTGATAGCTACCACATAATCACACCGCACTTCATCTAAAATCTTATCCCTCTAGTTTGGAACAAACGGCTACCCTCTACACTCAAAGTCTCTATGCTTGTTTTTCCTTTCTTTCAAAACCCACAAATCATAATAAATACTTAAAAAAAAGTGGAGCCGTGATATCACTTAAGCTCTGGTAAAGAGAAATGGGCGCCTGTGGTATCCTGTTTTATCCCACACGGAAGCTGTTTGGGGGTGGAGGAAAATGAAAGTTGCCACCGTCAGAGAGACCTCAAAGGCGCACCAGTTGTCGGGTATGCATGAAAGAAGAAAGTGAGCTCTTCCTGGAGCAAGAGATTATCAGATTTCAGACCCATCACAAGGCTTCCATCCAAGGGTCAGCACCTTTCCTTGTTCCGGACCGACAAAGAACCCGTGACAGGCAGATCGATACTCTCGCTAACTAAACAGCTGGCTAATCACAGCCCTGACAGCACACAAAGCTCGACCTGAAGACAATGAAACGAAACTGCCTTTTGATAGATTTTTTTTCTTTGCTTTGCTTTTCTCTGCTTTTCTTTCTTTTTTTTTTTCCTTCCCATTCAACATCTTGGTGAGTTCAGCCTTTTCTTTTCTTTTTTTCTGTTTTCCCCCAACTGGATGACATTGATGCTGAACTCGAGTTTAAAAGAAGGGACATTCTTCCCAGCTAATGACGTGCGCATTCACTCCCTGTGGGGGATGGCTAGCTGCGGATGCAGGATGCCGGGGCAGGGTGAGGAGCTCTCTGAAGTGTCAGCCCCCTGGGGATGATGGAGGAGGCCCAGATCAATTGTCATTAACTAATTACACTTCTCCTTTTGTAAGGGTAAATTGGTTCGTCCAGTGTGTTTCCTAAGTGTGTCAGGTGAATTGCATTAAAAAGGGTAAACAGCTCTTTTCCAGGAGGCGGTGGAAAATTTTCACAGCTTAATTGTTCTACCAATGAGTGTGTGTGTTGAGTCAGAGTTGGGGTGAGGGTGGGGTTGGGGGCGGAACTGAAGTTTCTTCTGTCACACCCTCTTGGTAAGGGCCTCAGCCTTGCCTATAGTCTAGTTAACTGCAAAGTGAGGGCGGCTACAGGCAAGGTAGGGCAAGCTAGAGAGGACAACAAAAGTCTTTCCCCTACCCTGTGAGAGCTGCTTTCCGAGACCCCCGGGAGAATGTCTGAGACTTAGCTAAGCCCTATCTACTGTTTCGTTCAGATGCGGACCTGCACACATTGCACGTGATTTCGTCTTGGCCCAGCTCACCGTGGCCATGAGTTTTGCAAGGAAAAGAGGCACGGTATCAAGGATAACCCAAGTTTCTTTTTCTTCTCCACAGTTTCAGGGAGGGAGAGAAGATTCATTCTGGTCATAAACTTGAGCAACATCAGCTTATTTTTTTCCTTTCCTCAAGTTAGGAATTTTCACTGGAAGGAAATATGATAGCATTTTTCTTTCTCCTATCTAATGCACACTGGGGCCATTGATAGGTAAAATAAAGGTTATTTGAACACTGGCCCTGTGGTTCAATGGCAGCTAGATAGGCTAGGCCATGCAGATATTATAGAGAGAGGGCCCATCTCAAGTCCCAAACAATATGGTGTGAGATGGTGTGCAATTTAAATCTCATGAATTGTTTATTTCTGGAGGTACTTATTTAATATTTTAATGAACCACCCTTGGTCATGGGCGGCTGACCACAGACACTTAGAAGTGAGTACTGCCTAGATTTTGTGAGGTGAAATAAAGAATCACCCATGTAGGGGTCAAGGCTTGGTGACAGATGCATAATGAGATAATGCCTTAGTGTTTTGACACTCCCTCTCCAAGATCCCCTTTGGAGGACTTTCCCTGCTTGTCTTGGGATGAGAAATACCCAAAAGGAAAATATGATCAACCATGACTTGGGAGGGAAAGGAGATCACCTTACTCCGTGGATACATCACTCACCTCACAAATATTCATAAAAAATGACAAGGGAGAGGCACGCAAACACAGGAGCTTCATTTTTCACTCCCTAGTGTACAGAGTTTCTAAAACCTCTTGTTTATTCAATGACATCAAGAATTCTGGCATCTTGCCTGAAGTGCTTTATGGTTAGGAGACACTTCACTGTCCCAAACTTTGATTAATCGTCACCAAATCCCAGGAGATCAAACCCTTGCAATTTCCATTACAGAAGAGGACCTTGGAGCAGAGAGGGATTTTCCTGAGCTGCGCAATCAGTAACACATTGCAGAACCAGCCAGTCAGCGTCTTTAATCAGATAGCTCTGTTTAAACCTTTGCTTCATTGTTCCTTTGCTGTGTGATGTTGGACAATTTGCTTCATTTCCTGAACTTCGGTCTCTTCCCCCATCAAACAGGTATGACTGTGTCTGCCTGGGAGAGTTGCGGCAAGGATTATCGAATAAATGAAATAAAAGGCTTAGCAGAATGTCATGATGCGTTTGCGGGATGCAATTTTCTATTTGTATTGTTACTATCGTTGCCGCTGCAATTCTTGCTATTCTAATTGTTACTAAGAAAGCAAACTTCTAAGTGAGGGTGCCATTTCTTATTATCATAGTCATTCGACTAAGGATGAAAACATTGCTAAGTCGCTCTGTTTTCCAGCTCCCTGTGAACCAGTGCCCTGGACCGCGACGTCATGCAATGATGGAGTGGGAGCTAAGGAGGAGAAATGCAGACGTGTCCCTGTAGTGTGATGGTCATGCCGTGTATTTATCATGAATATAGCAAGGTGGAAAAACTAAATTTAATGCAGGTGGAGTCAGAAAGAAGGCAGAGTCAGACAGGTGCTGTGGAGTTGCCTAAGAAGCAAATGTTAACAAACCACGAGCCTCATGGTAAAATATAAAATAATACAAGTGGGTAAATTTAAAGTGTAAGAGCTAGCTAAAAATATGCCTGAGCCATTGGCCAAACAGTGTGGCAATTAATATAGTTTTTGTGTGATTATTCGGGTCTGGGCAGCCAGAAAACAAAAGTGAAGCCTCTGTTTACATAACAGAGGACTGATATTTGAAATATATAGAATTCAAACTAGACATCAAAATACCAAACAGTCCCTTTTAAAAATGGGGTTTGGATTTAAACAGAGAATTCTCAACAGAAGAAACTCGGATGGCTGAGATACACTTAAAGAAATGTTCAACTTCCTTAACTATCAGGGAAATGCAAATCAAAACGACTCTGAGATACCATCTTACCCCTGCCAGAATGGTTAAGTTAAACAATGCTAATGACAGCCTATCTTGGAGAGGATATGGAGCAAGGGAACACTCCTCTACTGCTGATGGGAATGCAAACTTATACAGCCATTTTGGAAATCAGCTTGGCAGTTTCTCAGAAAATTGGCAATCTATCTACCTGAAGACCCATCTATACCACTCTTGGGCATATACCCAAAGAATGTTCAATGATACCTCAGGGACACTTACTCAACTATGTTCATAGCAGCATTATTCATAATAGCCAGACCTGGGAACAACCTTGATGTTCCTTAACAGAAGAATGGATAAATAAAATTTGGTCCATCTACATAATGGAGTTCCTCAGTAGAAAAAAACAAAAAAACAATGACCTCATGAAATTTGCAGGCAAATGGATGGAACTGGAAAAAATCATGCTGAGTGAGGTGACCCAGACACTGAAAGACAAACACATTATGTTCTCACTCATAAGTGGATATTAGATGTAAAGCAAAGTATAATCAGGTTACAATCCTTAGCCTCAGAGAAGCTAGGTAACAAGGAGGACCCTAAGAGATCTCCCTGGGAAGAGGAAATAGAGGAGATGTCCTGGTTAAACTGGGGGTGGGGGAGTTGAAGGGAAGGGATTGGGGTATAGGAATTTGAGTGATCAGGAATTAAGTTGGGGACACGGTGGAGGGGGGAGCAATGAAAGAGATCTTGATGGGGGGCATTATGGAGTTAGGGAGAAACCTGATGCCAGGGAAGCTCCCTGGAGCCCACAATAATGACCCCAGCTAAGACCCCCAGCAATAGTGGAGAGGGTGCCTGAACTGGCCGTCTGCTGTAATCAGATTGGTGACTACCCTAATTGTTATCAGAGAACCTTCCTCCACTCACTGATGGAAGCAGATGCAGAGATCCACAGCCAAGTAGTGGGCCGAGCTCCAGGAGTCCAGCTGAAGACAGGGAGGAAGGATTGTATAAGCAAGCCGGGAGGGTCAAGATCACGACGGGGTAACCCACAGAGACAGCTGACCTGAGCTGGTGGAAGCTCACAGACTCTGGACCAACAGCTAGGGAGCCTGCATGGGACCCATCTAGACCCTCTGCATCTGGGTGACAGGACCTGTCCCTGGCACCTGAACTGACTCTTTGGAACCTATTCCCTTTGGTTGGATGCCTTTCCCAGCCTTGATGGAAGGGGGAGGAGCTTGGGCCTGTACCAACTTGATATGCTATGCTTCCTTAACTCCCCCCCCGGGGGGGGGCTTACTCCTGCTCCTTCTAAATGGAGACAAAGGAGGACTGGGAAAGGGGTGGGGGTAAGGGGTGTGGGGATAGGGAATGGGAGGAGAGGAGGGAAGGAGACTGTGGGTGGTAGTATGGAATATAAATAAATAAACATTTTTTAAAATGAAAAAAAAATACTGGCTTTCCTGAAAGCCAGGAAGAACAATACTCCCACAANAAGCAGGGCAAGAGCACCAAGCCAGCTTCCTGCTGAGAATGGGCATGCATCCAGAGAATGTCATTATCATTCCCGTTGTTTCTCTCCATTTTTAGACTTCTAGAGCAGTTAATGTAGTAAGTGATCCTGAGACAAAAATAATTATATGTATAAAGAAAAGCCATTGTGAAGGATGAGCCGTTGTGGTACACATACCTGTTCGCCTCTTGCAGTCATCACTAAGGGTAGGGATCAGGGGTGCTAGGCAGACACGCTGCTGAGCTTCCGGTCTCCACAGCCCTATGCCATTGTCTCTCCCAGCCTCTGGCCACTGCCCTTCTAATTTCCGCATCAATTTTCCTATGCTAGATGGCTCGCAGAAGTGACCTAGAGTGCACAGCCACAGGTGACTGACTTTTTCCACTTGCTGTCGTGCAATGTGGGACATGTATGCACACGTACGTGTCCCACATTTTGCTTATTGCTTCATCCATCTTCATAGACAACCACAATGTCCTATCCTTTGCCAGTTAAGAATGATCCTGTTAGGAACACGGATGTGTGGAATAATTTAACTTTAATATATAAGGCAAATTTAGAATCGCTTTATCGCAAAGCAATCCTCAAACACAGACATCCTGATGTGGCCCCTTTGGAGCAGGGACAGTTCAAATGCTACGCGACCCTCTGTTCTGTCACAGGGGAATGACAAGAAGTGCTTGACAGCATTCCATGTCTTCCTAGCCAGACATGCAGTTCAGAACACTTACCTCACCGGGTTGCAAAGAGCGCCCCCGGCAGCAGCCCAGGAAAGGCCCTGCACACAGTGGGCGGTCCATCTCTTCCTTCTAACTTGTGCTGATCTCATGGCTCATGGCTGCAAAGCAGACAGCTCTCACAGCTGCTCACAGCCTACCGAGTATTCTGAAAATGACTTGACTTTGGATTATATCTTCTGAATAGTCAAAACATTTAAAATGCCATCGTATCTCTGCCTTCGTGGCACTGTGGGAGTCTGTGTCCTACGGCTCCCCAAATCTCTGTGTCTGCAGGGGTTCCTCGCTTGCTCTAGGCTCAATGGCATGCTGCGCGTGTTTCCGCGATGTGCTGATGGGAAGAACGCGGTGCAGTTTGTCTTCTATTTGGAGAGGGCAATTTTACATGGCATTCATCCTCGCCCTGATTATCTATCTTGTTTCCTGTGATCATTTTTCATGGGGATGAAGAAAGTCTGCTACAGTTCTGTAATCTAGTTTACTTAGGTTATTTTTTTTCTTTTATGTTTTGATTTTGGACCGTAGTCATCTAGTGTAGCAGCAAAAAAAAATATTGCAAGCTTCCTTGGTGCAAGGGACAAAGAGGAAATAAGAGAGGATATTTACCTGTAGACAGCATTAGTGGGACTCTCTCCTTGCCCCACGGCCTGCACACATGGCTTGAGCATTGAGTGTTAGGGTCATGGTTTGAATCCATCCTTGACTAGTTCCTAAGTCTGTGATCTAGCTGTCACACATTTCAGACAGCTCCCCCCGCCCAAACCAGGAGGATTCTAAGTCCCAGGAGTTCAGAGGTGGTGACTGGGGACCCTGAGAATACATGCGAGTCAGGGCTATCCCTCTCTCCTCCCACTATATCCCCAGACAGAACTGATTTCGAAAAGGCTCTCATTCTAAGAACTCAATGGCGGACACAGATTTATAATTTAGGATACATGAAAATATGTTTTCCCCTACAGGTATGAAGGATTTGTACAAAGTCATTTTACCCCAAATTACTTAGTTGAAAAAAACAGAAGCAAGAAAGCCTTGAATGCTGTAGGTAGAGGCTGAGGATGGAAAATTCTAGAAGCTGAGCTTCATTCTCACCTGTGATTCACTGTGTTGTTTCGTGTGCCAGAGCTTCATGTAGGAGCTGCCACCTTGAGGAGCGATGCTAGGAATCTTGCCTCAGAGGGCTGCTCTCTAGCATGGCTCCATGGATGGCCAGGGGACAGTAGGTGTCGATGGAAAGAAAATGTGATGGGGAGGGAGGCACCTGCTACCAACAGCTGCACCTAGGAACTCAGTTTCCTTGCTGGGTACCATAGTCGTATCTGGAAGTTTCCACGCCGATTACCTTTGAGGACCCCAACCCTGGCCCTGGAAGCTGCTCTTTCATCCACTGACAACAATGGTGCCCTCTACTTGAACCAGAGAAACCCTCGTGCATCCTTCAACACTGATGGAAAATGTTTTCTGTGCTCTCTCCTCTCCTTGTCATGTCGGGTTAGATTCTCTGCTTGGTTTAATTTTGTGACATCTTGGGGAGGGGGAGTGTGATGGTATGTGCCCACATTTGCTCTGCTGGCCATAGGCTACGCTGAGCTCAGAGCAGGTGGGTGGAACCAGTGGATGTGTGAATGACCAGCAAGGAAGTCATGTGTGCAGTGGATACCTACAGCCCTGTAGCTAGTGAGGCTTGCACCTGTAAGCAAATAAGCGGGGACTAGAAGGGACAACGTGATGAGGGAAAATATGAAGGGCCTCAGCAGTGAACTGGTACTGTCACCTGACCTGGGAGGGGTGGCCATGGACTTCTTCGTGGATCCTCTGTGATGTCCTTGCAATAGAGTCCGGCTAGTGATAGATGGCCTTCACACGGTTTCTCGGAGTGTGGAGGAGAATCAAATCAATTGACTTGAAAATACACCGAGAAGAGCACTAAACCCTTTAAAAGATGGCTCCACAATTCTGTTTTTTTTTGGGGGGGGCTTCCTGGGTACCTGGTAAAAACCTGTGGTGTACAAGGTTTATTGATTCCAATTTCATGTAGAATTTCATTTTTAAAGTAGAGTCCCCCACTCAGTCATAACTCGACAGACATCTCTCCCTTAGCTATGCAGCTCTCATCACATTCCCCCATATTATGATAAGTGTGGCAAGGATGTGGAAACCATACTGCGTGCTGAGATCTAGGTACCAATCCAAATTAGACCAGTTAGTGGTTGGAGAATATTGGGCAAGTTTTCCTAATGCGCCTTTATACAGGGTGTATACACCAAGGAGCATCTGTCTTATTACTACAAGGAGGAGATAAATGACTCTCAGGATCTGATCTCTAGTTGTCAGCCCCCTAAATAACTTGCCTTAGAAATCTGAGGGAGGCAGAGTCAGCAGGATGGTTACTTGGGGGGATGGTCACCTTGCATGGCACTTTAATTATTGTGGAAAAGTCTTGTGACTTTCAAAAAAATCACTCTCTCTCTCTTATTCCTTCATACAAGCCTGCGATGTATGTGTCTAGGGCAGGGCTTTAAAGCCTGAGTGGAAATAATCTCATGGTTAGAGCACCCTCTACATCCTCCACATCCTCTGCACCAGCATCAGGTCCTCTTCTCACTTCGCCTTTGACGTCTTCACCTTCCTTTCACCCGTTCATCCACCCATGCCTTCAGTCCCAGAGCATTAACTAACAGCACACCTCTTGGACACTGTCTACCTTGTTCTTCCTTTGCTTGTTAATCACATAGCCAACACCTCCTCTGATGCAGCCCCTTGATCTTTACATGGAGCAGAGTCACAGCTTTGATCCTCTCCCAGATGATTTGACACAACCCCATACACATATTCATACACACAAATATGAATGGGAAAAGCATGGGTGAAGACTGTGGTTGTGCAAAGGGGTGTGTAATTAAACATGGCTTGGGCTCCAGGGAGGAAATGATATCTGCTGGCTTCAATTAGTTATATAATTAGAAGATTAAACATCCACGTGACTCAATAATCCTGACTCAGTGTCCTGTTTGTATAAGCAACGGGTAAGCACCTATATGTGGGAAATGGAAAATGTGGAAGCCAATGCGGAGTCATCTTGAAGCTGATCCCAAACTAGCAGGGCTTTAGCAATTGCTACCAGTCAGGGTCCTATCGGGAATGCGGAGACCCCTTCCAGTCGTGAAGACAGTGTGCATTGAAGGGAGAATCTGTACAAGACAATGAAGCTGAAGAGCCAGGTGTGACATTGAAGGATGATCCAGAGTCCAGAAACAGCAGCAACACAGGAGGGGAATCGGCATAGAAAAAGGAAAAGAAATAGCAACCGTAACAGCAGCAGCAACCATAGCAACAGCAACCACAGCAACAGCAACAGCAACAGCAGCAGCAATAGGCCTGAGCCAGGAGCCTAAGGCAGGAGCACCCATTTCCATGTCTAATCTCACAGAAGGCTTCCCTGTTAGAAGTCAGCCAGACACAAAGACAACAAAACTCAAGCCTTGTAAAGCCCCTTCAATCCTCAACTCAACTTAGACATTGCAGGGGAAACCAAGGATGCTCCTGAAAGCAGACAAAACTTAATGTGTGACATCTAGAAGCCAGGACATGAGGGACGGGGCCTGATTTTAGTTCTTGGTTGTTCTACACAACAATGTTCTGGGATGCTTTACAGAAGTGAGGGATATCAAACAGAACTCAGAGAGATCAAATTTCCCATGAAGAAAGCATATACGTGATTTCTAATATTTGACAAACAAATGATTAACACAATTGAGACTCAAGTGGGAATGAGATTATTTAGATTAAATGATAATACAGTAATAGCTGGGCAGTGGTGGCACATGCCTTCAGTTTCAGCACTTGGGAGGCAGAGACAGGTGGATCTCATTGAGTTCGGTGCCAGCCTGGTCTACAAAGCGAGTTCCTGGACAGCCAGAATTGTTACACAGTGGAACCCTGTCTCCAAAAACCAAACAAAAAAATAATAATACAGTAATAACCACAACTAATTCTGAGCTCTCATGAAGCATGCTTTTTAACAACTAGGTCAAAACAGACAGACAGACAGACAGACAGACAAATCTAGACCACTTAATTTCAGTGACCTAGGAAGGAGCATATCATTATCTCTGTTTAAATATAAGGAAATCAATGTTTAGTGGTTTGAGGCAGGTCAAGGAACTAATGAGAAACAGATGAATTTAAATCTTGGGTCCCTTGGAATGTGGCTGCAAAAGACTAGATAATGCTCTTTCTATCTCAGCCGGCGTGTAGCCTCTGCTGTTCTACAGCCAAGTGCAGGACAGTGAGGGTCGGTGCCACACCGTAGAGAGCAGTCCGCATCTCACATAGCATGTTTCCAGACTCCAGTATTGGGTACCAACCCGAATCTATGTGCCCCATGTGTAGATATGCAATAGCAATGACCTCTGAGCCTCTGCAACTGTGGCGGCTGGCGGCCCTCCCATTCTTCCCAGTATAAGAGGCAGAAGCCTGATCCCAGGGAATGTAGCAAAGGGAAATGGGCTGAAACCAAACAGAAGAGAATTGGATTTGATTAGCCTTCAAAACATGTCTGGGCTCTGCACTGCTCCACAAGCGGAATGCCCCCAGGGATAGTACGGAGGAGAAGCCCCATTGCCTTCGGCTCCTCAGAGTCCGTGCTGTGTAAACACCAAGCATCCAGATGATGGTTATATGACAGTGTCCCATCAGCTAAAGATTAGCGAGCACTCTTGGGAGCCGGGTGCCAGGGACCGTCGCAGCTGGTGCCAACAATCCCCAATGCAAGCCATACGCACAACCTCCTTTCCATCTCAAGTGGTTGTGCAGAGGAGGCAGAAATGCCATTATTTTCTGTGTGTCCTATGCAAGGAAACTGGAGCCCTGAGAATCATCTAGATGATTTGGAAAGTTGTGGCTAGGACCCTAATTTGAGGACAGAGATGTAGACCCCTATAGCCATGCGCGGCCATGGAGGGGAGTTCAAATGATACAGCTTTCAGACATTCTCTTTAACAAGTATCCTACACATGAATCAACTCTATAGTAGTAATGTTTGAGTTAACTTCAGAGGGGAAGATTATTCCAGAGAAGAACTACTCATCCATAATGGAAGCATAAAATATTGTTAACCCATGAAAATTCTCATATAAGATCAGGCAATTTGTGGATTCCTCACTTGTAAGTGTTGTTACTGTGGAAATGTGGGTTCTTGAAGAAATAGCTGTCATCTTTGTAAGCCCAATAGTCAACATTGGAACTTTCTTGGTCCTGCAGCCTTTAGAATAATCCTCAGCAGAGAGCCCTGAGCTTCAGAAGAGGACCAGGCAGAACACAGTCTGTGCGAGAGTGTCCTAAGGTAGAGTCAATGGGTGGAATTCATCAGAGAGACTGGGGATGGCTTAATCTACCACGGCCACTTCTCAGATCTGATTCACTTCAGCTCAGCAAACATTCTGCACGTTTGTGTTAATCATAGATCATAGGAAACTCCAGGACAGATAGATAATGATTACTATAGACAGATAAGTAGATAGATAGATAGATAGATAGATAGATAGATAGATAGAT
>LOEQ01000289.1:466331-479113 GCA_001685075.1 Bramus lutescens
AGACTGGTGTCAGGAATGAGATGCGACCTACTGCTGTGATATCCAGACAACAGCTAAGCCGGCCGGTGGTGTACAGTCGGACAGACTGGTGTCAGCAATGAGATGTGACCTACTGCTGTGATATCCACACAACATCTAAGCCGGCTGGTGGTGTACAGTCGGACAGACTGGTGTCAGCAATGAGATGGGACCTGCTGCTGTGATATCCAGACAACAGCCAAGCCAGCCAGTGGTTTACAGTCGGACAGACTGGTGTCAGCAATGAGATGTGAATTACTGCTGTGATATCTGGACAACAGCCAAGCCAGCTGGTGGTGTACAGTCGGACAGACTGGTGTCAGGAATGAGATGCGACCTACTGCTGTGATATCCAGACAACAGCCAAGCCAACCCGGTGGTGTACAGTCGGACAGACAGGTGTCAACAAAGGGCTATCTGGAAGAAGATCTGCTAAGGGGAACTCAGAGGCTGACACAGGGCTGTAAGGTAGCTGTCTCAGTTACAGGAGGTAACTAGTAACAGACAGAGCCTGAACTCCATTTCTTCTAATGTGTTCAGCCCTTCAGCGGAGTTACAAATGGTGTGCGTGTGTGTGCGTGTGTGTGTGTGTGTGCATGTGTGTTCATGCACACATGTATGTTGGCAGTGTAGCATTGAGGATGGAGTGGGTGAGGTATGGGATTATTGGGTGCACGTGGTGGATGTATTTTATTATCTTCTAGAATTTATCCATATGTGAACTACTGATTGGTGATTAGCTGAACAAACATTGTCAAGAGAACTGACCCTTAGAAGCAGTATTTACAAGAATGTTATGGCAGAATCCTAATCACGGAAAACCCCTGGGCCTCAAAGAATCAAGTAATCAGGGTGTTGAGCTCGGCTGGCTTCATGGGATAGAAATAGAGATGGAATGGGATAGAAATTCCAAGCAAAAGGGAGAAGAAAGCTTTTGCAGCCTGGCTTAGTCTTTGTTTCTAAGGAATGGAGCTCCTAGCCTGCTTCCACACCCTCTACTGTGCTCTGGTCTAGCCCTCCAGTCCCACAAATGACCCTGAGGTCAGATGTGCACATCACTTGTGAAGGTTTGAAAGAGAACCTGAAGCACAGGGTGGAGACAGTCTGGGTTTAGAGTTAGGTCGTGGGGCGTTTGGGATCCTCAAATGCTAACTGTCTTCACCGAGTTCACAACAGCGGTACTTCTGCATCATTTCCACTCTTCCTCAATGACCTGCCATGGCTGTCTCCTCATCTCATAAATGAGTGCTTATCATATTCAGCACAATGCAAAAACCATGAGCATCTTGGAGTCTGGGGAGGTTGTTGTACTGCCACGCCCTGGCAGTGCTGATCATGTGGTAATTCTTACAACCTCCTTACACACACGTGGATGCCCTCTGCTTGCCTCTCCACACACACTGTCCAGTTTGTCCCCATAGCTCCCTGCCCTAGGAGGAAGCCTGTGGAAATGCCATCTGTGGGCTTTGGTACCCTCTGGTCTCCACTGGGTCCAGCCACTGGGGAGCCCATGAGATGATCAAAGGGAGAAAAGGAAGTAAGTGAGACCAGAGGGGTCTGTTTTCTTTTAAAGGTCCATGACTGGTGGATTCTCTGGATCAAGGGCCACTATTCCTTGCAAGACAGGTTGTGCGTGTCCCTCCTTCATTCTGGGCTCTAGGAATCACTCTTTATGCCCACCATTCAAATCTACAGTAATAATTGATCTCTTTCTGCCACTCACAGGTTAGTACACCACATACCACCCTCTCCTGCCTCCTAACAGGCCTTTCCTCTTGTATAATTCCCTCTTATATTAATTGAAGTATGTGCTAATGTACTGATTGATATTTGACTGAATCAATCTCTGTTTGTAACAAGTCTCAGCTGTGTTTTCCCCTATCTTTAAAGTGGGGAGCAATCCCCACTTCACTGTCTTCAATATCATATCTTTAGCTGATTAAATCGAACAGCATATGCAGCATGCTTGGCACAGTACTTCACGTAAAATAAGCCTCTAACAAGTGCTCAATGGCAATAATAGTAATAATAGTAATAACCGCAACATCTGGTTTGATTGGATTGCTTAGTCTAATTACATGGGAGATGAAATATGACAGGCCCCACTGAAACCTGCAAGCACATCTTAATTTATGTAGTCACTTATCAGCTACTGAACATGGGCTCGTACTAAACGGCTGCTGCCGATACAGAGGCAAATAGGA
The DNA here is from genome assembly GCA_001685075.1 of Bramus lutescens. NCBI lineage: Eukaryota > Metazoa > Chordata > Mammalia > Rodentia > Cricetidae > Bramus > Bramus lutescens. Next base: position 468,554 of record LOEQ01000289.1, read on the forward strand.
CGGAATCTCTCCTCCCTTCCTTCGTCACATCATCGGGGGCATCCATCACGGCTCTTCGACATGGCATCTCACTGGCCCTGCTTCTCTGCTCCTACGTCGTCGGCTCCCAGCTGCGAGCCCCCAGTCCGCAGCCCCCAAATGGTGGTTTAAGGATATGAGTCAGCTCACATGCCTCCTGTGTGTTGAACACTATCCGGGTTTCTGGAGAGGGTTTGGGCTTTCCCCTGCCTCTCTTGGACCTTACTTTAAACCCACCTGATCTTTCTAAGTCTTGGAACACTTTTTGGGTTTTCTTGCTGATCTGTGGTCATTTCTAGTCTTCTTTTGGTTCTTCTGTTGTTTGTGATATTTCTTAAGTGGAAAATATCTTACTCTGTTTTAGTATTTGTGAGATTTATTTGTTTATTGTTGAGAACTTCATATGTGCATGTAATGTGCTTTGACCAAACCTACTCCATTTCCTCCCCGTCATTTCTCCCCTACCCTCACCCATCACTCTCCTCTCCCAGCTGCACATAATCTGTTTTATTTTGTTTGGCCTCCTGTTCTATTTTTCTATGCTTATTATTGTTAAATATACATTTATAAATAAAACCTGCTGATTTCACTCAATGTTTGCTCTAAGTCTATGCATTTAGGGATGACCTCTTGGTACTGGATAACCATGGCTACCAAATGTTCATTTCATGAAGTATTCCCTGTTTGGATTCTTCTTTTCTCCCTCTCCAACTATTTCATGGATGCTCCAGGACAGCCAGAACCCCATCTTTCTGGTACTTACTCTCTTTTACAGTCATATTCTTTGTAAATTGGTTGATAAATGTTTCCCGTAAAATACATAGGCTTTATGAAGTCAGGGACACTGGACTTCTGCTCATCATTACTCCCTGTATTAGCATATAACAGGTGCTCAATAAACAAAGCGCGGTCCTGACATCAGCAAAAATCATTTTGTCCTGATGCCTTTACTCCTCGGAGCACTGGGTGAAAGGAAGAGAGATTTTTGCTATATCCTTAGTCTAGATAGGAGGCCTGCGAAAGATAATACAAGTGTAAGATAAGAGATGGCTTTGGGAGGTTAATGGAATTTGACATCTAGCATTGTATTATATGCATTTGACCCCTTGTCCTTCAAAGACCCATCAGTGCATGTTCTACCTTTTCAATAAGCCAGTGTCATCGTTAAACTTTGAATAAAAGTTGCTATTTTGCAAGATGGTCTGATGACTGAGTAGCACAAACCATCTGAAGGATAGATAGAGTGCACTGCCTGCCACAGAGCTAAAGTTGAACAGCTTGCCAAATTTTTCCTTGTTCTAAGCTCTAGTGCTACCATATTCAATACGACACTCGTCGTATGCCATGCGATCAAAGTCTCGCGGCAATGTGTTTGAAACTAAGTGGCTGCAATGGTGATAGATGAGGCAGCCACCCACCATCTATCTCAATGCACGGTCAAAAATAGAACTTAGCAAGTTATCGTGGATGGCTGGAAGCGGCTTTCTCAGAAACGTTCTCAGAGCTCTCCTGCATTAATCTAAGGAGTGAGTTTAGAATTTGATGCAGCCCTGTCAGTGATCAGAGTATAGGCAAGTGCTAGAATCACAGAGTTGGAAGGAGGTGACTGAAAGAGCGAAGTTCTGAAAGCTTTAGGCCTGGAGGTGAAAGCTCCCATGAAATACCTGGAGCCAGTAGTTAAATAAGGGTGTTGGTCTAAGAGGAACTAAAACTCCCATTATATACTCCCATTAACCTTCCATTATCGAAAAATATAGACATAAATCTACTTATAAAATTAGATGTATTTTGGCTGGTCATGTTGATAGTTTTAGTTCATGGCAGCCTGGTTCCACTGCTTTTGAAACTCTGCTGAGGCAGTATGTCATGTTAGGTATGCCTTACAGAGCTACCTCAGCACGGCCAAGTGAAGAGAGAAAGAAGAGAGAGCTGTCCCACAGTCCTGCTGGGAGAACACCTCCCCAGTGACTTCCCACTAGCTATATGCCATAAAGATCCCTCTAGTTCCTAATAGCACCAAGTAGTGAGCTAAGCCTTCAACACCAGAGCCTTTGGGCATTAAAAGCCCATAGTATCTATCTATGCACTATTAGTATGCATGTGTATGTTTAAGTGTAACACACATACACACATGACAGACACACTAGACTGGCACATACATGACAGACTAGTATAACCCTGAGTTATTTCCTTAATTCTCAGAGGCAATGGTCCATTCTTCAAGTGGGCTGCATTTTAATAATCTGCTTTCTTACAGGAAGTCTGATACAACAGAGGTAACTTGCTGCTTTTTCAGATTTGGGTGCTTATTTTAGAGGAATGGTCCCTTCTAAGATTAGTCATCTTCTAAACATAAATCATCCTTCTAGAAGGCCAACTCAATTGAAGAAGTTAATGCTTGGGCATTTGCCCCTCTTTGGCTAAATGAATTTTAGACAGTCCTACATAGAAAGCTAGTTATTTCGCCTTCAGATTCTGTCTCATGGCTATCTTTGGCTATCCAGGTCGTAGGACGGATCAGAGAAGGTTGGCAGGCAGTTTTCGCTCCTTATCCTCTTTGGGGCTGTGGTCAGGGTTTTTTGTTTGTTTGTTTGTTTGTTTTTGTTTTTTTCTTTCTATCAGAAATGAGCTCTGACAAGAGTGCAGGCTGCCATGCATGAGAAAGTTCAGACAGCTGTCATGTATTGGAACTGTGCGTCTCATCCACAAAAGCCACCCTAATATAATCAGGATAATGTGAGTTCTATGGCTTGGATCTCCACAACAGAATTCTTGCCAGGGAGTGGTCTTTTGAAAGGATGGCTTATATTACATCCCAACACTTTTACTGACACTGGTATTCAGTGGCTTAGAAATGGATAGCCAATAAGTCTGCATTTTTGGCTACACTCTTCTTCGGGTCTTTGCAAGCATGAGTCTCAGTTAAGGGCAAGGCTGGGTATCATTTATGTGGGAATTTTCTGTCCTGGTATCTGTGCCCATATATGCTTCAGTTATACACCCTTTTTCTAGAAGCAGCATCTTCCTTCCTAAAAAACACACCCCCAATACATACATTCGATTTGAAGCCCACCTTTAAAAAGGCCATGGTCTGGAAAGAATTCTATAACTTGAACATATTTCCTTCCAGTATATAGTTTGTGCGACTTCATTTTGTTTCCAATGGTCAGTGAACATTAAGAAACTGAATATTTGATTAAAGTATATTTTGCATGCTATTTCCATAAATAAATGTCCCTGGAGCCATGAGTCATGAGTCTGCAGATAAAATTCCACAACTCTTTCTATCCTAGAGAAAAACCAACAAATATATAAAAACAAGTGTTTTTGTTGTTGTTGTTGCTGTTCTAAGTTAAGCTGTCAGGCGTCATGCAGCCTGTGTGGGCCTGGAACTCACGATGTAGCTCATACTGTTTGCATTCCTGATCCCGTTGCATTTGCATTCAAAGTACCCAGACTCAGGTGTGTTCTTCGGCTCCAGGCTGAATCACTATGCAAGCCTTAGTGACGCGTTAATGCTCACCGTCCTGTTAATTTTCCCCCGACATCTCTGCTAAAGAGGGTCTGAAAGTCCAAGAAATGGGGAGTGAGTTTACACTCTCGATGGATAAGTGGGCTTGTCAGTTCACGCTTGTATCTGCCCTCCCAGGTGACTGTGTACCCAGAAGTCAGGTTCCTTTAGACCAGTCGTCAATTCTTACCAGGCCTTGGTTCATAACCTCTGAAGACGAGTCTTCATTCCTGCAATCCCTCCCTTTAGAGGTGGAGTCTAATTCTGCTCTCCTCTCTTTTAATCCTTTCTGACTTTAATAACTTGCTTGGCCAATGTCATGAGACACAATAATGGAATGGGACGGCTGTGTGAGAATCTGGTTTCCTTTACACTCATCACTGCTGACACTTTATGTACGTGTTTATTTAATGCCTGTTCCCTGGACTGTATTATAGGCTTCAGGAAGATAGACACGTTGCTCCTGGCTGTATCCTCGCAGCTCAGAGCAGTTTCTGCAACGCAGTGGGCACTTAATAAATAGCTGTTGGATGAATGAATCAAATTGGACTTACAGAATTGGGTTGTTAACAGCAGTGACAAGGTAGCACTCTGAAAATGTTTCCTTCCTCCTGTGGGAGACAGTCTGATCAGCTTAATTGTTATTTCCTCTGGTTGGATTTCTGTGATTTAACTTAATCTTCCATCCTTGCCCTTCAAACCTATACACTCTTGATTTAATCAGCAGGATCAAAACTATTGCACTCCCTGCGCCCTTCAGCCACTAACAGGAAAGTGACTGACAGTTAATCATGTCTGAAGGAGATCTGCCCCTGTCTCTTGCCATCCTCAGTAGTGGGGTTGGACCAAGCTAGCCACTTGAATAAAACAGTTCTGATTAAATCTTATCTTGTGTCTCATTGTCCATGCGCGCACACGTGTGTGTTCTTTTCTTTTCAGTTTCGAATAAGGTATCTGCCTTCACTGACTTGAAAGAGAAAACCATCCATTCAATGGAACAAGGGAAGCAAGGGTAACTCAATCACCATTTATTCAATGCCCCAAATGTGCCAGCCCTTGGCTTTAACTTTTACATCTCAAACTATCTAGCGTTTATTGCTGGTCTCTGAAGATACAGCTCCTTCTAAAATATAATCCACAACACTTCTATGTTGCGTAGAATTATAGTCAAATGATATCATTATCTGAACAGAAGACATCCAATTTTGAATGTTTTATTAGTACTAAGTGTAAAGCAATAGGTTTGTTTCCCTTTGTGTATACATTGGGCAGCCCAAGAGCTATACTATGTATGTCCAACAAATCAAGGAAATTATTGAGGATAATCATTGCCTTAGATGTACATTGTAGTAATATTTCATTTATGTTTTAGCAAATAAAGTTTGAATGAAGATCAAAGTACAGAGATAAGCCACTAGAGGCCAGGGTGTGGTGGCACACACCTCGAATCCTAGGACTCAGGAGACAGAGGCAGTGGGATCTCTCTTAGTTCAAGGCTACCTTTTTTATTATTATTATGAAGACCAACTAGAATTCGTGCTCCAGTACATGACCTCCCGAGATAACGCTAAAGCCAATTCATGCTGGGGAGTCAATAAACAATGCTATTTGCTGGGCACAAATTAATTTATTGATGCTTGTACCAATACTGGCCTAACCACATTAGCATCAGCATAATTCTTATGATCATAATGGAAAAATTATCCTCAATAGCTTGAGATGTCTACACTACTGATTGAACACCACAAGTTCTGACTCATCCAGACTTTGTGCAAGCCCTTCTTTTCCTAATTCAAAGAATTTTCTTAATATTCATAAATGTCATTCTTCTCCTGATCCTTTGAATACAAGATTCATTTCCCAGATGCCACCAAAATGATAGTAGTCAACAAATACTGCCTTGATAACTCTCAGTATCAAAGGTTGTAACCCCCCAATAGAAAGAATGGATACAGAAGCAGGATGGACATGGGGAGGTGGGGTGGATCTGGAAGGAGCTGGGAAGGGCAACCATAACCAGAATATCCTGAATGAAAAGAACTGATCTAAAAAGATAGGTATTGTATCTACATAACATACTCTGCTTATTCATCTCTTTATGAACACATTAATATGATTCCAAGCAGTGTAGTTATGCAAGAAAATGGAAAAGCATTCACCCTGGGAAGCAAAGGGTATAATATATCTGCTGACAGACAGCATGATTAAATATTTGGAAAACTATCAATTCCTCATAGAAGAAATAACTGATGTTTTCAGGAAAGTTGCAGTGCATGAAATCCTTCTACAAAATGAGTATCGTTCCTCTGTACTAATAATAAACTTTAGATAGAAATGAAGCAAATATTGTTGATAAGAATACAAAATATATATATTAAAATAAAATGAAATCAGTAGGCTGAGGAAATATATGCCCCCTCCATATTAATTGTAATATTAGTCATGATATTAGGATATTTATTCAGTCTGCTTTCTTGTTCATTTCTGTGGTTCTGATAATATCCCTTAATATTTTTGATTTTTAACTCTCGTGCCTGCTACACACAAGCACACACCACCACCACCACCACCACCACCACCACCACCACAACCATCATCACACTATCATGTATAGATCCTCAGGACCTGAAGAATTCACGTCCTTAGTAATATCATTAAATAACTGTCATTGGCACATACTCTTACAGAGGCTGAGACAGAGACAGATTCCACTTTCATCTCCATGTTAGCTGTTGTTCTGTTAGTTAAAATGTTCAAGACAATAAACTTAAAAATAGGAAAGATATTTTTTGACACAGAGCTTTAGAGATTTTTATTTATGATCAGCTGGCCCTGTTGCCTTGTTTCCAAAGTAAGCCAGCATGCCAGAGTGGGAATAGATGGCAGAAGAAGCTCTTTTTATCACACACAACTGGAAAGAAGAGGTAGGAAGTGACTGGGTTCCCATTATCCCCCTCAGAGTACATCCCCTCTCCTTCCCAGAGCTCAGTCCAATATCACATCCTATGGCTTCTGTAAAAGGTCCTGAGCCTATTCAAATCTCATTAGCCTTCATGGCCACTAATGTGGCCACGCTGTCCTCATTTCAGACTAGAATTCCTTTCAGATTGCCCTAACCTTTTCTCCACTTCTAGATTCATCCCCCTCCATCTTCCTTGTACAAGGTAGCTGATTTATTTTATTTTATTACAAAGTAGCTAATATTTCCCCAAACATAATTTATAACTTGGCACTGTGATACATAAAACTCTCCCAGGGCATCTCTTCTGACCTTTAGAATAAAATTCAAGTTTCCCAACATGATTTACACACACATCAGCATAATGTGCCTCTGCCTGCCGCTGGCTGAGGTCCACTCTTCCTCACGCTGCTGAGAGCCCCCCTACAGCGTCCTCCTTTGTGTCTATTGATTTATCTAGCACATAACTGAGGGACTCTTACGTCACCATCTAGCAGTGGCCAAATAAGTGCCTGCTACAGAAGGTCACGTGATAGCTGAAGAAACAGATACTCAATATACAGTGATCGACTAGATAACCGTTACAGGTGAATGAGCTAGAGAAAATAATGGTTACTGGAGTACTGTAGTTTAGGGGGTAGAGTGTGGAACATGCTTTGTGGAAATGGTAACATTGGATCGCAGACTTAAATGGCAAGAAGGTGTGAGCAAGGAGGATACTTACTGATGACCAGCCAAGGAAAACGGAGACAAAGATCAGGTGTCCAGCACGAGAGCTGTGTGTTTTGAATAACAAGATGTCTAATGTGGTTGGGAGAGGCCTCTGAGAGGAACTTATATTTTTGGTGAAAAAGACAGATAAACCTTGGGGATTTGGGTCAGGGAAGCCATGGGTTCAGTCTGGTCTCTGCATCTAATGTGACAAAAGTGGACTGGTGAGAATATCAGGAATTCCTCAGTCTAGTTTAGACTGGAAATAGTGGGTCCTTAATAGAAAGCAGTAGACATGGAAAGGAAAAAAACTAATTTAGGAATATGTTTCAAAGGTAGTACAAACATAAGTTGTTAGCAGTTTGGATGTGGGAAAGGGAAAGATGCGACCTATTCCACACTGGATGTGTGGGAGTAGCAGGTTTTCAGATAAGGAATACCAGCATAGGAAATGGTTTTGGAGGGGATGTATAATACATCAGCTTTAGAAATGTGACGTCAAACCAAGGCTAGTCTTTATTTTAAATAGACACTTGAATGTGGCGATGTGGGTCTCATGATCATGTAAAGGTTGTACAAAGTAGTGAAATGAGAGGTCCCTAAAGAAGTGTGTCCAGAAGACAGGAAGGAAGGAAGCTCTGGACCAGCCATGTCCCACCCCTTCCTCTTCTCAGTGTGTGCATTTCCTGTAGCCATGTCCCACCCCTTCCTCTTCTCAGTGTGTGCATTTCCTGTAGCCATTCTCACCCCTTCCTCGTCTCGGGTGTATGCATTTCCTGTAGTCCTGCCCCACCTCTTCCTCTTCTTAGGCTGTATGTCCTTCCCGGAGGCCATGCCTGGAACTTTCTCTCCAGACTCATATGAAGCTAGATCCTACTCCTCAAGACTTTTCTCAAATGCGCTCTCACCAGAGAGGCCATCCTTGAGCAGCCCCACAGAGAAGCCACCTGTCACCCTTGTTATTCTCTCACACCATAGTCTTTCCTTTTCTTGTCTTTGAGAGCATGCATCATAGGTGTTAATTATCATTCATAATTTTGGAGATGTTATATCACTAGACTTTAAGCCCCAGTGAGGTAGAGTGCCTTATTCATCTCATTGCATATTTCATGCCTGCTGCTCAGAATTTTAACTGACAGATTGGACATGTTCATAGTCAGAAACAGTCACTTGGATGACTAAGCAAATCTCTTTGTCAGCATTCTGTGTGAAGCAACCTCTGAACTCATCAAAGTAGGCATTTTCTCCTGGTAAACAGGGTCCGAGATTCTGTTTAGTCATGTACACTTGTAAGTGGCTTCACATGACTCTGTTCGAGGGAGTTTATTCATCTGGACTAAAGTTATACATTACCCTAAGGATATGAAATGTATTGAGTGACTTCCTGGTGTCTGTTATTATTGTTCTATCAGAGGAAGACGCCTTTCAACACATTTGACATCAATAGTTCAAGGACTTGGTGCTTTATGCTTTGTATGTTATAATCTAAGATACAATCTCTATCAAATCTGTGACCTTTGACAAAGTCGATAATGTTTATCTGCACATATTTCTCCTTTGTGAAATGAAACCAGTAGTATCCAACACCGCAGGGGGTTGCCGGAAAGTCAGCAAGACAGGGAGTTGAAAGTGAGGCACATTGGAGGGAATCAATGCACGCACATTTGCATTCCTGAGCTGGCTCTTGTCCTGTTGTCTGTGGAGCTCCTAGAATGGAAACTCTGAGGAATCAGCTGGCAGGGGTTGCTTGATAGAATACCCTTGGGATCAATACTTGTGACAGGGAAAGAAAGAAAACACCAAAGGGAGAACAGAGAGGCTGTACGGTGTGGCAGAAAGGGCCTCAGCCATCCCACTAACTGACCTGAAGCTGTGGTGGCCCTTCACAGAGTTGTCCATGTTAAGGCGAGAGGATTAGGTCACTATACACAAAAGCAATCTTCACCCCAGGCAATCCTATAGGAGGCTGGAATAATTACAAGTCCAGCAACTGGGGAATAAGTTCAAGAGTTCTTACTGACATGAATTTCTACAGAAGGCCATAAACTAATCTTTCGTCAATAACAGGATGCCTTTTGTAATCTAGGTAAGGTATTGGGCCTTGGGTACCTCATGATGTCCCAAAGTCAGATCCTGTCTCCAGTGTTCATGGTGAAGCATGAGACACAGAAACATGCAGAGGCTATTTGGCTTCCATACGCACTCACCAGTGATGCACAGGCGCAGGGAGGCACAGCTGTGATGAGTCAAACCTTGCCACTGCCAAATGGTTTCTTGTCAAGCATTGCTGCATCCTGTGGCAGTTCAAAGTTTTAAATTTTGGTAATATTTATTTATCATATCACAAAGGTCAGTAGGTAGTGACCACATATACCTTCACATGTGAAAATGATCCACCCCTCCAGTGTAAGTTCAATGATCTTTGTACGTAACAACAACAACAACAAAAAACCCAAAAAACTAAAGACGAAATACTGAAGCCATTGATCTCAACACCAGCTAGTTAAAAGGGACACCAAAAAAACATTAAATAGTAAGATGACTTCACCATAAACTATAGACGGAAAACACTTCAGCTAAAGACTTTGTAGGCATTGCTGCAGTTTAGAAGCCTTTTCTAGAATTAGTCTTAGGTTTGTGAAAGCCACACACACACACACACACACACACACACACACCATGAAGCTAGTTTAGTAGATTTTGCCTGAATTCTACCATAACAACATTTCTGTGATTTGCATTTCAACCACAGAAAACCTAGCCAACAACCCAAAACCAAACCAAAAATGGGAACATTCTGTGCCTTTAAAATATGACTTTAAAATACAACATAGCAGATGTCTTCAATTGGATGGCATCTTCAAATTTGAATTAAACCATCAATGCAGCTGCTAATGGCATGACTATCAACCGTTTGTTGAAGGAATTGATGGCTGAGGTCAGTGAGAGAGTAGACAGGTTTTTTGGAGGCCTTGTTAATGAAGTCCAAGTCATAAAAGTTTAAACGTGAGTCAGTCCTTACACCTGCTTTTCTCCACCCCTAGGTGAGGATGTATGAGCCACTGGGGTGGTCACACTGGCATGCTATTCTCTTACAAGGAAAAGTTATGTAGAAATGCCGGGAAGCATCAGTGACTACCCTTCGGAATTTAATGGATGAAATGAATATGTTTATAGCAGCATTGTTTGTCATAGCCAGAGCCTGGAAGCAACCTAAATGCCCCTTGACCAAAGAATGGATAAGGAAGATGTGGTACATTTATACAATGGAGTACTACACAACAGAAAAAATAAGGATATCTTGAAATTTTCAGGCAAATGGATGGAGCTAGAAAACATCATACTGAGTGAGGTAACCCAG
>LOEQ01000289.1:479301-498266 GCA_001685075.1 Bramus lutescens
GGGGAGGAGAGAGGCAGGGAGGGGAGCAGAGAAAAATGTAGAGCTCAATAAAAAAAAATTGGGATTCAATGAATTGGGCATGATGCCGAAACTTTGTACATAACTAGATGAATAAAAGATAAAAATATTAAGAGTCAAAAAAGAATATGTCAATTACAGTAAGGGTCCCTGGCGATGGTGCCAGCTTCCATAATTATGACAGCAGTGATGGTAGTGCTTTGAATGACACAGCTAAGATCAAATACTTTTCGGACTCTAAATATGCTGTTTCACAAAGGGCACACCAGACCTCCAGAATAGGTATTATGGTTAATTTTTAAAATGTTTTAAATAATTTTGCTTATAAGAAAATAGAATCAGAAGAGTAAGTATCTTATCCAAGGTCACATTTATAAAATATTATGCTAATTGCATTTAAATTTAGGTTTCTATACATCCCAAACCAGTCAGCACTGATCTGGGGTTCCCGAAAGCCAGGATATAAACTGATGGAAGCCTAGAGACTGGTTTTGCACAGGGATAGTCGACACATATCCTTGAGAACAGCATTATTGATAAAGCCCTTTCTCTTCATACCAGAATTTTTCAGTTTCTCTATAATTAGGATTTAGAATGGGAAAGTGTGTTGTTACACACAGTCTCTGTGTGCAATGCATGCTTTTGGTACCATTGCCAAACTTTATAAAGTCATGTAAGTAGGTTCTCTACTGTTCACATACTAATGTGACCCCAGACATCCCAGCATCACTGGCCATCCCTGGGGTGCGGCAACCACCCTTGAAAACGACTCTGGGTTAAGAAAGAGTCCACATTCTTAGTCTTGGCGCTTCTAAGGAGAGACAAGGGTGAGATCGAGTATTGCAGGACTCCTCCAGCTTGAGCACAGTGAACTCTTCCTTTAGGTGGTGTGAGAAAAAAAGACGTACTGTGATGCTAAAATGTTGTAAAGTCAATGCTTCAGTGAAACAGGATCAGCTCTTCCCTGGAACAAAATGTGAACCTTAAAAACAGAAACAACAGTGTGTCGAAGGGCTTTCTACGCTGTGGGAATCAGGCTCTGCAGTGCCGCTCCACTAACTTTATAGCATGTTTTCTTAATGGCAACCTGGGAAACCTGACGTTAATAATCTCCTCCATACACAAAATTCCCAGTCTTAACAATGCCAAAAGGAGCCATTGCATGCCTCACGTTGGTGTAAATTATACCATAAATATTCATTAAGACAAAGTCTGGGAGTGACATGCTAACTTTTAGAGATGATAAGGCAGAAAGCAGCGGACTGCTTCGGTCAGATAAAGGGAGTGAGCTGTAGGAAAAGAATGGAGATGAAGATTCTGAAATGTCTTCACAGGTGGTACCTTTTTCGCATGTAGAGTGAACCAAGATTTTGTTACCATTTTGTAGATTGCCTCTTGATTTTGTTGAGTCTTTCCTTCACTATACTGGAGCCTTTTAATTTGCTGAAACTGTTTATTTGTTTGTTTGTTTGTTTCGAGACGGGGTTTCTCTGTAGCTTTGGCGCCTGTCCTGGAACTCACTCTGTAGACCAGGCTGGCCTCAAACTCACAGAGATCCGCCTGCCTCTGCCTCCCGGGTGCCGGGATTAAAGGCATGTGCCGCCACCTTTATTTTTTGCTTTTATTTCTCACACTTTGCTTATCGTATCCTGCCCCAACCCCAGACTATACTTTCTCCATCGCGTATTAGCGACAGCCTTTTTGAAAACAGATCAGTCTATGCGCTTTGCTTGTTAGCATGTCTGTGCCTATACTTACACTGGTACCTATTGCTCTCATCTGATACCTATGTGGTCTATTTTGAAATGGAGCGGCATGCCCCAAAGATGACTCCTCTTTGGTCTTCCTGTGCACTGGTTAATCCCAGCATTTGTGCCAACATGAAGCTAAGGATTGCTTTTCCATTTCTGAGAAAAAGCTTCCTAGGGACGATTTTGCTCTTCGGGGCATTGACTCTATCTAGATGGCTTTGAGTCGGTGCTGTCACTTGGACAGCCGCGTTTATTTCAGTGCACAAATGTGGGCCTTGTTCCATTTATGTGTCTGCTTTCATTTCCTTTATCGATGCTTTAAAATTTCAGATGTACAAGGGACTCATCAACTAAATAGCAGAATAATATTAAATGAATAAATTAATTTGAATGGTTAAGAGACTTAAATGCATATTTCTTATTTAACAAGCAAAGACGGGCAAATGACCAAAAAGTATCTAAAGAAATGGTCCACATCAGTAATAATCTGTGAAGAAGAAAGCAAAATTACAAAGACGTAAAATAGCTGGCATTAAAGCAAGATACCAAGTGTTAGCAAGGTTGCGAAATAAACAGAAATGTTGACAATGTGTTTGGGAAGTCAGTTGGTTCATTTGCTAAAGAAAATAGTATGATGCTTCCTCAAAACAATGTAAGCCTGGAGCAAGCGTGTTCTGCTAGCCTCACTTCTGGGTACGTGCCAACGTGGATTGAAACAGGGTCCTTAGAGTGGTAGCTCCATGCCACTAATTCTTGCAGCATTATAGACAGTAACTGAGGTATGGGAACATCCTACATGTCCACTGGTGCTGGTGGACATCAGATAAAGAAGCCGGGTGTGCAGGCGAGGTAATGTTGCATAGCTTTGAAAAAGAAGAAAGCCCTGCGATTGCAGTCTAGGTGAATCTGGAGGTAAACGGAGACAATGACTACTGTGTCCTCACACAGCTTTGTTCAAGCTTGGAAAGTTAATTCCCAAAACAGACATCAGAAGGGTGTCTGCCAGGCCTGTCAAGAATGGGAAGATGGGAGTCAGTGGTTGAGATCTCTGACATTTTATAAGCTCTGGACATGTCCTCTACAGCGAAGTGCCTGGTGAGGTGTGGCTGTGACTTGTGTGCTCCTACAGTTGCATACACAGGAGACAGGCTTCCTCGTGCAGAAGAGCTAGAGAATTTTAAGAAGTGGAGCCTAGAGAGCTAAAGAGATGGTTCAGAGGCTATGAGCACTTGCTTCTCTTGTAAAGGACCTAGGTTCAGTTCCTAGCACTCACGTGGTAGCACACAGCCATCTCTACCTCCAGTTCCAGGAGATTCAACACCTTCTTCTGGCCTCTACAGACAGACAACAGGCACACACGTGGTGAAGATAAACACATGTAGGCATAACACTGATATGCATAAAGTCATAATACATTTTAAAACAAAAAGAACTGGAATCTAGTGATGGATTCTAAGTCTCTCTTTTTCTTTTTCTATTGTTCTGAAATAAGATCTTATTATATAGCTCTGGATGTCCTCAAAATCTTAGGTGCATGATACTATTCCAAGCTAAGAGGATAAATTTTATACTATGTTCTCTTATCACACATGCAAAGGAACTTAATAATAGTAAAAAATAAAGCACATGGGAGAAACTTTTGGGAAATAATAGGTATGTTTATGGCCCCGAGAGTATTAATGGCCATCGGTGCATACTTCTGAACTCAGTGAAATGTGCTTGTTTCATATTTATAGGGTTTTATATATCAATCAAATATCAATAAAGTTTTATTCAAAGGACCATTGAGTACAGGAATAAAGAAGTTATACTCGTAATTCTTTCTCTATGGCATAGAAACATAGCAGGTATTTAAGGAATTTTAATTACAGCCTTGTCAGATCTTAAGAAACGAAAGCATTCACTGATTATTTGAACTGATCACGCAAACTATGCTATGTAAAGAGAGACAGCCTTTAGTTTTTGCCTAGCTCTGTGTGTTCAGACATGATTATTTTGTCTTATTGCAAGCCTTCATCTCATTTATGATTATCACAACCCTGAAGTCAGTATAATTTTTCTCATTTTGTAGATGAGAAAGGTAAGGCAGAATGATTGTTCTAAGGCCATGAAGCTAATAGGAAGGGAAACATTTGAATGTAGGTCTGTGAATTCCCAAGCCAATGTTCTTTCAGTTACCTTACAGTATAGAGAATGTAGAATGCAATGTGCTACATGGCTGCCCACATACGTGTAAATGATGTGCAAAATGGCTCTTTCTGATAGCAGGGTAAGTACAGTCTCTAGTTACGGATGAGCAAACTGAACTTTATTCCTACTCTGAACATATGGTGTAGTAGTTTTAATGTAATTGGCCTCCATAAACTCACAGGGAGTGGCACTATTAGGAGGCATGACTTTGTTTGAGGAAGTGTGTCACTGTAGAGGTGGACTTTGAGGTCTCGTATCTGTTCAAGCCACTCTCAGGGAAGTGTGACTTCACTTCCTGCTGACTGTGGGTCAAGATGTAAGACTCTCAGCTCTTTCTCCAGCTCCACGTTTGCCTGCACACTGCCATGTCGTACCATGGTGAAAATGGACTAAACTTCTAACTGTAAGACACACTATTAAACATTTTCCTTTATAAGAGTTGCTGTGGTCATGGTGCCTCTTCACAGCAATACAAACCCCAACTAAGACAGATGGGCTTTCCCCACAATGTATGTTCAGCTCCAGACTAGGACTGAAAGAATGGGCAGCTTTCTAAAGTCCATATTTCATGGGTCACAGTGATTCTAGTCATAGCCTGGATTCACTCGAACTTCCATGGTTAAGCTGGGTGAATGTGGAAGTGTATATCATTTCTTTAATCTTCAATATGGGAAATAAAACTTCTTACTTTACAGTGTGAACATGTAAATTAGAGATTACACATATCATTTAGAAGATTGAATATTTCACAGTAAAGGTTTGGTGTATGTTATTAATTAATATTTTTAGACTTAGCAAACTTTCATTGAAGACTTAGCGTATACTCAATGTCATGCTAGCAACCATACATAGATACATTCATCATGTGTCTATGGGTTTTCCCGAGCATCTGTTGTGTGTGCTAGACAGTTTCAGATGTTATAATGTATTTAACTATACAGGTGAATTCACCATTCTCTTCTTGAAAACTTTCACAGTGTCATACTCTAACACTGAGCCATTGTTGGGTTAATCACTGCCAAAAAGAGGATTGGCTACCACTGCCCAGACCCTCGCTCTGCCCTTGCTTTGTATCCTTCTTTCGTCCTTTTCAAGAGTTCCAGTTTTGTATGGAAGGGCAGACACATTAATGGCTTAACACACACACACACATACACAAACACACACACAAACATCCATTCATGTTTAACCATCTGTAGCACAAATAATAAAAACCCAGAGACAGATATTGGGGTTGTTCAAGCTGAAAGACCAGAGAAGCCAAACAGTCAAGCCCCTAGAGAGCTCTTACCTCTATGGAATCTTCAGCCTGAAAGAGTGAGTTCCTGTATCCTCCCCTTATGTTCCTCTCTGGTGCTGGTATTAAAGGCATGCACCACCACTATCCAGCCTCTATGACTGACTAGTGTGGTTGCTGGGATTAAAGGTGTGTGCCTCCATGGCCTGGCCTGTATGGCTGGCTAGTGTGGCTAGCTTTGCACTCTGATTTTCAGGCAAGCTCTATTTGTTATATAATAAACAAAATATTATAGCCATCAGTCTATATAGGCATTAGGTTTATGCACTTACACGCTGTCTTCTCTGTACTCTCAAGCAGCCCTGTGAAACCCATTCCTTTATAATATTCATTCAACAGGTAAGAAAAGCAAGTCTCAGAGAGACTGTCACTTTCTCTGAAGTCATACTGCAGGTAAGAAGCATGTTGGTTACTGGAAATAAGCCACCTCATTTTGGAGTTCTTCTGTGACATGAAGGTGTTACTCACTTGCTGTACCGGGCACTTCCGTCAGTGCTCCATCCAAGCTCCCCCCTTGAGAAACAGCAGTCCTCAAGGAATGAGCATGTAACGCCATCTTTTCACAAACAACAAGAGCTCCTTTTGGAAGTGAACGCTTGATGCCTGTCTCAGGTAACGACTTAAGAAGTAGAGTGGAGAGGGTTTGAAGCCAGTCTTGACACAAACTATTTCTGCTTGCATTTCCCTTTGAGGTTTTTGTTTGCGGCAGGGATCGGGTTTTGTAAACAGGAGCTTTGCTTTACAAGTGCTCCCCGATGAAGGCTTCTGGATATTCTCTTGAAACAAGGTCAGACATTTCCACACAGGGCTCACGGATGTACTCAGGCAATGGTGCACAGCATGCAAAACTCTCCTGCTACGCCTGCAATGTGGTGTCAATAGAGGCTGGGCACTGCTGCAGACCCTCCAGGCATCCTGGGGACAATTATAGTTTTGCCTTATCTGGGTTCAGTTAAAAGAGTTAAACACAATTTTTATCCTATTCTGACTTTTTAACTTTTTTTAATTAAAAAAAATAATAAACTCTCAAACCCGAACTCTCAGATAACTGTTAGTGAGGAAATGGGTCGGGGGAGGATTATTTCTTTGTTCAAAGTCTCAGAACCAGCCATAGAAGGCCAACCAAAGAGGTATGACATTGATGGAAAGACAAAAGGAAAGGCGTGGAAGACAGATGATCAACTGCTTATATTTGAAGGGAGAGGGTGGAAGAGAAGATCGCGGGGGACAGCATCTTTGGGAAAATGGGGCATAAAATAATGAAAGTTTGGATCAACTGTCAGTGTCATATAGAGTAGGGAAGGAAGTGGTTTGAACTGAATGTCACTTTTGGTCTCTTGCAGACATTAGTAAAATTAAAATGACTTTGATTTTGATTTTGTTTTTATCGCTTTTTGTAATGTACTGCCAAAGTTGGCTGAAGCACATTGAGCTACTAACTGTGTATATGTTACATCAATCCTTCTTTTGTAGGGATTGGCTATGCATAGGAAAGGCAATGAAGTGACCGATGACATAAACATGCTCAGGATGCTCAATCCATCCCTATCACAGAGCATCCTCTGCGCTGAAAGAGGGACCAGCACTGTGGCTTGCCAGAGCATCCCTTCTGTCCGAGACGTGATTCGTACACTGTTTCAGTGGGAAAGATACAGCTCAGCGAGGCTGCAGCTATCATAGAGGTGTACAAACTACAGAAAGCGGTGTGATCGCTCACTGTAGAAGAGGCTTTGTGGATGTTCTGAGACTTCAAGACATGTGCCTGGCAAGGATGAAATAGAAACGCATTCAAAGAAGAGCCTTGGAAATGAAATGGCTAGAAGCTGGGCCACGAGGGTTAGTCGGCAGGTAAAGATTAGGATTATCTCTGACTTCAGCACATGCAGTCAGAACACAGCCCACATACACAACACACACACTGATAACAAGAAGTGTGTTGAAGTATGTAATTGTATAGGATATTTGAGAATGCTCTAGTATATTACTTTTTAAATATTTATTTCTTTATTTGTGTGGTAGTGTGGGGAAGCTCGTGTGTAGTACGGCATGCATTTGGAGGTCAGAGGACAGATTGTGGGAGTCAATTCATTCCTTCCACCCTGTGAATTCTGGAACTAGAATTGAGATTGCAAGGCACGGCCTAAAGCAGTTTTCCTCGCTGAGCTGTCTTGCTGGTAGGCACACTACTTACCTAAAATTTCCGATGCCTAGGTTTCAAGATGGAGAGACCACATTCTCATTGCCAACAACTTTATCAAGATCTGAATGTATTCTAATAAAAATAGCTTCAAAGGAATCTGATACAGCTTAAATTTCCAACAGAGGCCATGTACACTGGGGAGAAGGTACGAGAGTTAAGACAGCAAAATAAATAGTCAGTGAATACACACATCTTTAAACTTATTCTGATTTGAAAGTGTGTGCTCACATTCTGACTTTGCTGCACACCTCACAGTAATTTAACTCACAGCTTTCAGATTTATAGCAGGATAAGTAAGGTACCACTAGTAAGTAGTTTCATACTTTGCATCAATAATTAAAACTGTTAATGCATAAGAACAATGTGTAGGTGTTATTCATTCATATACACATTTTTATGTGTGTTGTTTTGTATTGAATGTGTTGTGTGTCTTTTGCAGTGTGTGTGCATGTGTGCTATGTGTCCTTACTAATTTGAATGTGTGCATATGTGCATGCAAGTGGCTATGAACATCCACGTGGAGGCCAGGAGACGACTGCCTGCCAGTGTGTTTCCTTGACTGCCCCCCCTTGTTATTTCAGGGCAGGGTCTCTCACTGAACATGAATCTCACGAATTGGGCTAGGCTCTCTGTGCCTGATGCTCGCCGACTCTCTAACCTCAGCACCCAGCTTCTTATGGGTGCTCTGGGGATCCGAACTCAGGTCCTCATGCTCGCACAGTTGGCACCTTGCCAACTGCACCACCTCCCCAGCCCCCACATCTTTATTGTTGTAAGAAAATGCTGTAGTTGTTTTGAAGCAAGAACCAGACAGAGTCAGCCCACTAAGTTAATTATTCTCCCTACCTATGAAGATTTTCTCTCCTGGTTCTCCTTTTTATACTCTTTGGCCAATTAACCTTTAGCCTTGTCTATTCTACTTTCAAGTATGGTTCTTGAGGAAAGTGAGAGTAGGGAACAAATTAACATGCACACTTTTAAGAATGTGTGTTGAATGTGGAAAACAATGGGGTTACATTTCTCATACCACTTGTTTACAGAGTTGACTTCTGGGAGAAGCTGAAAACGCTGCCTTGGGCCGATGGAGGTGACACCATTTTAATAGATATTAAATGTCCTATGCAAAAAGCTGACAAGCCTAATTGAGTTTTCTCTGAGATTAATCAAATTAACTGACATGAAGCATTTCAAGGCACAATGCACACAGGCTGCTGTCCAAACCAGTTACAACTCAAATGCGCAGGGGAATGGACAGAGCTGACGGTACTTAGGGAGCGGGGCGGTCTAGTGCTTGGGACCAAGGTCCAGTGGAAAGGAGGACCTTGGGGCTTTGTGAATTACAATTGGCCAGCTGCTCACAGGTCATTTTCAGCAAGGAGATAATGAGTTCCTAGATAGGTCCCTACATCCCAGGGTCCTCAAAGAGCAGGATTGCTCTTGGAAGAGGATCCCCTTGAGGACGTTCTGATGAGGGGGCAGTAGGTAGAAATGAGTTTCCCACAGCAGTTTTAGGATTGGAAACTCCCCTGCAGCTTACGTTTCTTACACTCCCTGTTGCCTATTCTGGGGGGTGGGAGGAACCAGCGCTATTTTTGTGCCGTGCATTAAAATCTATGCTGGATATTTTGTGTTAACCGCTGAAGATTCACTTTCTACTTCCGTCTATCCCAATCTGAGCTCCAATTATGGATGGGTCTTTAGCAATTACAGCAATAGTTTTCTGCATACCCTGGTTTCTGGCCAGTCTGTTTTACGGAGGCCTAGGGAGAGGAAGAGCGGGGAGGAAAAGGTGATAAGCTACCGTTCTCTGACTCTCTTCACTCACAGTTTCCTCACACAGATCTCCGAGCTCAGAAAATCAGGCCTACCCTAGTGTCTCCTTCCTCGTTTCTGAGTACGTTCTATTCATCCTTCCTCCAGGCTCAAGGGTGACCATGTCTTATCAGCACAGTTTGCTACACAGTTCCGTCCATTCCATTTTAAACACTTCCTTTATCAAATCGATATGGACATACATAGTTTTAATGTGCCCCTTTTAGCTTACTGGAGCTGTCATGAATAGTGAGTTCTTAGATAGTAAGAGGTCCAGGTTGGCTGTCAGGGAAAAACATGGACTAGATTGTTTATTTCCAGAAGAGAGCAGGCGGGAGGAATGGCTGTGATATCAGTTCCAGGGTATCAGAGGATGCCAGGCCTTTCCTTACCTTGTGAAGTTACTATCTCATCTCACTTTTGCTGGGTGTGCTGCCCTTCTCCTGTCTTTGAGCACATTCTTACCTATATTTCCCTTTTCTTTCTTCTCTGTTAGATCCAGATTATCTGGCCTCTGCTGGGGGCCTTGATCCACTGGAAGTATGCAGGCTGATAGGGAAGGATCAAATTTCATTTTTCTTCATGTAGCCATCCAGTTTGACCAGCACCATTTGCTGAAGATACTATCTTATCTTGGGTGTATATTGTTGGCTTTTTTTTTCTCAAAAATTAGGTGGTTGTAGGAGTGTGGGCTTATATGTGTGTCCTCAGTTCTATTCCATTGGCCAATATGTCTGTTTTTATGTCTGTACTATGCTGTTTTTATTACTGTAGTTCTGTAATATAGCTTGAAACCAGGGGTAGTTGATGGCCCCAGGATTGTTTTTATTTTCTTGGAGTTGTTTAGGCTATGTGTGGTCTTTTGTTTTTCAATATGAATTTTGAGAGTATTCTTTCAATTTCTGTGAAACATTAGGATTTTGAAGGGATTAGATTGAATATGTAGACTGCTTTGGACAATTGGCCATTTTCACAATTTTAACTCTACCAATCCATGAGCATGGGAGTTCTTTCTATTCTCCGGCATCTTCTGTGATTCTTTTCTTTCATGTCTAGAATTTGTCATTATCTTGTCTCCTTGGTCAGATTTATCCTAAGTTTTTCTGATTTATTTATCAATGTGTTTATGATTGGTGAACAGAAGAGGGCTGGTTGTTGTGTATTAATTTCGTATCCTGCTGCTCTGCTGAAGGGGCTTATCAGCTGAAAGAGATTTTTGATGGAGCTTTTAGGGTCTTAGCACCTGCAGAGAGGAACACTGACTTCTTTCTTTCCTGTGTGTGTCCCACCTCTCTCTGTGTGTCTTACCTCACTGCTCCAGCTCAGACTGCACACATGAGGCCCTATTTTTTGGTGGATGTCTTCTTGCCCTCTTTTTCATGAGTAATTCCCTACAAGCAAGAACTGTATTGCCCTAACCCTATTCTTTGTCCTTACTTTCTGCCATTTCTTTGCTATCATTTCACTGCTGCGGGAGTTCCTTCCGCTCCTTCAGCCAATAGCCCTTAAGATACCAGCCCACGTGGGCGTGGTCTCTTTTACTACGAATGCCGCTGTAGAGCTTGTGCTCGCTCCCTTGCTTCTAGCTCTTGCTTCCATCTGCTAGACTTTGTTCCTGTTCCCTGTTCGTGTAGAGGACTGTGATCTAGGATGGTGATCTGTGAGTCTCCCATAAAAAATAACCCTTTATTATATGTAATTCTGAACTACTGCGGGATTATTTTGTATCTTTCGCCATCATTTCCCTTCAATCCACTTGTCCACTTAAATTTAACCTTACTCAGGAGAACAAGAAAAACTCTACAGAATGTAATATACCATAATTCAAGGCTACCTTCCATTTGGTGAACTAGATTTATCTTGAATCTACTATTAACCTGGTAATACTACAATTCTGGATTTTGTGAGTTGGATTTTGGACTGAATCACCAAAGGACTATTCAGAATGTAAGTTAAATTTTATCAGCTAGTTAACCTAAACCTTGATTTTTATGATGAGACTAACTTTTACCAGTGAGCCCAGCTGTTTTATGCAGTGAGGTTTCTTCTTATTAGTGGTAACACCTTGGGGGAGAAGAGCTGCCATTATTGTCACTTCAGAGATTGGAGAGCTAGGTTTGGTTCCCACATCCCACACAGGCTTACAATGGCATGTAACTCCAGTTCCAGAGTATCTGATGCCCTCTTTTGGCCTCTGTGGGCACCTGTACACATGTGATAAACACACAGGCAAGCAGAGACATACATATACACATAAATAAAAACGTTTTTAAAGAAATCACTCCCTAATTGTTTCCCCTAGTTGACTTGAGCTGTGAATTTGAGTTATCTGAGATGGGGGCATCAATTGACAGATTTGCGGCTCATATTTACCTGTGGGTGTGTCCGTGGGGATTACCTGGTTATTAATTGACAGCTAACAGGAGAGAGTAGCTCACTGTGGGCAGCATGATTCCGTAGACCTGTGATCCAGGACAGTAGAAGAACTTAGCTGACCACGGGTCTGGGAGAGGGCCAGGAAGCAGCATTTCTCTCCGGATTCTGCTTTAAGTTCCTGTCCTGGCTTCCCTCGGGGCTGGGCTCTGACTTGGAAATAGAAAGTAAAGGAAACCCTTCTTCCTTGAAGCTGCTTTTGCCTGTGTTAATACTAGAGTTGTTCAAGATACAGACTCGGATTCAGACCCCGGCCTTATGATTGCCTGTCCCCTCTCCCTCTGGAATAAACTTTTGATTTTAAACATTTCATTCTGCTTCACAGAAGTGACAGGATTGAAAAATGGTGGCCCTTCAGTTGATTGATAGGCGAAGTCCTCAACAGGAAGGCAACTTGAATCAGTAGCATCATCAAGCCATTATGAGAAACAACATATTAGCATAACATCAATACCTCATTTTAAAGAGTGTGTGTCTAACAGGCGTGCATTTAAGGTGCTTCACTCACTCCAATTCAGTTTGTTTCTTTTTCTGGTTATGGAAAGTGAGACACTATCTCTGGCCTATTGAAAAAGCTTCCTTCCAGGGAGGGGTGATGAAAGAGAGAAAACCACAGAGGAGGGACAGAGGCAGAGGCAAATGTCACAATGAAGTCCAGGTCAGCCTGTTCATACATCTAGGACGTTTTGAGCTTTCTTTGGGGAGTGGTATTCCCGAAGTGAGCTTCTGAGCTTCATGCAATACAGGGGCCACCATCCTGCTACTTTGAGTGTAAACTGTGTGACCTCTGAGATTTAGCTTCATGTTTGTACGTTGGAAACAATAATGTACTTTCCATAGCAATGCTTTCAGCATTAAACATAGTAAAATTGAAAGTTCAGCGGTCTCCCTGTTGGGTGTAGTGTAACTTGTATCTTACAATATGCTGCAAACATGTCACATATTACATTTCAGGACACGGGGTGAGCTGATGCCTTATCGGTATCACCTGTGAACATCCAGGCCTTCCTTCACCCTGTACCATCCTAGTCTCTGCTAGGCTCTTGCCTGTGACAATGTCTTTTCTTGATGAGCATCTAACTGCATTTATGATGAAATGTTCCCAGCATAAGTTTCCCTGGATGACACAGAGCTAAAATGGGCCTTGCCTTCAGCTGAACCAATTACACCAATATAGCCCCATCATCAGTGGTTTGAGACCAAGTGCTCACTGCTGATGTGTTGGGTTTGGTCTGTTTTCAGTTTCAACTGAATTGCTCCATAGAAACAGAATTGATTGTAGCAGACATTTTGTGATGGTAGAATTAAAAGTGATTTATATTTTAAGTTGTCACAAACGTCTGCGTTCACTTGATTTCTTTATTAGTATGATGCTCTGTTGCTCTGTGTGTGGTCTCTGACCTCACACAGATTCTCAGTGTTCTTTGTATATGCAGAAATTCTAAATTTCATGGTAAAATTCAATCCTGGTGAGAATAGTGTGGCAGCAGAGGGAGTCTTCTATATACAATTCTTAAAAATTAATACATCTTTTTCTTAGGCAGAGGTAGATTTAATGCTGTTTGGGGGTGGTTTTAGCATCACCGAGTGTGACTGCTAACTGTGCTTCTGCATCCTCCTGAGCTCTTTTCTTTGACACATACAATGAGGAAACAGAGGCTACCTTCCGGGGCTGTTATGAGAATCCAATAAATCATCTATCCACTCAATAAATTTTATCTCTATGGTTCTCATTTCCCTGTGTCTGGTTCTGAGCACAACCCTGAAGATGCAAATAAATAAATAAATAAAATAAAAAAAATAAAAAAATAAGAACTGAGTCTGGGCCAACAGGATCCCAAAAATCTAGAGAGAAGGAGAAAAAAATCAATGGGACTGTCAGAATTCCTGAGTAGATATTCTGATATGCTGGGGAATGTGTGTGTGTGTGTGTGTGTGTGTGTCAGGGGTAATGCTGGTGTTTGTGCAGCTCATTTGTCTAGACTGGGCTTCATTATGAAGTTTGGTGTCATACCCTTCATATAGACTACAAGTTACATGACTAAGTAGTGAACCATCTTAGGTTACAATGGTAGGAAGTTGGACTCTAAGGTTTATTGTCTTGATTACTATGTTAAGCTATAGTAATCGAAACAAAACAAAAGATATGCGTCAGTAAGAACTTCATAAGGAGCCTGGTCTGTGAGGAAACAGAAGCAGCCTGGTTTTAGCTTTTTGAACACAGCAAGGAACATAAAGCAAAAAGAGAGTGGTTAAATGTCTCCACTCTCTCAGGCATATCTGCACAGTTCTGAAGAACAGTGGCACTTTCCAATTTAAAAAAAAAAGAGCTACAGCATTTAAACCATAATTACTAAGTTGGTTTAATCATGGTTATTAAGCAGAATGCATTCGGTTACTGTAACAAACTGCCCACATTTTAGTGAATTTACAAAGACCAAAGGTTGGGTTTGGCTTACAGTTTAGGTGACTTCAATCTTTCTAGCACATGACTGGTTGGATCCATTGCTTTGGGGTTTGTGGTGAGACAGTCAATCACTGAAAGACTGAGCAGAGGAACACAATGTCCTTCACAGCCAGAAAAGGAAAAGGGATAAAAATGAGGGCAGGGTCCTTCTACATCCTCGCGGGATGTCTAATCATCTGAGCACGTCAGGAACTTTGTGCAGCAGGCCCCACCTCGTAGTTTCCACTCCTTTTCAATGACACATCTCTGGGGCCTAAGCCTGTCTCTGTCTCCTCTGAAAGCCTTGCTCTCTGACCCTCTAGGTCCTGCAAATGATGTCCATGGTTATGTACGGCCTGCTCTGGCCAGCTTTCCCAACTCTTATTCTTCCACCTGTTTGTCTCTGACTCTGAAAACATTTCTCTCTAATCTTCTAGGTCCTGGTTCACCTCTGTTCTTGTTGTAGCTCAGCCACCAGACTCTGAGGGCTTTTGCTTGTTTGTTTATTCTTTGCCATTGTTGTTTTGAGATGGGGTTTCTCTTAGTAGCTGGCTGTCCTAGAACTAGCTCTATAGACCAAGCTGACTTTGAACTCACAGAGATCTGCCAGACACTGTCTCACGAATGCTGGGATTAAGCAACACCGCAGCTTCAGACTCTAATTTTAAACCCATCCCTAGGCCTCTGTTTCTGCTGACCTCTTTCTCCTGGATGATGCCTGTATTACCTCACTGTCCTAGCCTGTTGACGTGATTTATTCTTTTGGGGCTACTGTATTCACTCCCAAGACAAGCACCAGGAGCTCTCAGTACATTTCACTGGCATTTTTCCTGAGTCCCCAAACCATATCCCAAACCATGTCAGTCTCTCTCAAGAACTGCAACCATGTCCCTTCTTCCTCATTCTGTCTGACTCTGGGATGCCTTCAGCCTCAGGCATCTACCTTTTCCATTTGATCAGAGGGAACTCAACTCTCTAAGGCCCTTGCTCTTGAAGTCCTTAGTGCATAGCAATCAGAAGCACCTGGAGAAATAGATCCAATCCTGGGTCATTAATGATGGGATCCCTAGGAAGCAGCTAAGTGGTTAGGATGGTCATGGAGCATCACTGGGTCTTGATGGAACTATTTGGATCAGTGACCTTGCTCAGAAATTTTCAGGACATAAAGAATTCTGAACAGATGGTGTGGTGCTTAATGGCTGTAGTCAGAACTGGCTCAGAGGATACACAGCAATAATAGGATGAAATGGGGAGGGCTACATGGTTTTTGTGTTCTGTTACCAGAAGGAGATCACTAGTTTTCACTCTCCATGTTATCCATCCATTCGTTCATTGTCTCCGAACATATTCTCAGATCCTATTCTCATTGATGTGGCCTATCATGTGTTAGAAACGCTCTCCACAGAGTCTTATGTCTTGTGTTGTTTGTTTCTGTG
Source organism: Bramus lutescens (assembly GCA_001685075.1). Taxonomy (NCBI): domain Eukaryota; kingdom Metazoa; phylum Chordata; class Mammalia; order Rodentia; family Cricetidae; genus Bramus; species Bramus lutescens. The sequence goes on from LOEQ01000289.1 coordinate 494,885, forward strand.
ACAAGATATCGGGCATGGGGGTGAATGCTTGTTTTGACCTTGTGAGGTCTTGGGTTCAATTCCCAGCACTGCACACACATGGAATGGGGGTGAATGCCTATAGATGTAGCCCTCACTTGGAAGGAAGAGGCAGGAGCATCAAAAGCTCAAGGATATCAGGACCAAAGCCAACTTAAGGAAGAAGGCATTCATGTGGACTCACAGTTCCTAAGTCCACTGTGGTAGTTAGACATGGCAGCCTGAGGCAGGCATTGCAGTACAAGGCGGTCATTGTGTCATGGGGCAGGCGTGGCAGCTGGAGCAGGAAGCTGAGCTATCTTTAGCAGTAAGAACGGAACACGGAGAGAAACGGAAGTGGGGTTGACACTTTTAAACATTTGAATGCTCACTCCTACTGACATCCTCTAGGAAGGCTGTGCCTCCACACAACCTCTCCAGACAGTTCCACCCACTGGGGATCAATTCAAATGCTTGAGACTACAGGGAACAGGTTCTTATTCAAACCCCCACACTCCTGCTGGCCTTCCCAAGTTTCACACAAATTGACCAAGATGAGATCAGTAAGCATAGTGACTGCATAGCGACCTCAGGACACTATTTGAACTAAGAATAGTTTATATCATTTGCTTCCTTCTAGGTACCTGGGCCAGTAACTAGAATATGGGAGAGGCTCTCACCCCAAACGAGCAACAGGCAATTCTTGGCTGGGGGGGCTTCCTATACACTACAGAATGCCTAGCAGCACCCATGTGTTCCTAGCCTTTTGTCTCCCCCATAGCTGTGCCCACTGAGGCCTCTGAGCACTGTGAATTCCAGTGGCTTGGGGGCTATTTTTTCTTAGCATTTCAGCCAGGAAGCACCAAATTTGAAGGACTGTGACCATTACAACCACTAGCACAAGGATGAAGTGTCATCATATCTGCTCCCAGGAGAAAAGCTAAGCTACAACAGCTAAGGGTATCCAGCACAGACTGGGATCCCCCTCTCTCTCTCTCATCAGAACACACCAATGAGATGGCAGATGAGAAGAGATCAGAACCCCACTTACAAAGGGGGTAACTGTCAAGTCACTATGCACTGCCATCCTCATTCCTTACTTATAAATGAGTCTTATGTTCACCCCTGCCATGAGATTCAGATCATAATGCCACTTTAAAGTAACTGGATCACAGAAGGTACTCATGAAATGCTAGCGGTTGTTTTATTTTGTATTGGTTTGCTGCAAAGCAGAGTTCACACATCTCAGTCTTAGCTTTAACTCTGTGTATCCAAAGCAAGCCTTGAGCTTTTGATGTTCCTGCCTCTGCCTTCCACTGAGTGCTAGAACTATAGGTATTCACCCCCATGCCAAGTGTGTGCAGTGCTGGGAACTGAACCCAAGATCTCACAAGGTCAAGACAAGCATTCATCCCCCCCCATGCCAAGTGTGTACAGTGCTGGGAATGAAACTCAACACCTCACAAGGTCAAGACAAGTATTCACCCCCATGCCAAATGTGTGCAGTGCTGGGAACCAAATCCAAGATCTCACAAATGCGAGAGCAGCACTCAGCCTACTGAACTACATCTCTGGTTCCAGAAATGGTACATTTCTGTGATGTTATGCTGTAGGCTTTACTTAGTTACATGTGAGTACTTTCCCTGAGGTGCTCCAACACCCAGTGCTGAACCCTTACTCGGAAGCTCCCAAAGTCAAAGGACTCTAATACAATGGAGTGGGAGATGTCAATAAGGAAAGGATCCAGGGATTTTATATCTTAAGGCTCACCTCAGGTACAGGTTATGTCTATCTGTGTATTAGAGCTGATTCTGAGGCACCAGGGTGCTGTCTGTGGGCTTCTAGTGTGTGATAATTTCATTCCGGGGACAATTACTCCTTCATAAGAACACCAGCTGGGAGAGTCGTAACGGAATTCCTTCTCCACATCTCTCCTAACAGTGGCTTCATCACACTGTGGGAAAACTAGGAGCCAGCCTCCCCCTGCCTCTGAAAATACCCTTTTCATTGTCCCCCATACCTGTGCTTCTCCACACAGAAGGGACTAATCGCCCGGGTCCCTGTTCACATCTTTCTCCTCCAGCCGTCTTTCCTCACCTCAACATTTGTCTGGGAGCTGCAGAGGTGTTCTTCTCGGTAAAGCCTGGAACGTTCTCCAGCCTGGCATCCCCCAAGTGTTTCCTCCTCCTTGTCTCTGAGAGCTATGGCACAGCACTCGCTGAGGAGGTGTGAATAAGATAATTACCTACTTTCTTTTGTGAACTGCGTGCTGGCAGGTGGAGTCGGAAGACAGAGCACTCCTATTCAATAACAGCTTGGTAAATATTGTTCTTTCCTATGTACATGGAACAAGAAATACCTTCCAGTTTCTGATAAATACTATCAAGAGGGGGCTGACCGGCATGGGACCGGCTTATCATTTCTTAACCCAACAGTGAATGTCTAAAGCAGCCTGCTCAAGCAAGCATCCTTTTAAGATGTCTTTGTAAGGACTATGGACCACTATTCTGAACTTGGAGGTCCCAGGAATAGAGATGTGTGCCAGGTACTCACAGACAAGGTGAGACACTGCTTGACTGATGTAGAAATCCTTCCTCTCAGGATGACACCTCCATTACCTTTCCAACCCTGCCACAGCAGACTGTCAGCTGAGCTGAAACCTCAAGGGTGTCCCAGAAGAAGGGCTAGGATGCTGGGCACTGCATGCATATGATTTCTATGCTTTGGGTTTGGGGATCCTCCGTTAAAGGAAGGAGTTTGGAATACTTTTCTGCACCCTGCTTTTAAACCTTCTGCTAGTCTTCGTGGGGTAATCTATGCTTCTACACTTCAGAGCTTCAAGTCCATCTCGCCCTTGGCAGTTGGAGACACTGCAGCCTAACCCTGCTAAGTATCTAGTGCATGGTCAAACAGGTACTGGGTGAGACGCTACAAAGGCTGCTGCTGCTCAGCATTTCTTTCCAGTGCTCTTCAGCAGGTTTCGTTTCACCCTGACACAACCAGGCAAGTCTTCTCTGTGGGCCCTATTTTCTGGACACCAACCAAGAACCACTTATGTTCACTTGCTTATTCAGAGACACAAATGCTTGTTAAAGGTTAAGGTGGAGCATACAGCAGACAGGTCATAGTACTTACTCTAGAAAAGTATTTTACTCTCTCTGAAGGTATGTGTGAGTTCCTATGTGTGAAGGTGCACATGTGTGTTTGTATTTATATGCATAGTCATGAAGAGATCAAAAAACAACCTCTAGCATTGCTCTTCATCATTGCATGGAACTCACCATGTATACTAGGTTGGCTGGCCAGGCAGCCCTGGAGGTCTGCCTGTCTTAATCAAATACATCATCATCCCCATTTTTGTTGTTATTTACTTATTTATTTGTCT
>LOEQ01000289.1:498290-511989 GCA_001685075.1 Bramus lutescens
ATCTATCTATCTATCTATCTATCTATCTATCTATCTATCTATCTATCTATCTATCTATTCATCTATCTATCTTCTATATCTATATCTATCTACCTATCATCTTCTATATCTATCTATTATCTCTTTCTCTATCTATCTATCTATCTATCTATCTATCTATCTATCTATCATCTATCTATTGATATCGATATCATCTATATCTATATCTATCACTATCATCTATCTATCAATCTATGTGACATAGGTTCTAAGGATTAAACTCATGTCCTCATGCTTGCAAGACAAGCACTTCAAATGAGCTAACTTCTCAAAAGTAACTTCTCAAAAGATTTCCTTTTCATATGAATTTTTAAAAATGTATCTATCTTCTAATATATCAGACAACATATGTTGCCTACTTACTACAAATTTTATAATTTCTACAAATTTATGATATTTCTGCTTTACCCAACTTGAAATTCAGCCATTTGTATGTATATATATATATATATATTTGTGTGTGTATGTTCATGTATATATGTGTATATGTATGTTTATGTATGTATGTGTATATAGTGTAAGTGCATGTGTTCTGTATATATGTGTATATGTTTCTGTTTATATATGTATGTGTATATGTGTGCATATGTGTGTGTGTATGTGTGTACATGAAACTTCACAGTGCACATTTGGAAGTCAGAAGAGAGTCTGGGAACAGATCTCAAATCGTGAGCTCTGAAGTCTCACCTTTTATCTTTGCAGTCATCATGTAGGCTCTGCTATTATGCTTTCTACAGTACACGAAGAAGTCTCAACAGAGAACTCTCTAAGAAATGACTGCAGTTCCAAGGCTGAGGACCCTGGCCTAATTGTACAAATCAGATGTTCTCACTCATCTCTGCCCCATTGCAGGCCCTTGAGAGTGAACATGCCTCTAACAGAACTTATTTATGTGAGAAAATAGCTCCAAGTAGAAGCTCTGGTAACTTCCTAAGCTTTACACCTGATCGCACACAGCTTGGCTCCTCTCCTAGTCTCAAGGACAATCAGTGAGCTTTGGCCAGGGTTGTCCTTGACTTTCAGTTAGAAGTAGAGATTCAGAGCCTAGCATTCATTAGCACACTGTGCATGCCTGGTAATGTCAAATTCTATTCATGCAATTCCATTCCCTCAGAGAAAACCAGAGACATCACCAGCTTCTGAGAAAATGGAAACCTATATGTTTTTGCACATGGACTTCAATGTACATTTTAAGCCTTAAACAAATAAACAAAAAAATCACAGCACAGCATATATAACAAGTCCCGCAGGAAAATTCTCATTTTTCTTTGAGTCTGTGGATATTTCTAAACTGTCATTATCCCTCTGAAAAAGCTGGCCAGTTAGAAAATTTATAGAGATAAAACCACAACTTCTCAGACCAGTTCACTCAATTCAAATTTATCAGCCAACCAAAAAATAAGACCATAAATAAAATCCAACCGATATAAAATAAAACTGCGGGATTTCACACCGTGATGAAAGAGGCTGGACTTTCTATGGAGGCAAGACCGGAGATGCCACCGACAGACGACGTGAGTTGTCCAGAGCTGAGCGCTGGCTTACATAGAGCATGTGGACTCTCGTCTCGGGAGTGGTCGTGGCGGATGGGCGTTGAGAAACAGAAGGGTGGGAAAGTGGAAAGATGAGATCCCAACAGCTGCTATCTAGGGATGCTCTATAGGAGCATCCAGAGAGGGTTTGTGCGCATGATGAGAAGGGACACCCTGATTCCAGAGATGCCAGAATGGTTGGGGTCACTGAGAAATGTTCTCTGTAGAGAGCGGAGGTGGTCAGTGTGGTGATGTTCTTGGTGAGAACTGCCACACAAATGCCACTAAAAAGCAGAGGCCAGGCATCAGCATTTTTTTCCCACAAGCAAATGAGCGCTTAGGGTAAGGAGGAAACAAGGTGGAGCAGCCTCCAAGGGAGTCTCACCTGCAGGAAGTGTAGAAATTAGTAGTAAAACACAGCTTCCTAAGGGAAATACAATGGGGCCACCCACAAGAACACTGCTTCATGCACACCGTCAGGAGACCAGGGATGCATGGCTGGAAGCCTGAGGTCAGATGGACCAATAAAAGGTCACATTAGTTTTCAGATGTGCCCACGTCCTCAAACCTGGGCTCCACCTGCTAAATGACAGGCAGGACCCCTGTAAGGAAAGAACAAACACATACAATCGCTCCACAATCATTCCATGGGGGTGACTTTAAACTGAAAAGATGGGGACCTAATTCTTTTAGAAGCATGTTGGTTAAAAAGTCATCTGAAGAGAAAAGACAGCATGAAGCCATGTAGTAAGTGGAGTTAGTTCTTCAGGGCCGTGGCCTAAGGGGCTACCCCTCCAGAGGAGTGAGAACTGGACTGCCCTGTGAAGGATAATTTTGTTAAGGAGATTAATTCACTTTTCATCTAATTATTTTATCAACTGTTGAGAAGGAGTGTTTAAAAATCTCTATGGGGCCCGAGGAGATGGGTCGGTCATTGTGTTTAGAGTCCTTGGCCTTTGGACTGTCAGCATTAAAGACTAGGTAATAGTCTTTCAAATCCCCAGGTGGGGGTGGGGGAGTCAGGTGTGGTTGTGTGCAGGCCTTACTCTAAGTACTGGTGGGAGAATGGTAGGTAAAGGTGCGTCTCGGGGGGTTGGTGAGCGCCAGCCTCATGCCAGATTCAGGGAGATACCATGTTACAGGGGAATAAGGGGAAGCATGAAAGAATTGGAAACCTTATATGCTCCTTGGGCCTGCATGGATGCACATGGGTGTGTGCACAGAAACATACATGTATATACACCACACATACCAACACAACCCTTCCAGACATGATTGTGGATCTGCTAGCATTACCAATTATATAAGTTCTGGTTGATAAGGTTTGGCAGCATCTGTATTCTTCAGTTTATATTTTCCTGGCATGTTGACCCCTTTATCATTCCAAGGCATCTGTCTTACCACATCTGTGTGTGACTAGCCGTCTACTTTGTCTCAAGTTAACGCAGTCACTCTGGCTTTCTCCCGCTCCCGGTTACCTGATGCATTCTCTTTCGATTTTTTTTTTTATTTTCATTCCACTTGTGCCACTGTGTTTAGAGTATTATCCGTTATAGACATGAGATAGCTGGTCCTCGTGGGTTTTGAATCCCGTCTAACAACCTCTCCTTTAAAGGGAGTTTTCAAACTATCTCCCTACATCTTCATACGTTGTATTCATTATGTCATTTGCTCCTTTTTCTCCTAATATGCACAATCTTTTCAAAACCTCTTCATTCCTTCTCACTGCTTTTTTGCATTGAGTGAATATTTTCAGTATTTCATTTCATTGTTTCTTGAGTCTTCTTTCTGTATTTCTTTCATATTTTGTACTGCTTGCTGGAGGGATTACACACAAATCCTACAGCAATCTAATTAGTTATTATTTTACTGTTTCTTTTCAAAAGTTGTGAATGTGTGTTTTTGTGTGTGTGCAGGGGGGATTTATCTATGGAAAGGTAGCTATGATGAAACATCTCAACACCTGTTACAGTGCCTCTCAGGCCTGGCCACAGCTGGACCTCTCAGGCCTGGCAACATCTGGACCTCTCAGGCCTGGCCACAGATAGACCTCGCAGGCCTGGCCACAGATAGACCTCTCAGGCCATAGCCAGAGCACATTATCACTCCAGCCTGGATCTTCCTGCCCTGTGCCCTAACTTTCTATTGTCACAAAGGGTTGTTCACAGTTCTGGCTGCTTCCTGTGCCTTTTCACAAACGTACTTCCTTGTGCTCGACCCTAAGAAAACTTGGAAACTCTACGCCAGTCATGGTGTGTCACCTCAGACACTTAAGGAGGTGAAATGATTTCCTGTCACAGAGAGAATGTAGGATAGCAAGAACTTAAACCTATTCCTGCTACCTAAGCCCATCAATATTTAATGCAAACCTATAGGTGTAATGTGAATAAGCACAGACTGTGAGACCCTGATACGCAGGAGATGTTTGGGTAAGTGTGATCCACTACAGGTCTGGAACAATGTTTTTCAGTGGAAGGCTTCAGGAATTCAGTAACTAGTAAGTAACTTTGAATTGGCATCTGCATGCTGTATTAGAGCTAACCTTTTCTTCTTACTGCTGAATTTTATAGATATGCCAGGGGCCCACATTTAAGTCGAGCCACCTATGAACGCAGCAAGAGATCTGGCTTACTACATGTGTATTCAAGGAACCTGGAGCCTTGCAATTTTAATATTCTATCAGATAGAAATAATAAAGCTCACAGTTCAGAAAATGTTGGAGAATAGGAAGAATGTGAAAGGCTACTCTTGAAACAAAAAACCATTTTCCTTCCTTCCCCATTTGTTTTCTAGAGGCATTTAGCAGGGACCACAATGTACAGGTAAGCAGGCTGCTTACAGCTCACTCCAGGGGATAGCCTTTATATTCTGGTTTCTGTAAATTCCAAACCCTGAAGCTGTTTTTCAGTGGTGACATTAGATAGAAGTTCGGAGTATCAACTTTGTAACTCAAGTCCAATGTGAACACAACCAATATTTTCAAGTGAGAAAGCTGTCATTCAATAATCTCGGGAACTATGAATCACAGGGGAGGTCTGTCCCTCTGTACTTTGGCCTATTCCAGAAACAGATTTTACACATGAAACTATCAGTTAAGAATTAACATAATAAATCCACAATCACATACACTCTGGGCTTTATGCTAAGCTTCATGGGAAGAGGAAACTGAATTTAAAATATGGTTCTGATTCTCTACTCCATAGGAACTTCCACTGGGCTCCCAACCAGAGACTGGCATGCCTTCCCATCTTTTACTTATTTCTTGATTACGACTCTGGGTTTATTGAATATCATTTCGTACTGAAGCCCATTGTCTCATCTCTAATGCGATTCTTTGCTAGCTAATCCTTGTCTGCTGGATTCTGAGTGCTGGGAGGCTAAACTCATTTCTGGCAGCATTCCCACTCTGATCTCTCCTTAAGTGAGTGGTTCACAACCTTGGCAGGATGCAGAGCATACATGGACTTAAACAATGCAGATGTTCAGCCTGAACATGGGACCCACGGCAGAAGAACCTGTGGACAGGGCTGAAGCATCACATTTTTTTAAAAGCTCCCTAGGTGGCTCCCACATGTAGCAAGGACCAAGCACCAACGCTTGAGAAACCTTGTTCCTTCTACAGGTTTGCACACCAGCCTGGGATTGCAATCCTAGACCTCAGTGCTCCAGTAACTCCAGCAAGGATGCTCGTCCTCAGCTTACACTATGCTGGCTTGCTAGTTCTAAAGCTCACACATGATTTTTAGTCCTAGAAAAGGGCCTGTGGGGCCCTTAGACAGCCACGTTGGAGCCACTTCAGCTTTTCACGGCCACCTACGTGCTACCACACACACCTGGTCCTACCTAGGGGACCTGCGGAGAAGTGGTTCATCTTTAAGAGAGGGTCTTCTATGTGGCATGTTTCCTACATGCATTTGGAGGTCTGTGTATTTTATCTCCCTGCATGGTTAGAAACACAAGGCAAGCACAGTCCACACACAGTTGAGAAAACCACATGACCAATAAGTGGCAGTTAGAAGTTAATAAGTGATCATTAGTGCACTGTGCCTGTGCTCTTCATCTTCCAATCTAAAGGACCACAGCCTTGGGCTGGCTGGATGCTCAGTCAGTGAGGTGCTTGCCTCACACGTATGAAGACTTGATTTCAATTCTGCAAACCCATATCAAAAATCCAGGGTGGCTTCTTGCCCCAAATGCCCCCCACTTCCAGTTGTCTTTCCTAGTACTCTCTCCTTCCATCTCTACCCACACACGTGGTCCCTCATGTTGCCGTGGCCATCCTCCCCCAGTCCACCTGCAAAATCTGTTCTATTTCCCTTCCTAGAGAGATGCATGCATCTGCCCTTGAGTCCTCCTTGTTACCTAGCCTCTCAGGGTCTGTGGATTGTATCATGGTGATCTTTTATTTTACAACTAATATGCATTTATAAGTGAGTACATATCAAGTTTATCTTTCTGAGTCTGGGTTATACCACTAGGTGATATTGTTTTAATTCTTTGGTCCTCCTGTGGGACTCCTAACAGTGGGAATGGGCACTGTCTCTGACTCTTTGGACTGCCTTTAGGACCCTTGTCCTCCTACTAGGTTGCCTTGTTCAGTCATAATGTGAGGGGAGGTGCTTAGTCTTACTGCTACTTGATAAGCCATGTTTGATTGACATCTTTGGGAAGCCTCCCTTTCCTAAAGGGAGGAGGAATGGATGGAGGAAGAGAGGGGATGTAAAGGAGAGGAACTGGAAAGAGAGGAGAAAGAAGAAACTGAGGTTAGGATGTAATATATGAGAAAAGAATAAATTTAAAAAAAAAAACAAGTATGTAGGGAGAGCTGGCATGGTGGTGTGAACTTTAATCTTAGCCCTGGGGAGGTAGAGATGGGAAGGAAGCCTCACTGGAGAACACCAGGCCAGTAAGAGATACTGTCCTAAAAGCAAAGGCAGGCAGTGGCTGAGGAACAATCCCTGAGATGGAACTCTGGATTCTACAAGCTGAGGCACACACTTGCATACACAGGTACATCTGCATGCACAAATTTACCCCCACCTGAACACACACACAGACACACACAAAGAGAGAGACATACACACACAGACAACACACATACCACATAAAAACCATACTCCTTTGAGAACGTAGTCTTGTTCTCAATCATTGTGTGACATAAAATGTTTGGGATTCTAGATCAGGTTCTGATGGGGCCTTAGAGTATTTCAGATTCAATTCTCTCATTTTAAAGATTAGGAGGCCAGGGCCTTGAGGAGGGAAAGCTGCTCTCCCAAGGTCAAACAGTTAATTATTGTCAAGGCAAAGATTTAAATTAGGTCTCCAATGAATCAAGCATTCGTCTCAGAAAACAGTGTCTCTTCCCATTGACGTGGGACATTCCTAATAATTCATTTCCCCCTTCAACTTAGCCAAGAGCTCTCCAGGAAACAGGCCCTGTATTATTCAGCAGCATAAGTAATTATTTGCCATTTCTACCTTGCTGTGCCATTTTTACCTTTAATTCGAATCAATTCGAATAGCCATTGCTCGCCAAGTTGCTTTAACCACAGAGCCCCTATGAGGTTTATTTGCCACTGAAGTCTTATTTTCTGAGGTAAATTAATGATGTGTTATTCCCAGGGACTTTATGGCGCTTATCACTATATTAACTCACATCAAAAAATTCATAGGGAGCTATTTTTCACATCCTGACAAAAACTGCCTAGAGAAATCCTCATGAATTGGGAACTTTGAAATATAAATACATATATGGATTACATATTTCTCATAAGAAATGTTTTCATTTTACATTAGGTAAAAGCTTTCTTTAAAAGCTGTCATTTAGCACAAGAAAACATCCATCCATCCATCCATCCATTCAATTATTCATTCATTCTTGGTCCAGAGGGAAAGGGCTGCCCCTTCTAAGAAGTATGCAGTATAGGCTTTAGTATGGTAAGTTGTGAGGTCTGGGACAGCCTGACATGGATGTTGGTCTCCAGATTACTAGCTCTGGATCATGGAGTAAGTGCATCTTGAATGCTCAGAGCCTCAACTCTTCATTCATAAAATGGCGATGGAAATGCTCTATCAAACTCGAGAGAACTGAGAGCCGCAAGCAAAGTGTCTTTAGCAATCCTGGCCCATAATAAGAACTACACAGCTGCTATTTTTCCACTCTGGGATTTCGTTTGTTTCCACTGCGGCTTCACGATCCTCCGTCACTTTCCAAACAACTTACCGCAAGTCCCACCCTGTTCCTTGGATTCCATTCATTATGTGACTGAGCATTCTTAGCTGTGTGTCAGCCAACACTGAGCAAGAATCTCAGTTTTCAACCCACTTCTGGGAGTTTGGGCTCCGGTGCTGCAGGCAGCCTAGCAAAGAGGAGATTGCAATCAAATTCACTGGGAACTCTGATGGGTAAATTCCAGACATGGCACAATCCGAAGGGACCTCTCACTAGGTCTTTTTATTCACAGAGATTTCCTGGAGGCAGAAACAGGCTGAGCAGCCTGTAACCCAGCTCCAGCTCTGAGCCACCCTGGTCCCTTGAAGCTGGTTATTAGGGGCTGAAGCAGGTGGATAAGGTTTTTCTCGTTGAAGCTATCGACAAAAAGGTGAGGTGACATTGTGCAATTTTGAGAAGCTCTGTTGAAGTTGAGACCCCAACTGCAGAGCAGAAGATGAAGGAACAGGAGTTTAACTTTCTTCTGTGGGGATGTGGCAAGGAGAATTGATGACCTTGAGTTTTAATCGGTAGACACAAAGTGTCAGGATGCCTGCTTACTATATTCTCTCTCTTTCTCACCTCCCCCTCCCTCCCGTTCCCTTTCCCTCTCCTCTCCCCCTCCCATTTGACCCTTGTCTCCTTCCCTACCCTGCTTCTAGCTCACTTACATTTGTATGCAAGTGTATGTTTTTGTGAGTGTGCTCCATACATACATACACACATACATACATACGTGTTCATGTGGCTGTAGAGGCCAGAGGCAGAGTGTCTTCTTCAGTAGCTCTCTACTGTTCTGAGACAGGGTTGCTCATACTCTGTGAAGCTTGATGCTTAGCCTAGATAGGCGTCCTGTCTTTGCTCCCCCATTACTAGGATTATCGATACAGGCTTCCACACATGACTTTTCATAAAGGGCGCTGGTTCTCACATTTTTGTGGCAAGCACTTTGCTACCTGAGCTATTTCTCTAGTTCCTCCACTTCATTTTTAATTCAAACACCACGATGAATTTTGCTACCTTATATTTACTATTGTGTGTGTGTTTGTGTATGTGATACCAAGTCCTAAAATCCTCAAATTCTCTTGCCCAAAGTGAGCCAGTCAGGAATTTCAACTTACCCACACTGTTTCTGTACACTGTGATCCCTCTACTTGGGTCAGGGTCTCAGTTAAGCACAGTAAATTGAAAGCAGTTAATTCTAGAGCCCATGGCTCTGTCGGTCAGAGCAGCCAGGTGGACACAGAAAGCTTGAACGACTGGACTAGTCCGCGCCCACGGGCTGGTGGGGACTTCAGAGAGGCTGCACAGGTTGCTCGTGGCTCAGGGCAACGGGAGCCCCTGGATGGGCGCTCGCATCCTGCCCTGTGCTGACAGTGCTGCAGATCCACTGCAGGGCTTGTTCTGACATCTCTGAGCCCATTAGGGCAACCGACCTTACTCAAACTGGCAGCGAGTCATTAGTGGAGAGGGGATTAAAAGGGCTGGTTCTTATGTAAAAGGAGGATAAATTTGCTGACTGAGGTATGCTGTAGATAATGAGAACAGTGCCTAGAATAAAGGGGAAAAATGGAGTCGGGGTGGAGAAGGTGGTGCCTGCTGAATCAGCAGAGAGGCAGAAAAGAGAATGAAAGGGTTTTCTTTCTCTTCCTGACAGAACAGATGTCGAGCCCTCTTGAATCCCTTTTTCCCCTGATTCATCTAATGGGTTCTCTTTCGGAGCACAGTGAAGTGAAAATACGAACTAGGAAATCCTGACACAAATTCGTTTGACAAGAGAAATGATGGGGGGGGGCAGTCATTGAACGTGGTCTAGAGAAGGGATGTGTTCCTGACTCCTGGGAAACGGGTACTTTTCATTCCGGCGCCGAGAATGAACCCCAGATATACTAGTTTCTCCAGCAGAAGGGAAAATAAGGGTAGAGAAGATGGACAACAGACCACCAGGCTGCCTAGTGATAAACCATGATGTTACTTAATCTCCCAAACGTTCCCTCTATTGTATTCACTTCACAGAAAAGGACCCCCAAGCCAGAAGGGGGCCCCAAGGTCAGGAGCAAACGAGCACCAGACTTGGGTTGCAGAGCCAGGGTAGCTCAGCTCCTGAACCTAGAATCCTGTTCTGTGTCAATCAGCAGGGGAACGCCTTCCTGCCTTTCCCATCAAAATTATAGACAAATGAACTCTTAAGCAGCATGGGGGTCTGAAGATCTCTATCTGAGTCAGAGGCAAAGAGTTCCGTTGTTCTTCTAAATCATAAGCAGAAATCTATTTTATATCCCCCTGAGCGCGCTAAGTTAATTGGCGCTAACGGTCTCCGCGCTTCTCCTAAACACGAGTGTGATTACGCACGATCTTTCCCAGTCTACCCCTTTATCCATTTATCTTCTGATGCTTTTGACAGGCATTGAGATTGATGATGTGCTGATTGGTGTGATTATCTACTACATTCAAATAGCTTTCCCAGCACTAGGCAGAAAGCAACCTCCCTTCTTTTGAGGTACCCCTCATGGAAAGTGGGCCGACCTGAGAACATACACAATGCAGTACCACGGAGCAGCAAGCATTGGAGTGTACCGTGGAAGGTTACAGCAGAGTCCCTGAATACAGAGGAGGAAGAACTAACATAGTCTGGGGCAGCTGTACGATGATGTGGTTGAGTGCGTTTGTGACACCGCGTTGAGGAGACAGAGACAGGCAGATCCTTGGTGTTCTCTAGCTTACTAGGTTCTAGGCCCAGGAGAAACCCTACCTCAGAGACAAGACGGAGGGCTGTATGAATCCTGGTTTTCTCTTTCCAATGAGGAGCTACTGGGGAATCTAGACTAGCATGGTCTGATTATGTTTGCATTTGGGGAAGTTCTTGCCAATATCAGACTAAGATGAGCAGCTTGGGAATGAGGTGGGGAGAATGAGGATGGGCCTCATGGAGCTACATCATGCCAATCACCTAAGCCCAAATCATCCCACTTTAGCTCACAGCCAGATGAATGCAAAACACTTGAGGGAACCCAGCCAAGACCAAAGAGTTAGCTGCCCCAAAGTAGCAATCTATGGAGTCAGGTAAGAGATACCTGGTTACCATGGAAAATCACAGGGTTTTTAGAGCTCTTTGCTACAAGAGACAGGGATGAGGAGCAGAGGGGCAATGGGAAGGATTCTGAGGTCCTGATATTGGTGCCATCCCCTGCGATAAGACTGGATTGTAATTGCTGAAGATATTCCTACAGAGGAGACTTCATACCTAGAGGACATTGTGTTATGAGACAAACATCACATTCCGAAGCATGAGTTTAGCCAGTTCAAACTTTTACAGCTCTTAGACTACTCATTTTAGCTTGAGTTCAATGGCATGGGTCTAAATTTTCACTCAGTTTCCATGTGACTGCAGCGAGTCAATTAACTTTCCTTTAGCGAAGCTGGAAAATAAAAACGAGGCTATCGATCTGCGACATTGGGGTAAGGATTTCTTAAATGATTTTTAAAGCATAGACCACACTGCTTAGCTTTTCCCCATGTCCCCTAAATAGCTGCTATTATAATATAATTATATCAATATCTGTTCAGTCTGTACTGTGTTTACTGGAATCCCCCCATGCTTCTTCCTGTCTGAGACATTCTATACTGAAGGTAGCTCTAGCTTTATTAAAATTTTGAAGCCTTCTAAAACCATCCTAACACCCTATTAATTCTCACTGTTTGAGCATCCAGATCTCAGCCTATGCCACCTATCATATATTTTTGAACACCTACTATGTGCTAGTCAAAGAGAAAACTTACTATGTGCTAATAACAAAGGGGAACAAAGCAACATTGTTTTTTTTTGCTCAAAGAAACAAATGCTTCACACTGTCCTTTCTTATTTAATATATTTAATATTATTTTTCAGATTCCAAATGGCTTTAGTGATAAAAATAAACAAAACTTTACTTCCGTTTACCCAAGCCCTGTCATAGATGTGTGCTAGGTCTCTGGGCCATGCTCCTCACTCCCTTGTGATTCCATGGGCAACTGTAGTGTGGTCCTTACATCTTTTCTTAATTCACTTCTTAATGTGTTTGAGAAGCCTGCTCCCTCCACTCAGCAAGTCAGCAACAGACGCGGCACTAAGACACAGTTGCCTGTCCTATCATCTTGCCTCTTTATTATGAGTTGTTTTCTAGTCATTTCATACTTATATGGCTGAGTTTAGAAAGGAGATTTAAAACTCCCTACAGGGAGGAAAGTGTCTTTTAAATACGTTTTCTTGGTATTTTTGACAACCTCACACGTAGGCTGCATTTTGATCATTTTATAACCCCTCCTCCCCAAACTCCTCCCAGGTCCATTTTCATTCCTGTTTGCTTTCAACTTCATATCTTTAAAAAAAAAATGATTCTACTTTGTGCTGTCCTTACATACACTCATGGGTGTGTGACCAGAGGACACTGTCTCAAGAGGATACTGTTTTAGGACACTTTCAAGCTATTTAACAAAAGAAGGCTATCTACAAGGCCTCAAGAGTGAGAATTACAGTCTCTGGGTTGAGAGTTGGTGCGGCAGCTTTACCATCCAAATGTTCACTAATGAAATCTGTTCATGAAGGAAAGGAGGAGGGGCCCCAAGGAAATATGATTGAAGATCTGCCGTTCATGTGAAGTACATTATCTCAACACGCGTGGCAACTTTAGGAGGCTAACATTAACTTCCTTTAAAGCTCACAGACGGGGAGTTAGCTGTGCAGGTAAGCCATCAGCCTGCCGCTGTGGCTCGGGCTTACTTGCTTACTCTTCACAGAAAACCCCCAGTGGGGAGCAGGATGGATGTGTGGGCAAGCCAGTGAACATGTGGACGTGTGGATGCTAGATTCTCTGGCTGTCTCTTCTGGCTGAGAGAAAGGCCCTAAACTTTGAAATTCAGAGTTGGGGGTCTCTTAATCCACCCCTGTAATTCTTACTCTGGAGGTTTTGTCAATGGCTCCTTTCAGGGGGAGGTGTCATTTCACAGACTGACTCTGATTAAGATTGGATTGTTCATTGTCTATGATTGTTTTGTAAGAAGTGCCCAAAGCCCATTGGCATCCCCTGTTGATGCTTATTCTCTGTTTTTGATAAAATATGATTATTTAGAGTCTCTCAGGATTGATTTGATGGAGTGCTCAAAAAGAAGCTGTCTGATTACTGACCTTACATTCTTTGGCTAATAAGTTCCTTTTTTCTAATTTCACTTCAAAGATGAAAGTTTTATAATTAAACATCAGAGGTTCGCTGAAGCAAAGTATATTAAAATCATATTATACCTTCCTGAGTCACTCCCTGGAATTGTTTTTATTAAGCAATGCTGTTGGAAGTAAAGATAGGAGGGTAATCATATCTGCATATAATAAAAAAGATGTATTTATGCATTTTTGGTTCTGATCAACATCACTGCCCTACTGAAAAAATGATTATTTTATAATATTTAAGAATGCTGATAAAAATGAATGTTATTGAGCCAAATCTTGTTAGCTCTGGAAATGAGATTGAATAATATCAGGGCTAGGAACAAAACATCACAGCTTAATTCCAAATACAACTTAGTTAACATTTGGCAAAGCAATACGGTCGATTTTAACTTTATTTACAGATCACCTGCTGGATTCCATTCGATGTAGGTTCTAAAGGAAGCATTAAGACACATAGTCAACTCCCAGTGTTCCCAGAGACTCCAGGAAGATCAGTTCTTTCCTTGTGAAGCAGGGAAACCAGGACACGTGCCGTGACTGAAGGATGTGATGGTGTGAATCTACAAGCTTCAACTCCACAGCTGAACACCTGATGTGCCAGTTACTGTGGTGGATTTACACTGCACGCAGTTTCAAGTCTTTTATTCAAAGGCTTTTAACACTTTTTAATCTATCTATCTATCTATCTATCTATCTATCTATCTATCTATCTAT
>LOEQ01000289.1:512507-543535 GCA_001685075.1 Bramus lutescens
TATCTATCTATCTATCTATCTATCTATCTATCTATCTATCTATCGTGTGTATGTCTTTGATACCTGTGCTGGTCCACATGTATGTGTAGGAATGTATGAATATGAGCATAGAAACCAGAAGACAACTGTAGATCTTACCCTGCAGGTACCATGATTTTTGTTGTTGTTGAGACAGGGTCAGGTACCAAGTAGGGCGGACTTGCCAGTCAGTGCATACCAAGGATCCATCTTCTTTGCCACCCGAGAGCTCTGATTGCAACTGTATACCACCAAGCAAACCAAGCCTAGCACTCTCCGTGACCCAGCCACAGAGGAAGCAAGATGTGATTGCCTCGCTGAAAAAAGGTACCAAGCCACGTGACTAACATAGATAAGAAATATGGGCTAATGTAAGTTATAAGAATTAGTTAATAAGAACAGCCTGAGACACTGGGCCAATCACTTAATAATTAATGTAGACCTCTGTGTGATTTGTTTGGGAATTAATGACTGCAGGAACCAGGCAGGACAGAATACTCAGTCAACATCTTCTCTTCCCTTCTCTCCTCTCCTCTCCTCTCCTCTCCTCTCCTCTNCCTCCCTTCCCCTCCCCTCCCTTCCCCTCCTCTCTCTTTCTCATCTTTTCTTTCCCTTCTTTCCTTCCTTTCTTCCTCCCTCTCTTTCTCCTTTTTTTGATTGTGGACACAAAAGTCAGTTTTCAGGGTCTGAAGAGATGGCTCAATGTTTAAGATTACTTACTTCTCCAGCAGAGGACGTAAATTTAGTTCCCAGCATCCATAACTGGGACCTGGCAACTTTATGTCCAATAGATCTATGTCCTCTGCGGGAATCCATGGCCCTGACACTCGGGTACACATACTCCACTCCACCCCTATACCCCACACACATGAAAATAAGCACAAAAATTTACAAAATATTTCTGAAATGTCAGCTGGCAAACTTCTTGATATTTGACAGTGGATTCTCACAATCCGGTGGTGATGAGAGTCAACAAACCATTGGGAGTACAGAAGAAGCGAAAGCAGCAGATTCTGCCCGAAACAGGGCTGGGAAGTGACTCAGAGTGGAAGGGATTTAAGCTAGACCTCAAGGAGGAGCTAAGAGACGAAGGTGGAGAACATGAGAGAAGCTGCTCCATGTAGTGGAAAGACTGTGAGATGAAGGAGGGCTGGGGTCTGGGTGGCCAGGCTGAGCTGAGCTGGAGCTCTGCTAGAGGTGGAAATCTAGTCTCTGCAGGCGCTCCTCAGACCTGTTTGAAACACCTACCAAAAACCTACAAAAATAGCCCAAGCACAGACATACTGTTCCAAATGGCCAAGAAATCGACAAACACGGCTGCTTTCAGAATGAAATTCATTGTTTTTTTTTTTCCCAAGAATTGGGCTGACTTGCAGTCATGGCTGTAAGAGGGAAGAAAAAGCAAAGCAAAGAAATATAGAGGTAAGAACTTAGAATACCATTAATATGTGACCTAGAAGTGTTAATTGGCACTTATTATAGAAAATGGAGAATCTTGGGTATGAAAAAGAAGTGGGGATGAAGATCTACCATGCTCTTGGTTATGGTAATACTTTCCGTGAAATTGATATCCATTTTATAGTATGATTATATGTCATATACATATTATAAAATGAAAAAATTTAGTTGCTATTGTAAATGTTTTGTTAAAATTACTGTAAGATGAAGCTCTAGGAGTGAGTCCGCAGTGGCGTAACCAGTGTTTTTAAAGCACTTCATTGCATGGAAATGACCCACCATGCAGCCATTTTTAAGGTTGTTTTCAGGGCTTTATCCAATGGGTGTTCTAATAAAAGCTTTGTTTTTCTTAACTCCTTTTGTTAGGACATGTAAAGATAAATACCCCAGACTTTTTCTGAACAGCAAATCTTGCAGGAAAAAAATAAACACAGCCTCAGAGAAGGGTCATAGGAATCACTGCCTTGTCCTCCGTGCTTCCGTCTCCCCTCTGTGACAGCCTCTCTGCTGAGAAGTCTCCTGCACTATCCATGCAAGCCAGGTCTAACCTGTGAGAGATTCCAGCCATGTAATGTGTCCATCTTCCTCTCTCTCATCCCAGCAACTGTGAAAACAGATGAGTAGTCCAAAATTCTACATGGAATATTAAGTCTCAGTGTTATGGTTCTTTGGTCTCACACACGTGAGGTGCACCTGGAGATCGAAGGTCGCTGACCCAGGAAGTGGTTGGTTACTCCACTTAAGAGTCAAGCATCACACAACCTATTCTTTAAATTTTTAAATAACATTTGGTGTGTGTGTGAGTGTGTGTGCGTATGCATGTGTGTATGCTATGGTGTCCATATGGAAGAGAGAGGAAAGCTTGTGAGTTAGTCCTCTCTCCCATGTGGTCCTGGAGATCAAACACAAATTGTCAGGTTTGGTATCATGAGGCTTTGCTCACTCTCCGGTCCATAATATATTCTTAGTAAAGGGTTCCTGTGTGCCTAGATTGGGCTTGGGAAGCTAAAAAGTCCATTAAAGATGAGGCTGTGAGCTGCTCTGAACCTCAGCCTAGGTGTTCATCTCATCCAAAGGCTTACATTAGTTACAAAAGCTTCTTCAACAGGAAAAGCAGTTTATGAGCCTGGTATAAGAAAGAAGAAATCTC
This sequence comes from Bramus lutescens, assembly GCA_001685075.1. Lineage (NCBI taxonomy): Eukaryota > Metazoa > Chordata > Mammalia > Rodentia > Cricetidae > Bramus > Bramus lutescens. Next base: position 515,134 of record LOEQ01000289.1, read on the forward strand.
GCTTACAACGGTGTTTCTTGTGAGTATGTGGGAATCGGGAAGGCTTGTCTTTTCTGTAACCGATAGTACTACATTGCTGAAGTTGCATGTGCAGCGTAAATAGGAAATCTTCATACCCTTGATATGGACCAAACATCCCATCAGAGAATGGAGAGAGAGAGAAATATTCACGTTTTCTGAAAGGGCTCTAGGTGTATTTGGAAGTGAAGCATAAGGCAACATGTAAGAGCCACTATTGACCACTCAAAGTGAGACAAGATGGGACAGTCCAGAGGGGCACTCCCTGGCTAATGACGAAATAACTGCCAGGGATCAAGAGTGGCTTTTGAGGATTGTGGCAAAGCTGGTCTTTAAGGTCCTAAGAGAAACCGTTTGGGCAAAGTTGAGGAAGGATATTTCAGAGACAGAGACCCATATGTGAATTTGCTATATTTAACATGAAGGACGCCATAGGTCATCTCAACCCAAGATTCTAAATTGAATGTGTGGAACAACTCAGTTGCCTAGATCTATGTTGGAAACACCAAATTGGACTGTAGAGCCAGCACAGGAAACCCTGAAATCTAGTTAGAAAGGTAAAATGACAGGAAGGCCCACAGGGGACAGCGTTATAGACAAAGCACGAGATGCACTGGAGAGAATTTGGTCAGCTAAGGTGGTGAGAGGCGATGGTGTACAACTTTCTGATTTCTTTCTGGGATGGTAGGATGGCTGACGGACACATAAAAAGAAAGCAAAAAGAAAAGACTGCCTTGAGTTCAGCTTCAGATATGTTGCGTTCAAGGTACGGTGAGATACCCGAGTGAGAGTGTTCAGACAGCAAAGCAAATGTCATCGGATACTGCTGGAGATTATGAGGATGCTGTGCATTACAAGACAGTAAAAGGTTAACATTTTTTAATGTCCCATTATTTTTTTAAATCAAGATCACAGCTTGTATCTTCTCCCATGGAGGAGCCAGAGGCGAAAGGATCTTGGAACTTCACAGCTGGGAGCCGTGGCTTTTCTTATCTCAAGCGGAGACCCAGAGAGCATCAGGAGTCACTGCTACAAACTCAGCTGCTGACACCTCCTAATTAAAGATCACCACCCAGTGAGGGATCCCCAGAAGCAGGCACTTATTATCAAACAAAGCTCTATCCCCACGCTCCAAGTCATTCTGACTGAAGTGGAAGCGCTTGCCCTGATTGGCTTTCATTTTCCCGTGGAGAACTATATTTTGCGGAAAAACATCACTGGTTATCCTTTCCGCTTAGATGTTCAGATGAAAAAGAGCCATGAGGTAACGTCATTCTCTCATTCCACTGGCTTTGCTGAATGCCCATTATTTAAGGTTCAGGTGTCTTTTCATTTGGGGATTATCAGAGACGAATAAGGTTAAGAGCAAAATAAAACAGGCTTCCGGATCTCCAGATTTACACACATGATCTCTTTTTTTTTTCTTATTTTTAGGGATCTCACGCTCATGGTTTTCATCAATTCGTAAAATAATAGTCTGTAATTGGGTTTGGGTTTGGCAGAGTAAACCTGTGTCCCCTTGACACAGGGGACATGTAGTGTGGGGACAAATAACACAGATTTGAGTCTCTTCAACCAGGAGGCGACACTCTGCAGAGCAAGGGACCTCTCTCACCCAGAGCCACGTACAGGGACTTGTTTTAATTAAAGTCTCCAGATTCAAAATTTTGAAACTTGGGGTTCTACGAGCCTGAGCTATAGAATTAGTCATTTCTTTCCTTTTCACAAGAACCTCAGGAAGTTCTAGCGTGGACGGTTTGTTGGGGAAACTTCAAGAAATCCCGAGTATAGTGGGAAGAACCTATTATGCCATGAGGTCTAGCTGACTAGAATTTCGATTCCAACTGTCTCCATGGCGAATTATGTCCTAGGCTTTTATCAAAATTATTTGAGTGGATGATTATTTAGCTCAGAAGCAGGGCTATTATTATAGGACTAAATGGAACACTGTGTGTAAACAGTTAATGTTGAATTCATGGCTACTTTCATCTTTCCTTCAATTAGTTCTGGCTTTTGTGCTTCTAATCCAGCATTTACCCTTCTGTCCTTTTATCTGGATTCTGTGTGTATCCTCTTTCTTCTTATTGGATTCACGCTCCTGGAAGGCTTCATTTCTTTAGCTTTAAGGCTTCGACAAAGGCCTTGGGAGACAACTCGGTGGGTGAGAGTGATTATTGTATAAGCATGGAGGCCTGAGTTTGAATCCCCAGCAGTCACTCAAAAACCTGGGAGGAGCCACAAGTGACCAATAACCCTGGCATTATGTGTGGAGGGGACAGGCTGAGGCAGAGGGAGGAGGATGGCTGGGGCTCGCTGGCCACGAATCTCGCTGCAGGTTTACTAAGAGAGCCTGTCTCAAAGGAATAAGTGGAATGTGATACAGCAGGTCACCCAGCATCCTCCTCTGGCCATGGCATGTACACAGGTGTATGCACCTGCAGACATGGGTATGCTTACAGCACACACACACACACACACACACACACACACACACACCACACTTTCACAGGCAAAGCAGTGGTAAAATGGTCCAGGGAGAAGCAACAATAACCAGTATGAAGATAAGACGGGTGGACACTGACATTCACTTCAAGCAAGTTATCTGTCTGGGTTGGGAGAGGAGGTGGTAGAGAGCCTGTGTTCAGGCTTTAAAAACTGAGTTTGTCATTAAAGTAAAGGTGGTTTACTATGAAGGACCTCAGTCTATTCTGCACGTTGGCTGTGGGTGACTGGCGGTGCAGTGGAGGAACGAGTCTTGCTGAGTGTCATCCCATAGGTACTGAGGTGAACAGAGAAGAGACTTCAAACTTGCTGGGCTGAGAACTGGAAGGGAGATGGGGCTCTAGAATTGTCTTGCTAGGGTGCAGTTCTTAGCTTCTAATCCAGAGTTTTCCTCATTAAGGATAAGATGCCATAAAAACCAAGATTACTGTGTACCCTGCGAAGGTCAAAGATACTTAGACAAACCCCATCCCATCGGTGACTGTCACAGCAATAAAATACCCATCAAAACCAGAAGTTTGACGTCTATCAGCTATCCAAAGACTGCTCAACATCTTTTTGCTAGTTTAGAGATGTTACCATCTGTAAGGTCAATGATAGTTCTAAACGTTTCAGAGAGAAAAGGGGACAAAACCATGGTGACTTTCCACTTGGGGGCATGAAGCAGACCTCCCACCTGCTTGGGGTTCCCTGAGGTCCTGCTGTCATCCCACACTGCCTTCTCCTTGACATGCAGCCACAGAGACCAGAGGAAATTAAAACTCAATAACTGTCTACTTCAAGGGCACTTCTTGTTGAAGTGCCTAGAGTACTTTTCACTCCCGCGTTCCCAATTTTTCAATATAATTAGAGAAGGCAATCACTACAAAACAACAGCCAAAGGTTATGGTGAGTGAGACAGAAATTCTCAATTCTTTCAGCTCCAGCTTTAACGCATTGGATTGCCCACGCCTTTGTCATGGCCCATAGATTGTGGCTTTGGAGCGCACAGTATACAAAAGCTGTGGCCTTGCCATGCCTGACCTCTTTCACAGGAACAATGTCTCCCTGCCCGCACAGACAAAGTGGAAGTGGACCTTGAAGGAGGGTAGCTCAGGCGCTTTGCAAGCACTCCGATTTACATCACAGTGTCTGTTCTACATTCCAGCTGAGTGGATGGGGAAAAATATCAATTCCTAGTTCCTCTGTTTCCTCATCTTGTCAAACAAAATAGCAGTGGACCTACCCTTTAAGGATCCAGATATGTATCATATATATACATATATATANTATATATATATATATATATATATAATCTAAAGAATATGTCCATCTAAAATAACCTATCTTTGAATGTAGTTGAATACAAGAAGCCAGGAATTAGGCTTTCAGAGACCTGTTCTATCATCTATGACCTTTGGGTAAGCCTAGAGGTCTTCATGCAAAATCATACTTTTCAAAATCATACTTCTCCTCCATAGAATCTGCATCATCTATCACTGTCCACCCTGCACATAAACTGTGCCTCAGTTTGTGAAGAGCTACTTGCAGTCTTTGGAGTCAAGCATGATGGTCTAGACCTATAACACAGCTCGCAGGAAGATTATATGTTCAAGGTAAGCTTGGGTCACCGTGCAACCTGATCTCAACAACAACAAAATTATCTCCAGCTTCCCAGCATAAAGACTGGCAGCTCACAAACACGACAGCAGCAACAAAAATAATAAGACACTAAAAAAGTAGAGTAACTCTTTTGTTTTCTTAAAGCCCAAAGGCTTGGGGAAACAGCTGCAGTGAGCATGTACCATGCAGCATGTCCTTTTTGAGCGTTTTGCCTACTTGACTGCAAAGTCCAGAATACAGGTATCAGTGCATTAAGGAGTTTACAAGCAGCCAAGACATGCAGCAGGTGCATAGTGACTATTTGGATAAATGTCTTCATCAGATTGCTTATGTGTCAAGCCATAGAGTGACAGCTGGGGTATACGAGATGAAGTGCTTTGAGTGCCCTTGCCATGTTACCATAAGGGGAACTGGTGGATGGAGAGAAGTATTAGTTGGGTCTGTACCTGCCACGCAAAGTTGGGTCTGAACACGGGTACAGAGCTGAGCCTGGCCGCACTGGGGCTGAGACAGCAACAGGGAGACCATGAAGGTCATTAGCTAGATAGCCTAGAAACATTGAAGAGCTTCAGGTTCAGTGAGGGACCCTGTCTCAAGAATAAATGTAGAGAACATTTAAAGAATGACACCCAGTGTTGGCCTCTGACCTCCAGGCACACAAGCATGTGAACCCGCATGTAGAGGCGCACATAGATACGAACAAGTATGTATATCACACGGGACAACACATTTTATGCACACTAAGTGAATAAAGGCAGCTAGAATTATACAGGAGGGTATAGTGGGGCCTGTGGCTCTTTTCAGAGTGTTCAAAGGATTTCTGAGCAGCTATTTGTTTTTGTTAAACACGAAGCATGCCGAAGACAACTTATCCCTCTGAGACTCGGAGCTGCCCTGTCCTACAGACTCACTGTTTGTCAGCCCAGCAGTCATCACTTCCGACTTTTTCTGTCCCGCATTCTGTGGCTGTTGGGTACAAGGTGCATGAGTGCTAGTTCAGGTGTTACCGAGGTGAGGACACAACAAAGTGCTTCGGGAACGTTGTTGTCCATCCAGTTTGGTTACCACCAGACTTGCTTGTTAATTCTTAATCTTGTTGGGTATTGCTTAAAATGTTTTTCATGTTGTTCTGGGAGACTCTGATGGATTATTTATCAAGGATGCCTGTCTCCCCAGCAGCTGAGTTTGAATTCCTGATAATACCATGTATGTCTAATCCGGGACATCACATCCAATGGCTGAACTGTTACTTATTCTCTTATGCTCCAGACATGAGGTATTGCTCGATCCAGAAATGAATTAGTCCTGGTGGGGTCTTCCTGACACATGGCTCCAGGAACTCATCCGTGGGATGTCAATCATCCCCTTCCCCTGGCTCTGATGTCTCACAGGTTTCCTGACAACAATTAGAGAGGAGAAAATCACTCATAATCACAATCACACCTGCCTTCCTTATTGGCTCACAGGCAATTTCTTTCTCTCGGTTCCTTTCTGTCACATAGCAGAGCTGGGTGTTGCTTTTCCAAACTTCAATTATAGACTTTCAATCTGACAGCTTCCTTGGACATTATCCTGCCCCCTATTTTCTGATATTGATCCCACATGTTTGGGTAAAATTGTAAAAGCTGCAACATGTGGTCAGCCATCCATATGTTTGGCAGGATCCAGATGTGTGATGCACACAGATAGCCTTGGGCTACGGCTGTGATGCTGTGAGCTTTGAGGTGACATTGAATCAAGCAGAGTTTTTATACTACTGGCTTCCCATGGCGGCTAAGACTCATTAGTGTCTCTGCTCCCAGAAAGGTCTAGCTCTACTATAGGCTCCTTCGGCTGCTCACAAAGCACGGCTAAGGTTTGAAATTCCATCTTTTACTTTTTTTCTAATCATTTTCTAAAAATGCTTTTGATACTTTTCTCTGTGAGGATGACTTCACCTACCATGCCTTTGAGAAGGCAAAAGCAACTATTGTCAGCTTAACATAAAGCAACAATAAGTTCCTGTTCCAATACATCAGCGATCACTAGTGATTTCCAAGCATCTTTGATGTTTAAGGCACTGAGCCAGGAGCTACAGATATCTGTGACATTTAATTTAAAAATTAGAATGATACAATTGTGAATGGCTTGTATAAAATTGAAATACAGTTCTGCCTGATCTCAAATAAAAGTAGTAACCATAATCAGTACATCTGAGTCCTTTGCTGCACAGCGTCTCACCCGACCCTTGCGTAAGAACAACTTGGGAGATCTTAGTCATTATGCTTTTATTTTAGATCTTGTTTTCTCTGTGTGTATATGATCATGTGTGCATGTGTGTGGTACATATATATCTATATGTACATATATGTGGGGGTAGAACATTAATATCAGCTGTCTTCCTCAATCACTCTACAACATTTTTGTCCATTTTTATATGTTTTAATTAAAATGTAATTATATCGCTCCCCACCTTCCTGTCCTTCTATAGCCTCCCAAGTCCTCTCCCTCCAATTCTTTCCCTGATACCCCCTCGCAGATTGATAACATCTCTTTTTGATTATTATTATAAAATTGTACACATGTATATTTATGTAAACATATGCACAAATATGTAACAGCAACTTGCTTGACCTGTTTTTTATTTGCTTATCTATGCTTTCAGGGCTGACCACACTGTGTTGGATAACCAAAAAAAGGGGTTCATCCCCGGGAGCAGCTAGTTTTCTCTCCCTGAGCAGTCATTAACCAAATAGAGGGGTTCAACCCTGGGAGAAGCTAGCCGCCCCCCACCTGCAGCAGTCATTAGTTGCCTATGGTTCTCTGTCCAGGGATGGGACTCTAGGACATCCTCCCCTCTATACTAGCATGTTTGCTGATATTGTTCAGGTCTCGTTTATGTGGCCACTTTTAGGGGAGACTGTGTCATGGCAGACTCTCTGGTATTCTGGCTCTTACAATTTTTCCACCCCTTTTTCTTGATGTTCCCCCAAAGAAACCATGATGTAGACGTCTATGTATCTCTGGTGCTAAGTTTCCGATGAACGGCTAATCTCTGCAGTATCTAGTTTTCTGTGATTACCTCCATTTGCTGTAATGAGAGGATCCTTTGGAGAGGAATGGTGGCTGCTCTTCTCCATGGATATAAGAATAACATGTGGTTAGGAATTATGCTGATCTAGCAAAGTGGTGGTAGCAGATTCTTTTCTAAGATTCAGAGACTTACGAACCTGGTGGGGGGTGGGATGAAGTAGCTAGGTTTCTAGTATCAGGCCTAATTTCCGTCCTGCTGAGCGATCCTTATATCCAACTAGACAGTGGTTAGTTACCATCAGCCCATGAGTGCAACTTTCTTGACACATTGCAATGCTGATATCACTGCTCTGGTCCATAGGTATCACAGCTGAGTAGGGCATTGGCATCCATTGGCATCTCTCATAGTGTTTTCTGGTACCATTAGAGCTATACTGCAGGAAGGTGACTGTCACACTAGCACCAGTTTGAGTTACCTGAGTCCTGTGTCCTGTGTGTGAGGTATCCTCAGCAATAGTGCCTCACTTTCAATCTCTAAGAGGCAACCATGCATAACAGCAATAGTATATGTAGTTCAGGGAGTCACTTGGACTACCCTGACCAACAACTCAAAATGGAAGATTTCTCATGCATGATACTCGGGGGTCTGTTAACCTATGGTTCTTGTGAGGGGCATTGCCAGCCTGAGTGGTTTTAACTGTTTATATGTGCTTATGCATCTTAAGCATCTTCTTAGTAAATATAGAATAATAAGACTCCTTGAGGCTTTATCAAGCAACCATTGGGAGGAGCTTTAACGGGAGGGCTGAAAAATTAAAACAGAAGGAAAAAGATGGACAAGGGGCAAATTACAGACTTACATTTTAATCTGGATTCCTCATTCAACCTGGATCTCACTGAGTCAGGTCAGCAGACTAGCATCCCACAGGGATTCTTCTTACCTCTTCCTTCCCAGCTCTGGGATTATAGATCCATTCCTGTACCTAGACTTTTTCTTTTTCTTTTTTAACATGGAGGCTGGAGATCTGACTTTTTATGACTCCACAGCATTTTCCCAACTGAACCATCTCCCCGGCCCCTTTGGCTTAGCCCTTTCCAAGTCTACGCCTCTGTGAGTTTCTTCTCAGTTTTTATTGTTTGGGAATTTTCTCCAAATAAATCCCAATTTGGCTGGTGCCACTCATATTTTAAATTCAGTGCAATATAATACAGACATTATATCGGTCGGTTTTATACAGATAAGTTAAAGGGATAGAATTCCATGCTGGCGTTTGTCCTTCAAATATTTTCCTATTCAATATTCTCACAAGGATTTCTTTTCTTGTGGAAGCATTTGACCCCTTTGAGGTTTTCATTTCTCATAGGTTAAAAAGTGGTTAGGGAGCTGGACAGTGGTGGCATACTCCTTTAGTCCCAGCACTCTGGAGGTAGAGGTAGGCGGATCTCTGTGAGTTCAAGGCCAGTCTGGTCTACAAGAGCTAGTTCCAAGACGACAGACCCTGTCTCGAAAACAAAACAAAACAAAAAGTTAGGGGCAGAGCAGGCTATTAGGTGTCTACATCCAGCCTGTCTCCTCTTAGCTGAGTCTTGTCAATGTCCTGAATATTTGTTTACTCATTTGTACTATGGACAAAGGGTTGTCCCCCAAGTCCATCATACCTCTGTATATATAGTATGGAGGCAGTAGCATTTGATTACATACTGAAAACACCTGCCATGCAGCAATTGTTCAGTAATTGATACTTCTGGCCCTAGATGACATCCTCTGGATTTAAGTCTGAGCCCAGAGAGCATCTGTCCCATTGTTGTCAGGACCTGCTTTGTCTAGTTGCTTTGTACTCCAGATATGACTGCTTCAGCAGAGTGCCCGGCGTCCATTTATGGGAGTTTCCTCTTTATCCTCACCTGGATATTTTCTGCATATTATACTATGAATTTGATGTTTGAGACACAGTCGGTATTAAATGAAACATGCCTAAATAGTTGAAATAAATTTAACCTTTCTCTGTGTGTAGTTAGTCCTTGTAGTGACTAATGATTTGATTTGCGGACATTTTCCTTTCAACGATGAGGAATCTAAAACCAAGACTTGCAAAGGAAAGCCCCCACAAATTATTCCCAGAGCCCTGTTTGATCTCAAACTCACAGAGATTTGTCTGCCTCTGCCTCCCAAGTGCTGGGATTAAAGGCGTGCACCACCATCAGGCCTCCCGTAGTGTTCTTAACACATAAGCGCTCATGTCTTCTTTAGAAATGTACCTCAACTGCTTCTGTCTTCATTTAGAATTTTGATATTTTATCATACATTTTGTATTCATTCAACTTTTAGAAATGATTGCATTAAATATGATTGGCTTTCTGAATCATTTTGAGTTTTGTTTGCTGTTGATTTTGCTTGTTTTGTGTTGCATTTCCTTAAGTCTGGGACTTCATGAGGTCTTGCTCTTTTCATCCTGATTCTGGGACCTTACTGTCCCATTTCCCTTGCCAACCATCAAGCACCATGTCTTTGTGGATGTTTTCATTCACTGAGTCCCAGTTTGGAGAATACACACAAATCCATGTTTCCATGGGTCTCCTTGTAACCCAGTGATAAATAAATACTCACAGTGGTGGAGCCTGGGGCAGGTCAGAAACCCATACTTGAATATTAATGAGTGGGAAATGGATGATTTTATGATTTCTGACCTTTCCGCTTTAATCCATTAGGGAATATAGATTGGTTAGTAGTTAGCACAACTGGGCAAAAGCTGTCTAAGTGGAAAATTGATCCTGGCAAGTGCACACTCGGTGGTTCCACCTACTAATGCTTCTCGTTTTAGCATTTTGAACTTTTGATCGCAGATTTCTCAAGTTCACGCCCCAGTGTGCCAAGATGAAGGTGCAGAAGACTTGGCATGAGCTGACAGGACTGTTATTTCTTTACATGGTAATTAAGATGATAAGTTAAAAAGAAATGGCCCTGACTCCAGCAGCTCAGCACTGCGCAGTTGGAAGTAGCCCCTTGGGCTCCCCTGTATCCGGGTCGATTGGCCTTTATGGTCTAAGAAGGTTTACTGCTGCTGGCAGATATTCGTGTGCATGCCCCCTTCTCTTCCCATCAGAAGACAAGGCCTGGCCTGGCTACCTCTACTTCTCTGTAACAAGTCTTTCAGTCAGAGAGAACACAGGATAGCGTGATAGAAAGTGGACAACAGGCCTTGACCAAATTTTGCTTCTCTCATTACTGTTCTCTGGACTTTGAGCTCCCTTTTGTAAAGTTAAAGATGTAGAATAGGTTTTGGGCATGGGTAGTTGCAAGGCTGGTCAGCCTGCCAGCTCTCCCTTGCCCTCACCACCAGGATGAGCTCTCCCACATTGCTCAGGTGTGTTCATCCCTAGCAAGGGTGAGCACCGGCAGGGCCTGTTCTCGCTCTCACGCTTTCAGGTCCTCAGGGTTGGATCTCCTTCCAGGCCAACTCTATTGTGTTGCCCAGGTGAGGTGTAGGGCCCTGCTCTCCTGAGTGCTGTAGCTGATGAGGGGCAGGGACAGCTTGACCTGCTCTTGTGACCTCAGGGCCAGCTTTCCCACCTGCCTCAGGTGCTGCTGTCTGTAATTTGCTGGCGCACATAAAGGGTTCAGGCTTGCATACCCAAAGCTATAGGATTCTCCACCACACAGGGCAGCAGTGGGATAACCAAGAGGAGTTCTAGTGAGGGCCCAGCATCTATAGTGCAGCAGAAACCAGAGGCCTTGGACCAAGACTAATGGCTCTTTGCAACGAACACATGCAAGTTAAGATATAATGGATAGAAGGGTTTACTCCGTGACCCCCGTGTCACATTATAGCTTCCATGACAAGATGAGTTTTTCATTTTTTTAAAGTTTTCTCTTTTTTTCTATTAATCTTTATTTTATTTTATTTTAGTCGAAGGGAGAGGTTGCAAGGGCAGAGGGTAATTATGAAGAAACAGGGAAATTAATGGGATGGAGACACATGACATGAAAGACACAGAGAATAAATAAAAAGAAAGTTAAAAAACAACTAAGACAATGACCAAATAATGTATGATAAGGTGTCTGTGTAAAGACTAACCTTCCACGGTATGTCTCCTTCCTATGCAAGCTCATATTTCTTTCTGAGTCTTCTTTGTCACAAGATAAAAGGAGCAAACTGATTTGATTTCAAGCCTCAAATCCAGTCAATGCTAGCATCCGATTAGGACTCTTTCTCAAGAAATTTATGAAGCTGCACCTGAGCACAGAAGGTCAGGTCCCCCGCCAGTCCCATGCAGTAGAATGGGACTAAAGAGAGGAAGATGGAGGCTTCTTTTATTCACAGTAATTACCGTCCCTCTACTGCATTGAAAGCTCATGTTCCTTCATCGTTATTCCCTTGTCTTCTAGGCTAGGATGTCACAATAAGGGATGTTCAATAGATACTAAGTGTGCAGTGGAGAAATGAATGAACTCTACCCCTGCAGCTTTAAGATTTCTTGTGTCTCAAGGACATAGGACATTTTTTCTGAACAAACACTTGGCTCACTATCATTCTCAGTCATAGGAGGGAGGAAGTTTGGTGGGTGGCTGCATTCTATAGACAAAGTGTCACAAAAATGGGTAGTGACATGGTATCTGGAGTCAAATTACTCTTTAAATCCCAGTCTCCTGAATCCTCTTCAGGTTCCTTCTCCCTAGTGAACAGTTTCTTGATCTGTAGGATGAGGGCGATGATGGCGTCAAAATCCTCAGTTGCAAAAAGAGCTGAGTCAGGTACCACTCCATGACACAGAACCAGGGACACCACAAGTACTCAGTACATATTAGTCCTGACTACAATATTAGCGTCAACTAAAAATGGCGTTATGTTCCGTGCTGGAGCCTAATGTATCTCCTGTTTTATGCTACTCATAAGGAAATCAAAGCCGGCCTTGAGGAACAGAAGAATGGAGAACCAAGAGCGTTGGGAGCTATTGGGAAAATTCTGGTGAGATGGGACCTGGCGCCTTCTGTGTTTCTCAAATCCCTTCATCCCTTACTTTACAAATCCCTTGCTTGCCTCAGCTAAATTCAGAATGAAAGGCACTAAGGATACTTTTAGTCTTTGACCCAGCCTGGACTGTTGCCTTGATGCTGTCTATGCTCTTTAATTATTAGGATCATTTTATCAAACCTGTTTAATGCATAAAGCCTTTAAAATATTCTCCAGAAGAAAGTCACCAGAGACATGAGATTATTTGGGATTTCTTTTCCATTGGGGGATTGTGTGTACATGGGCTAGGTGTACATGTGATGGAATGGAACATAGGAAGAGGCCTCATGCATAAGAATGCACTCACACATAAGACTGGCTCATATCAGAAGGAAAGAGATATCATGGCCTAGACCAGAAAATCGGTCAGTTGATGGGGTTACTAGGTGTTGAAATGGCAGATCAGCCTGTGAACTATAGGGAAGGGTGAGTGTGAGATCCCTTTCCTTTTACCAAGATACCCACAAGTGTTATCCATTCTTCAAGTACTCTTGCTCCTCATACCAACACTAGAACCTTCTGTAACAAATTCAGAGACTCCATTATACAGTAGAAGGGAGGAAAGAGATAGAGGGATCAGTTGCAGTGATATTAAATAAACTGCTTCAGAAGCAGAGATGCAGAATTATAAACCTCAGGAGAAAACTCCTTTTTTTCTGCCATTAATCCATTCAGGCACTCATGTGCTATAGTGCACGGGTCTTGGTTCCTAGTTAAATAGCTTGGTTCTTGCTTCCAAGTCTCTTGCCAGATCGCTCTTTCTGAAGTCTGACATTAGAAAAATGCTCCAGTTTCCCCAAAGCCTGGCTAGCCAGACAAATTAAGCTCATGTTCCTAGGAGTGACAGACAGTGACATTCTGTTTGTCTTGTGTAAGTCTCCATCACTTTCTCAGATTAAAACTGTGTCAATGTATTGACGGCTGTAGTCAGGAAAATCCAATCTGATGTAAACACAGCCACAGCACACAGAGAACATACTTTGTGCCTGAGAATATGGCTCTAGTCTCAGGGAGACCCAGAGGTCAGCAGTGAGGCAATGCTGGGGTGTCGATTCTTCTGCCAACAAGCAGACAGCATGAGATTTGGAGCCAGGTCAAATGGGCTGGAACCAAGTATCTGTTATGTGTGTTCTTGGTCAGGTGACAGGTTGATAGCTGCTTCAAGTTTTTCTGCTTCTCCTTCCTTACCTGAAAAGCTGTGATCATTCCGTCTTATATTCTGCCTAAAAGAGGTAATTAACATATAGAGAGTGCTCAGGGGAATCAGCAGCACAGAATAGGTATTAAAATGTGATGGGCACAACGAGGAGACTCGATATTGCCATCATCTTCTTCATCACCATCCTCACCAGGCAGACGTCAGGATTCCTATGAGCCCCTTGGGGATGCATGTGTGGGTTTCAGAAAAGATCCTCTTTCTCAAGTTTAAATATTTGCTCATCCTGGAGGCAAAGGAGAGCTTGCTTTAGAGATTAGCGTGTGATCCAATTTTAAATTTCCCGTGTTGGAAATAAGGCTTCTAAATAATGACCTGGAGATTTGAATATCAACATTCCCTGGAGAAGAACTAGCCAAATGGCATTCTCTATTGCTTCCAGCAAATCCAATTAAGGAACAGCTCAGTTTACAATGAATCATAGGAGGGGCTTGTGACAAGAGCGTTGATGAGCAATGAAGAGAACGATGATCTAGTCAAGCTAACACTCATAATTAATATTTGCACTACTCAGTGCAATTTAAAACACATTTCATAATAACAACCCCCGCAACAACCCTACAGGCGTACGTTATTGCTGTTTCCCAGAACCCGGTGCCTCGTTGAGCCCTGCTGACTGTATGTCTTCATTACATCTAGATCCAACCCATCTTGTGCAGAACCTCGAAATGACTGCTGGATCAATGTTCTCACCTGTAAGCTAGAGCGTTTCCAAACTCATGTTCACACGGGCCTTTCTTGTTTCTTACCGTCCATGCATTCTCTTCCTTCTTGCTATCACATTCTCTCTCTACATCACAACCGTGGCCATCCCATGGCGCCATATGAAGCTGTGGAATTCCATGCCTCAAAATTAGTCAAATATATCTCCCTTCTCTTTCTCTCTTCCCTCCTTCGGTCTGTCTGGGTGTGTTCGCACGTACGCATGTGCATATTGCACAACTTGTGGGAGTCAGTTCTTTCCTTTCCAGCTGGGTCCTAGGGACTGAACTGAGATTCCCCAGCTCAGGAGCAGGTGTTTTTACCCACTTCGCCATCCTGTCAGCCTCTTCTCCCCTCCTTTGTAGTGTTCTTTGTTGGGCAGGTTCTGTCTACCGAGTCTCCGATTCAAACTGCAGTAGGCAAAGCTGCCTCAGCAAAGGCGAAGAGGAACACAGCATTCTTTACTTACCCCCTGATCCCTGTTTCATCCCCTCTGCTCTAATCCACATAGTCTGTGAAGCACAGTTTGAAGTCTGGGTGGTCGGGAGAGGGAAGTTCAGCATCCTCACATAGGAAGAGAGCCGGTCACCAACTCACTAGCTTCCCCAGTGTAGAAGAAGCTACACAAAGGCATCACATCACAAAGGCAACCTAGAAGAGTGGGAGTCCTGTTGAATGGAACTGATCTGATCCTCCCAGGGAGAGCGTCGGAGAAGGCAAATGGAGAATGACCAATGTGCCAGCCGGCCTTCTAACCTTTGTTTAAATCAAATGAAACCCTTGCTTTCTTGCTGAATGAAATATTCATGCTCACACTGCTGACTTTCGAACAGGGTTGGGTTATTTTTCAACATAGTACCACAAACGTCATGTCCTGTGTAATCTTTTGACTTCTCCCTCCTTTAGGCTGTTTTATCTTGTACCAGCTGTTTTCATATGAATTTAGGCTTAAATCTGATTATATTATACAACTGGATACTGGCATTTCCTGTTTGGGGAGTCTATATCTCCTGTTAGACTTTACATAAAACATACCTCACTTATCTTTCAGTCACTATTTGATGCCTGGCACACAATAGGTGCTCAACAAACATTTAGTAAGTTGAATGTGAGGCTTTATTTCACACAGAAGTGTTACCTAAGCGACATGCTGAGGCCAGGACCTGCAGGACATTAGTGTCTGCACTGCAGCAGATCTGAAGGGTCACATGTTTCCTCAAGGCACTGCCCTGCATTAGGTAAAGTGCACCCTTTCCTTACCAATGAAAGAGATTGCAGTCATGACAGATTCCATGTTAATTTTGAAGTTTCCATGAAAACATGATATTGTACATGAGGGGAGAATTAAAGAAGCCACCAGAGTAGGATACAGGGCTTTCAGGAAACTGAAGCTATAGCCTTAGTGCTCTGAACTTTGGACCAATA
Source organism: Bramus lutescens (assembly GCA_001685075.1). Taxonomy (NCBI): domain Eukaryota; kingdom Metazoa; phylum Chordata; class Mammalia; order Rodentia; family Cricetidae; genus Bramus; species Bramus lutescens. The sequence continues at coordinate 530,623 of LOEQ01000289.1, forward strand.
CAATCAATGCATGAGAGCTATAAACAAATACTAGATGACCATCATAGAAGCTGGGTAGTTCCTAGGATAAATCCAATCTTGACTTCAGTCAAATATTGATATCTGATCTTAAAAGAGAGTATAGAGAGCCAAGGTAGAAGGTTCCCCTTGGCGGAGAAAGCATAAAGAGAAAGAAAACCAACAATGTGGTGCAGTGAACTCCAAGAGGAGGTACTAAAGTCAGACTGTATGCATGCTGTAGGCACTAGGAGAACATATGAAATTAGACACTATGTATACTGTAGACAAATAAAATCAGACCATATGCATGCTGTAGACACCAGAAGAGCATATGAAATCAGACCATATACATGCTGTAGGCACTAGGAGAACATATAAAGTCAGATCATATGCATGCTGTAGGCACTAGGAGAACATATAAAGTCAGACCATATGCATGCTGTAGGCACTAGGAGAACATATAACGTCAGACCATATGCATGCTGTAGGCACTAGGAGAGCATATAAAATCAGAAAGTATGCATGCTATAGGAATATAAAATCAGACAGTATGCATGCTGCAGGCACTAGGAAAGCACATAGAATCAGAAAGTATGCATGATATAGGAATATAAAATCAGACAGTATGCATGCTGCAGGCACTAGGAGAGCACATAAAATCAGACGATATGCATGCTGTAGAGCACATAAAATCAGACAGTATGTATGCTGTAAACACTAGGAGAGCATATAAAATCAGACAGTATGCATGCTATAGGAATATAAAATCAGACAGTATGCATGCGGTAGTCACTAGGAGAGCATACTCTTTGGGGACAGAAAAACTTCCTCAGATTCAATCTTTATCTCCAATGAACAAATAGTCATAACCTTCTTTACTTCTTCTTCTGGCTCCTTTCTCTTGTTTTTATCCACTCACTGAACAGACACATGCAAACATCTTCACTGAAGAACTTATTCTTGAGTCAACCCACAAAGAAGCAGATTCACACCCTCATGTAGCCTTGACTGACAAGGGAACCTAGAGTATGTGGATCCAATGGCCCCTGCAATGTACCACACCTGCCTCCCACCTGCTCAGCATTTTACCAGAGAGCTGTGGCAACTCTGCTGCCTGTGCACAGAAGGCCATAAGGACTGGAAAATGACAGTCCAGGAAATCACCTGCAGCTGACCTGAGTCGCTGTGTCTCCGAGGAGATAGCTCTCAGAAGGCTGACTCACAAAGAGGCATTTGAATACGAGTGCCAGTACAAACAGTTTTTTTTCTTGCCCTAGTAGCATCAGGCTGAGAAATGTGTGTTTCCCCTGGCTTCACCCCTTTCCTGGCCTGCTTCCCTTTTCCTCAAGAAATACTTTCTGGGATCATCTACTTATCTGCTTGTACATAAATCCCATTTCCAGGGTTTGTTTAGCAAAGGGGATCCAAAGTTATCTGTCTCAATTTTTCTTCTCTGATCACAATTGCAAGTTGTTAAGATTATATAATCATATTCATGCAAATCAATTAGCATAGTCCCTGGCCCATTTAAAATCATTGTATGGTGTTGTTAAGAGATCCCCATGGCCTAGATATTCCAGATTCTTTCTTATGGGGTATGGATAGAGGAGTGAATAGCAGGATACCAGTCTCTAATAAGTAGAATTTATAGTCTCATCTAGCATATATTAGTTATAGTACCACAGGATGTTATAAGAAAGAGCTGTTATGACACTGGAGAAACATAGAACTCAGTTTACATGAAGAACTCAGAGCATCCTTCATAGGAAGCTGGCATTTATCCTGTCATAGGAATTGGTCAGCAAAGTATGTGTGTGTGTGTGTGTGTGTGTGTGTGAGTATGCATGTGTGTGCATTTTTGTATACATGTATATGTGTACACATAGGTTATCAAAATAATTCTGGGTGGCATAAATTGCATATTTAAAGACATCAAGGTTCACAACAATCTGTAACTCTTGGCCCAATCTCCTCTCCTAGCCCCACAGACACAAGGCATGCACATGGTGCACAGATAAGTATGCAGGAAAAATACCCATAACATGAAATAAGAAAGAAAACGGAAGTAAGCAGAAAGCGTGGAGGAAGAGAGGAGAGGGGGAGAGAGATGGAGAGAGAAAGAGGCCAAGAGTATCATTTGCTTTGGTTACCTATTGACCAAGCCATCAATTGATTCATCACTATTTCAGTTTCTCTTCGTTTGTTTGGTGTTGGGTTTTCACACTGAAGAAAAAGGCAGATGCCTAGGAAGTAAACATTCCCTTGAGAGGATATCCTTGTGAATCCAGTGACATGCATTCCTGCACCATTTCAATTTGCATCTCATGATTTGCAATCAGATCAGGCAAGGTCCCTGTCCTGCAATTTTGATTACCCAAAAGACAGAGTTTCTATAGCTTCAGGGATGATTGCGCCACCTTGAGGCAGGGTCTGCTGACAGGGTGCACCCCCATGCCCTAGGGGCCCCTAGAGGAGCATCCTGGGGAAGTAGTCCCTTTTCCCCTGTTCTGATTTGACGTCAGCACTCAACATGCACCCGCCCCCTCAATTCCGGTTTTCTATCAATCTCCTCTATGGCAGGAAATGTACGCTCTCAGCGATATACCCCGTCAAGACCACCGTTGAAAGCCTGAGCAATCTTCCTCCTTCCAGCCTGTGTCCTGAAAAAGCCATAAATCACATGGCTGTGGTAGAGGTGGATTAACATTACAGGGAACAGCTCTTTGAACTCTTAGAGAAGAAAGTACTCAATAACGCTCATTATTATTATTGCTTCTGGCCACAGACATAGGGGCATCTGAGAACCCTTACTTTCAAATGGTTTCTCTATCTTTTTGAGTGGTTGTAATGAAACTTCACTCCATGCTACGCCACCTTAGTTTTAATGTGGAATAACTTCAAGAGCTAATGAGCATTGGATCCACCACCGTTCAGACATCATCAAGAAGACATATGTTTTATTCTTAATTGGGTGCTATAGATTATTTCTCTCTTTGGTGTTACTGGAAAGAGGTATAAGTGGATTTTCCAGAATGGTGCAATAAAAATAAAATTTGATTGATTGATTCAATAGCTTTAGCTGGGAGGCATGTCTTGGGCAGTCCTGGGGAGGATAGGCAGGATGCTCTACAGATAGAAGGTGCCTGAGGGAGGACCGTGGCGCTGGAGGCTGTTGCTATTGTTAGAGCAGCGCACTCAGATGCTCAAGTCAAGATGAAGGGCTTATTTTCCTTTACAAGCTCCATCTAGTGAGTCAAAACACTAGATGGTATATGGACAGAAAACTGAGTTTGCAAAAGCTGTCTAATAGGTCATTATTTGTTTTATGTTGATTGTTCATTTATCTACAGACCATAATTAAAACCTGATCATGGGTTGAATTCTAGGGGTCCTGGTTCCTATGAAATATATCAGCCAAGTCAGTGGTTCTTTGTGATTGGCAGGTAGTCATCACTGTAAGCCCCACAACTGACACTGGATGTCTATTTCTGTATGACTCTATTTTCTTTGAAAAATGTTATACGGATTTCTGTAAGGTGTCCGTGAATCCTTAAGAACTGAGAAGCCCTGCAGTGGGCATACTGTGCAGGAAGCCGCATTATGTTTTTAATACAGTAGGTGAGGCTAAAATGACTGACTTGAGATGCCAATTTCTCCCTGAAAGGTGAAGCCGGAAAGATCTTGCAAAAGAATCATTCCTTTCAGAAGAGAGCAGCATGGACACATTGGGATGGACTCCCATTTGTCCTCCAGGTCCCTTTCAGATGCCATTTCTCCTTCCAGTCTCCAGGGTCTCTCCACACATACCTAGTATGCGTGTATCTCTTTGTAAAACTTCATTTAATGCGTACGGATGTTTAACCTGGATGGATGCCTGCATTGCTCGTATGGCTAGCCATTGTAAAGGCCAGAAGGGGGCGCTGACTCCCCTGGGACTATGACCTTACAGATGGCTGTGAGCCTCAATGTGGGTGCTGAGAATCAAATTTAGGCCCTCTGGAAGAGCAGATGGTGTGATTAACCACTGAGCCATCTCTCGAGTCCATGGATGTTTATGTTAAATGTCAACTTTCTAGTCACGGATAGCCATTTGCAGAAGCAGGAAAAGCGGTTTAACATGCTTTCCTGTACCCTAGTGCCCGGTAGACTTATATGATAAGCAGTAACGATGCCCTGTGTGATAGAAACAGCATGACCAGCATCCTAAGAGGTCAAGTGAAGCGTTCTGTGCTGTGTATGTGGCTTTCACATCAGACATGCAGCGAGTGAAGCCAAACAGAAAAATTTTTGTGTATTCATAGTGAAAAATGAAGAATAAGCCAGGAATGGTTGGAGCCAAGGACACACACCATATCAAGCCATTCTCGTTATTTTCCTTTTCCGTTCCTCTGGTTATGTTGGCTTAGTATGGGCCCACTAGAAGCGAGGGCTTTTCCTCCTTGCTTGGCAATTGCAGAGAATCTCTTTGGTAAAGGCTTCTCCTAAATAGGGAGTGGCTTTCCCAGATAGGCACGCCCAATTTGCTTTCTTTCTTACCAACAAGAGGGAATATCAGAGGTGCCAATTAATCCGCATCATATCACACGGCTAGGAAGAAGCAGGGCCGGGAGGAAGTTTTCCCAAATGTGAATGTGGACATGGGGAGTCCACAGCTAAACTGTCATTTAGATTCTCCCAGTTCAGCATTAACATACCATTCTGAGCACCTGTCTTCCCAGCAGACAGAGGGGAGAATGCTGTAATTTCTTTACATTTACATATAATGTATATATTAACATGCATTACTGTATATGTGAATTCACATAGTACATATATATGACACACATATATATATATAATTATACACAGACTAAGTATTTATATATAATTACACACACATGTCACGATATATTTGAATATTTCTGGCACATAGTACATTGTCAATAAGTATTGACAATATCAGGTGTATAACTCTACATCATAAGTCTGCAAAACGAGACCAGGAATAAATGTCATGGAAGACCTATCCTACTACCTTAATTTTTTTTTGTAAACTTCCTTTCCTCTCATCTCCTTACTTCTCTTATCTACTTATTTTATTGCACTTTATTCAACTGTACTTCGTATCCTATTCCCACAAACACACATCCTCAGGAATAGCTATTCATTCATTCTTCTGGGAATTAGTGTTTGGCACCTACACTGTGCTGGGCATTTATCTCTAGAGGATGCAGTTGCAAATAGAAGAGACGGATTTCCTGGGCAAAGGGCCCGTGGCAGGGGCTTGCATGTTTTGTTGGGAGAAATATGGGCAAAAAAAGGGGATGGGAAGTGATTTCAAGTGGATCTGAGAAAGTGACCAGCAAGCGGGAAATGTGGAGGCCTTAGGTCGTAGCAGGTGTGTGCACCTTCGTGTTTTAGCTGAGAACCATAGGGTCTCCGAGCCAGTGCCTTGATCTTCTATCTTGAGTGATGGACACACTGAAGGGAACAGCGGGGAGGAGAGGTTCGTGGCCAGGAAACCTGGAAATGGTAAGAAAGCTCAGATTTGGAGAGTGTCGTATTGCTGTGAGAAGACGGATTTTGATGGAAGGAAAGAAAACCTGATGGAGTTTTAAACATTTATGGGAAAGGGCAGAGATTTAAGATGTGCCTTTTTTTTTTTTAGTAGCCAACGTTCATTGGGCATTGTATTCCATACCCTTGTGCTATGATTGTTTTGCACCATCATTCATTACATTATTTGATGCCTGTCTCTTCCTCTCTATCCTTTGGGTTCATTTGGTTATTAGTTTTTAGTTTGTTATCACATTTATCGTACCCAACAGAAAGGAAAGGCTATGTCACTCCCCTACCGAGGACCAGAGAGATGCCCAGATTCAGTTCCGATGCAGCCTCCCTGCCTCCCCATCATGGTCCTGCCTGCCTCCTTTCCATTCCCACACAGCCTGCTGTGCTCACACACTCTCCCTGGAGCCCCTCCTCCTTCCCCAGTCCCATCTCCTCTTTCTAGCTTCCTGGCTTTGTTGTTTTTGTTGGCTGCTGACTCTGTGTAAGTAGATCTTGACTTCATGTGTGCTGTCTCCCTTTTCTTACTCTGGAGTAAGCAATTAAAACTAATGAAAAATTCAACTGTTAAAATTGCCAGTCTCTCTCGTTTCTCAGAGGGGCTTCGCACACTCCGGTTGTTTCTTGGCTCTTATATTCCTCAGATAATCACTCTGCCCTTCCAGCCTTGGCCGGCCTGCCAGCCCAGACCCCCGGGGGGCAGATCAGCACCTCTATTCCTGGCATTCTTGTTCTCAGCATCATGCGTTTAATTATGGTGCGTACATTCGTTATGCATGAGGGAACAGGCAAAGTGATTTGCACTGCGCAGGAAAACTTAAAAACAAAAAGTTCTTTAATCAGGTCTCAAGTGGATGCTAGGAAAGCAATAGAAGTTTTATGAAGTCCGGCTCTTCAAGGAAGAAAATCAGATGGGCTCGCTCAAGAGTTCTTCAGATGAGGGCATGCATAGAGTAAAGTGCCTTGGTCTCGGGAAGCGTAGGAAGACACATTTGCTTTAACTGCCATATGCTGGTTGGCATGGTTGGTCTATAGAACAATAGTCACTAAACATCCAACCCTGTATAAACAGCCAGTGCCTCCACCTGTAGGTCCAGCCTCTATCTAGCCAGACAGCAGTGCTCAAAGAACAAAGCACTATTGTTTGATATTTAATGAATTTCCTAGGCATATTCAAATGAATAGACAGTATCTTTAGTAGGGTCTCAAGCAATTCTTCTTAATGAGTAAGAGCAGGGGCCAGGTGATGCTAAAATTAAGCCTCATAGGTAACGCCATTGGTGTCTTCAATGTATTCTTGACATTCCTTCCCCAGTCTCCTAGTTTTGAAGACATGTATTGATGTGATGACAGAATCCCGAAGACTGGATCAGAAAGGCTAGCAGCCGTATCCAGGTAGCTCCCAACTGGGGTATCACACATGGTAGTGAAGCCTGGGCAACACGCTAACATCCACGAAGAAACACATGTGCTATGCTTCATGGATTTTCACATATTCATGCAGCAGTGTAGCCCGAGTTTGGTTTTGTTCTTGAGGACGTAACTTGTAAACTTTGCCAGTCCTTGGTTTCCCCATCTATATTCCCAGAGGAGAAGAAGCAATGACTTCTCATGTTATTTCAAATTATAATTTTCAAGGAACATAGTTGCACTTCAAAACATAATTTCAGAGATAAACAGTAAAAAATAAATTGATAAGCCTTTGGTCCCAAATGAAATCTCTTGTAATGAGGTCCCAAGTTAAAAAAAAAAAGACAATTAAAAGAGCAAATAAAAAGTCTCATAAATTCAATAATGCAAAGACATATGCAGTCACAGCTGGGAAGGGTAAAAACATCTTCTTCAGTTTCTAATCTTGCCAACTTAATAAAGGATAATCGAGTTTTGAAAGTAGCAGAAGGAATGGAAAATCAGAACAGACCAATAACCGAGAATCACAGACAAGTCTTCACGAATTGGCTGTCCAAAACACATTAGATCCTGAGAGATTTAACAGTGATTTAATTCATCCATTCAAAAGTACCACATAAACACATTCATTATAATGCATTCTGGAGTCTGAAGAAGGCAGAACCATCCAATTTGTTCCACAAGGAAGATTTGATTCTGATTCCCCAAGGTGATAAAATATTATGCAAAAAGAGCAAAATTAAACAAGGAAACAGTCCAAACCATGCGTCTGTGTTCAACGCTTTAACTTAACTACATCAAAAAAATCTTACAAACTGAATCTTACTGATGAAATAATCTAAGAGGAATGTTTCCCATTTAAATAGGATGCAATGGGATAATATAATACAAGCTTATCAGCTCACCAATGATACAAAAGGCCATTTTTCATAGCTCCCAAAATATTTGATGTTTAATAACATATTCATTTTATGTGGAATAAAATAACCATGTCTTAAGATGATAAATATTCTTATTTTAAGCTTCCAGAAAATGATGCTAGCTACATGGGTCCCTAAATTTGAAATAAAACAAGTCTATCTACTGTGTTCACTATTGCTTAATATTAGCCAAGTGGTTCTAGTTGCTTTAAGTCAGATAAAAAATAAACACATACACACACACGCAAACACACACAGGCACACAGGATCATGAGCTGTCAGCCTCAATGACAATTCTGAAGCCCACATAATTGTGAAAGTAGAATGATCTGCATCTCTCATTTGATGCAAAAACAACCAGACTTGATGTAAAGCTAGTTAGAATGAATATTTTCACTGCTTTTGAATTATTACTATTTAATAATGGCTTCATCTCCAGATCTTGATGAAGTTTTTTTTTTCATTTATTTTGTAAGATGGGTATATAACTTCATGTGAACATTCCAAATTCTACATAAGGGAATAGATAGCCATTAGTGACTTTTATGCAACTCTGTTAGGTACAGATGGCATGATTTGACAGCGAGGTCATTTTGTATATCAGTATTAGCTGGAACTGGCAAGATGTTTAATATAAGCAGCTGTGGTCAAAAAACAAAGGCTGATGCTGTCTACAGATCTCTCATCACTACACTAGTACAGAGTATCTGGGCGTGGTTTATGCTTTGTTCATCTCATGCTCACTTGTGCTTGGCACCACTGCTTAATGCGGAAAAGGTAAACAGAGGCATCTTTGGAAAATTAAATATGCGGAGTGTTATGGTGTATACCTTTAACCCCAGTATTTAGAAGGCACAAGGAGGGGCTTCTCCATGAGTCTGAAGCTGGTCTGGTCCACACAGTGAGATCTAGGCTCACCAATGCCATGTAGTGAGACTTTGTCTCTAACAACAACAGAGTAAACGGGGCCTGTGGAGATGGATCAGTGGATAAAGCATATGCATGCGGCACAGCATGAGGATAGCCCAGCTCCCACGTTAATGCTGGTGGGTGTGGTGGCCTGCAGCAATTCCAGCAATGGAAAGGTGGAAATGGGGAATCCCGGAGCATCTGGCAAGTCTTCTTGCAGAAAAGTGACGAGCTATTCTACTCGCATAGGCGAGCTCTGAGTTCCATTGAGAGACTTTGCCTCGGTGAATAAGGCAAAATGTAATCAAGGAAGACACTTAACATCATCCTATACACACACAGACACACAGAGACATACATGTAGACACACAACCACAGAGAGAGGCATATAGGTACACACATGTGACCCCTGATGCCTGAGCCCACACATGCGAACATGTATACACACCACACCCACATACACAAAACCTTTTTGCATTTTATTTTTTAAAATAACAGCTGAATATGAAAATGAGAAAGCCATTACATCTTCTCTTTTGAAGAAGAGTGACACACACAATTCCACATAATCTTTTTTCTTATGCCCACAGGTTTAAGTGTTTTGTTTTACTTTGTCTTAGTTTTAAAATGCAAAAGAGGTTGATGGAAATATGTATCTGGAAAATCTAAGAACTCTGAGCAGACTTTGAAGGACAAGTGACTTGAAGACAAAGCTGGTTCACGCTGTGTTCATCCATCCCTGCTCAGGGATCTCAGGCGGATGATGGACCTTTTGTGTAAGATGATAACGCTGAGAGTGAGAATCAATGCTCGGGATCCATCTGAGCTGTGTTTCTGTCTCTGTGACTCACTTCTTTTAGATCTCCTTCAGCATTTACTCCTTAATTGATCTCTGCCCCATCCGTTGGCTTGTTTTAAATGGTCTATAATAGTTAATGATCTTCAGAACATGTTGTAGATTTTAGGTCTGTTTGGAGGGATTTCTCTAGCAAGGTTTTGATATTTATAACCTTTTCATCCCAGTAATTGAGATGTTTTTCACAATGAAACTACATTTTAAAGGTATAGTAGAATTAGACTAAAGAGGAACTCAGCAAATAAAAAAAAAAGATTTTTAGTAGTTGATATGGGTATAGTTGACAAAATGAATAGACCCAAAATACAATAATATTTTATTTAATTTTACAATAATTTCCTGGAGTGAAAATTCTAATTGTATGAGAAAGAAAATCTTGTGTCCGAGGTCTGAGCAGTAATGGAAAGTGTGGTGACTCAAAAGTCAAGGTGCATGAGAACCCATCGTCTCATTTGTCTTGTGTATAAGTGTTTTCAGCCGTTATTAGTACAAATCGTTTAGAGAAAGACTACATTAGCAAAGACGGTGCATGGAGTCTTGTGTGTAGGAAGCTGCGGACACTTTTCCAACAATGAGCGCAGGACAGGGAGGTGAACACTGCACAATTGGGGCAGCCTCTGTCAGGAAGAAGGTTTACAAAGGATTCACAACTCAGGATGTAAACCTTGGACTGGGAGGGTGGCCACAGGGGAGGGGGCAGCTTCCTCCTTTCCCCGATTTCTTTTTTAGTCAAGTTTTAGATAACTCAGAAGTACTCAGATTGACTTCTTAATCAAGATGTCAAGTGTACATGAGTAATTCAGTGTTGGTCTTTTCCCCTTATGAATGGGGCAGGATCTGGAAAAGGAAAGGAACCCTGTTTCTGTATGGAATCCGAAGGTTTGCAGTCAGCTCAGCAAGAACCCCACTAGAACTCTCTTCCCTCCTGAGAGATCCTTGAATCCAGACTAGGATCCCTCTTGATGCCCCACAGAGTACATTTCCCAGGCTGCTGACAAAGTTTGCTCTGTCTAGTGCATGCCCCCTTTAACTAATTAATTAATTAACCTTGTAAGTTGACACATAGTGGCCACACAACTTTATGAATTATGTCATAATGCTTCAGTACATGTCTACATTGTGGAGTGAACAAATTAATGCTGTAGGAGGGCCTTCTTTCTATGTGTTGCTTGTATTCGTTAGTGAATAAAGAAACTGCTTTGGGCCTGGTGATAGGGAAGAGCTTAGGTAGGTGGGGAAACAGAAGTGAATTTTGGGAGGAAGAAAGCAGAGTTACAGATCCTCTGCCTGAGATGGACGCTGCCTGTTAGAATCTTTCCCAGTAAGCCACTGCCATGTGGCGATATTCAGATTAATAGATATGGGCTAAATCAAGAAGTGAGAGTTAGCCAATAAGAGGCTAGAGATAAGGGGCCAAGCAGTGATTTAATTAATACAGTTTCTGTGTGGTTATTTCAGGGCTAAGCTAGCTGGGCAGCCAGGATGAACAAGCTGCCCTCTCCCTTGTAACAAATTAAGGTAACTAATATATCTATCACCACAAATATTTGCTGTTGTGAAACACTTACAATCCTCTTTTCTGTCTATTTTAAATCATCATGTACAATATTATATTAGTTATTACTTCATTCACTCTACTATGCAATAGTAAACCAGAACTTATTTCTCTTTACTAGTTATCATTTTTGCATCAGTTGGTTAGCTCTCATGTTTCCCTAGCTCTTTCTTTCTAGACCCTTCTATTCTGCAACTAATTTCCAAGAGAACAAAGCTATTCTGAAAATTAAATACAATGATTATAACAAAGAGATATCAGTCCTTCTATGTTTAACACAGCACTGTTCATAATAAAGGAATTAATTTAAATTTCTGTTGACACATGAATGCATAAAGACAATATGGCACACAAATGAAATGGAACACTGTTCAATAACAAAAATGTTAAACTTCTGCCATCAGTTGTAACACAGATAAATGCATCGGACACTGGGTTTAGCAAAGTAAGTCATGCACATGCAAACAAATACCTCATAATGTTGTCAGTCATATGAAGAAAGTAGAAAGTTGATTTTATAGAAGAAGCCTATTGTTTTAGATAAAGTTCCTAGGTCATCTCTTTTCCAGACTTCTTGTTTAAAGCTTTACCTTTGTTGGTCTTTTCCAGAGCCTCTATAAGGATCACAGATTCCTCTCGCAATTCCCTCTATCACCCCTCATTTAACTACAATTTACTGAGTGGCTGCTATGGCTGGTATGGTTGAGTACTGTGCTAAGTCTCAGGACGAAAAGGAAATTAACAAGCAAAGACCTAGCACTCAAGGATTCCTAGGGATGAAAAACAGCACTACACCTTCTCAAACTGTAGAAATATGAGCAGGGACTTTTTTATATGTGAAATCTACAGTTGTATGTCTTTCACAAAGATGCTCAGATTGAAAAGGAAAGGGAAAGGTGAACCAGAGTTAGGCAGGCGGAGTTGGCAGAAGGGAGCCAAGAGCCCTGCCAGCCTAGACAGAGGCCAGCAGCACTGTGAGCATGAGGACCACTCCAAGTGTGTCGAGAAATTTGAACTATGTATGATGCAAAGGAAGTTGGGAGTTGATGGAGGACATCGTATTTGGCATGGTTATAGACTGTGCTTCAAGATCATCTCAAGGTGACAATATCCACAGCTATGTTACAAGCATGGGATGGAACTTCCTTTCTCACAGGAATATGCCCATCTTGTACCTGACTTGTCTAATTCATCCTTTGAATGCAGCCTGCTTTAACTGCATGCTGCTTTGATGAGGTTAATACGCTCCACTTTGCTTATATATCACCCAGCCCTATCTAAAGTATGGTCCACTGGTGAACAAGCTCCATGTCTCTGGCAGCAAATCCCAAACTGTCTAAGACCCTTTAAAAATAATCTAAACTTGAACACGTTTCCCCAGGGAATCGTGTGCACATTGGAGTGTGCCTCCACGCACTAAAGTAGGCTTCATCCGAGCCTGTCTACACTAGCCATCTCTTACACTCAGCCTTTACAGTGGAGAAGAGCAAAAGTGAACTGCTTACCTGTGGAGCTGCCAAGGATGAATCGCTAAAACTGGACCAGAAGAGGCCAAGCCGCTTCCCTTTGTCTTGGAATAATTTCAAAAGGTGAGTAGGATTATTTTCACCCGCAAGACAAAGCAACCCAGGCCCAGAGAGCTTAGAATCATATGGGCAGACTGCCAGATCTCACCTTGTTCTTTCCCATCTCTACTAGCTTAAACCACAAAACTCC
>LOEQ01000289.1:545910-572161 GCA_001685075.1 Bramus lutescens
ATAGATAGATAGATAGATAGATAGATAGATAGATAGATAGATAGATAGACACCACCTATAGATAATCCAAGGGAAGAACATTTAAATAAGGAAGGTCTCTTCAGAGAGTACAACCTCACCCACTTATAACCATAATACTTGTCATATCTGCAGCTGGCCTTTGCTGCTGAATTCCTAACTACTCATCAAGCTTTCTCTAGCCAGTTGCTCTAGCTACACCCATCTGACCAATACAGATCACACACACAGTACAAAGATATAGACTCAAGATGTGATTGGCATAGATGGGCATCATTTGGATTTTCCTCATTTGTTCAACACCAAAGTCAACCAAGATCCTTTGTAAAGGCAGTGGTGATGCAGTGTGGTCAACGGGAGAGGTCCATGGAGAAGCGTGTTGCGGAGCCAGCAGTATTGCCTGTTCAAATTTTTGCTCCCTAAGTTCTTCACTATGCGAACGTGAGTTTATTGAACACTCTGTACACGCCAGCTTTATTACCTGCAAGGGACCTTGACATCAACACCAGCTGCATATACATTAGCATCCCATCTAACATACATGTGTCTAAATTGTGAGTCACTCCTGGAACATGACAATCTATAAACACTCATTAGTCTTGTGATGCATGAACTTTGGCTCTGCCTCTGCTTTTCTGTCTTAAGTAAAGGCAGACCTTTCCCCGGAGACCTGCAATTTCTGTTGGGCTCTAGGTTTAATGAAAGCAGGGCAATTCTCTGGAACTTTAGTTTGACTCATTGTGGCTTCAGACACTCCTTTAAGATTTGTCTCTGAAAACCTTGGCCTGTTCTTAGTCTCCTAGGCAAACTGCATTTTTGAATCTGCACCTGGATTTTACTGTCCAGTTTTAGCTGGTGGGAGGAAGAGAACTGAGCGTAGGCCATCAGTTCATGGGTTCTTGACCTAATTCATATCTTGGCTCCTTCCTCCTAAAAGCTGGCTATTCTAATTCAAAAGGACAACACTGAGAACTTGCTCCCCAGATGCCTAAAGCACAGGGAAGCCGCTGAGTAAGAGTTTTTGAACAGTTGTCCTTTCATAGACCTAGTAAAGTAGTCATAAAGGATCTTGAGCTACAGACTCTGTATTCTATGTATGGAGCGACCCATTTGCCCTTTCCTGGGGGCAGAAGGGAGAGAAACATGGTGGGCATCATGCATAGCCTGTTATATTCTTTTTGACTGTTTGGGTTACCTACAGGCCTTCCTACCCTGAGCCTTAGCTTGGCCTGGTAAGCAAGGCCATGTGCCTGTTTTGCATGCTTTGATTCTGAACGAAATTCATCAGAATGAGCTTTTAGGAAACAGAATGAACAGGAACAAATATTGCATCCGTGGGTTGGAGTCATGTATGCAAAGCATGATCCTGAGTGGTGGCTCCGCAGGACACCTGGACTTCACAAAACACGATCTCACACAGCTTCAGCACAAAGAACATACTCAACCCAAAAGCCCAACTAGGTGAGAGTTTAACGAGCAGAAAATATGAGTATATTGCTAGGTATGAGTGCAATTGAAAACCAGATCAAGTATCCAAACCTATAGAAAAACACACATCATAGCTGGAGGTTGACCGTCAGAGCCTTTCCATTACCATTGCTGGCTAATTTTTTTTCATGAATTTGGTCATTGGCAGGTGCTCACAGAAGACAAAATAAGAAACAGTCCCAAATTCTGAAGAGAAGAAGTTTTTAAATGATAAAATTTCATCCATTATTATGAAAGAAAAATTTTGACAGGATAAAATTTTGACAGGAGAAAAATTCAGAAAAAGCATGTAAATGACTAAATGGCAGTTGTGTGTTTTTTTTTTTTTTTTGCCTTAGGTTAAGAAAGTGCTTCCTAGGAGAGAAAATCGATCCACTCAAACCCAGCAATTTGGCACATTTGATGTCAGTCACCTCTGCACACGTGAACAGAGCGCACTGTGAGAGAGAGAGTGAAATAAGCACATTCCAACCCATAGGATTTTACACACGATAACAGAAAAGGATGACCACTACTGTCTACGGTTGCTTCCCTTCCATCTTGCAGACTAACACAATCTTGAAAACCAAAAGCATAGAAAAAGTAGTCATATTTTTAACTGTAGAAAGACACATATATTTTACCTTAATTAGACAAGCCCGCCGGTGTCTAAGAAGAGCAACATCATCCAGGTGTCTCAGGTACTTTGTTTACCCTGGGAACAACAAAAGGCAATATGGGGTTTAAAATCTGCTGATTTACATATGTAGAAGGGAATGGGGGTAGAGGAATGAACAGGATTCTTCATCTTGCCCAAAATGAAGAAGAAAACTATTATTCATCTTCATCTTCTCTCCTTCTAAGGATATTTATAGGCAGGAGTTTCTGATCTACCAGATTACACAAGTATGCCGTAGATTTTGGGCTATCTAGAAAAGTCATTTTGGAAATTGAATGGATTTCTAGAGGGGAGGGCCTTTACGTGGAACAAGAAAAAAAAAAAGGTTTAAAACCAAAATGACTTGGTCAAAGGACTGGAGACATGGCTTAGCAGTTAAACGTCTTTGCTTGTTAAATCATGATGACCAGAGTTCAGGCCCAGAACACATGCAATGAGCCAGGCATCCAAGCAAACACCTGGAACACCTATTCTGTAGAGGAAGAAACAAATGAATCACTTAGGTTTGCTGGCTTCCAGCCTACCCAAGAAAACACAAGTTCCAAGTTTACAGAGAGCCCCCGTTTCAAAATAATAGGTAGAGGGAAATAAGCTGAACTCTATTCCAGCTTCCGTGCATGTATAGGCATGTGTACACACACTCACACATACACACACACACGAAACACTCACACACGAAGCACTCACACACGCATACATTCACACAAACGCACATACACACTCACACACACAAACACATCTGAATACATAAATAAATTAATCTTTAAAATGTTTTAGTAAAATTATTACCCAAAGTTTCCTTGTCCCTGAAACGGAAGTAATCCCAGCTAAACAACAACATAAAACTTTGGTTTAGGACAGTTATGAAGCCCATGCGCCGAGTTCCCCAGCGGCACTCTGTTCGCAGCAAACAGCACACACACACGTGCTCCTGATAGGTTCCTCTGCACCCCCACTTTCAGCCTCGAGCAATTGCTCTCAACTTCTCATCAATGACATCCCCATGATGTCTAACTGAGACAAAACAAAAGCAAACAAACAACAAACAAAAAACCCTTCAGGGACTTCAAAGCAACTGCGTTGAAGGTGGGGGATACACGATGACATCAAAGTGTCCACGCCTTGGATGTTCTAGGTGTGTGGTCTATGCACTCATAACGAATAACTGCATGTTTGTAATGTGATTCCAATCGTTTCTTTCACCCTCACAGGGACATTTCACAGAGGCTCCAGTAGCAGGAACAAGGATGGAGAAGTTAAGAGCCTTTTGTCTGACCGCACAGCCCCTAGGAGGCAGAGCTGGTACGCAAGGCCATGGTGCCTGGTCTTCACGATCATCACAGTCCCCGTACAGCCAAGGAAGGCCAAGTGCTTCATGGAGGCCACGGAATCCTTTCCAGGTTTTCTTTTTCCCCTTCCTTGGCTTCTTCATTCCTATCACTCATCTTCTTTCCTTCCTTCCTTCTTTCTCCTTCCTTTCTTCTTTCCTTCTTCCTTGTTCCTTTACTTCAGCGTCTTTTAACCTTCTATTTTACTGTTTTATTTACTTTGTTAGTTTTTTTTCCTTAGATAAACCAGGACCAACTGTGCATTACTGCAGGACAGCAGGGCTCAGACTTTTATTTCAACCCTTTAGCAATGCTTTCTCAGCGTAGTCTATCAATTTCTTTGAACATTGTATATTTTCTCTGTAAAATGAGTGCCTTAAATGATATTGAAAACCCCTCTCAGCTAATCATTCCTATAACTGGCTGCTTGGAGAACAGTGTTAGATCATGCTCCTAGGAGATCTCCATGGACACAGAAGACTTACCACTCCATTGAGAAAGTTGTTGGCTTTAACTACAATTAAAAATTCAAATTTCCAGGAGGAGACACTTATACACAGTCTTTAAAGAGCTGACAAATGAGGAAGTGGAAATTCAAAGAGGTTGCGTACTCTACCTAAGGTCATACAGCTGAGGCATAAACAAAAGTCAGTACTTCATCGAAAGCCCTTGTCATCTGGGCGATGCTAAGCCTACTGGAAAATGGCATATAGAAAACTGATTGAGTCAAATCAAGTTCATGTACAAGTCATCTGACTCAAGTTTACACTAAAAATAGCAGAACTAATCTATAGTGTGTGCTTATTGTATCTATGAGCCAGAAAAGCCACAAGTTGACATGCGTTCTGTTCCTCCCAGGAACCCAAATGTGCTGTGGTCATTCTCTGTGTGCAGGTGTGCAATTTATTACACCAGGACTGAGAGTTCTTACCCAAGTCACAGATCCTGTGAGCGAGGAATCTATGGTTTCGACTCAAACCAACTAAACTTTCCGTGACTCAGCTGATGCCCTCAAGCATCTGGGGGTTTGGAATGCATTTTAAAGGTAATAACCATCGTTGTGAATACCAGGAGAGAACAGTGACAGCCATGAGTCCATCCTGGTCAGCTAGTAATCCACAGACTTCACCACGTGAGACGAGAGAGACCTTTGACAAAGAATTGTCAGAGCCTGTTGAGAGCCTGCTTTTTGTACTGTTTCCCTGTTAAAGCCACTAGCCATTGTCATTCGGTGTTACGATAAGGAAAGAGAAGACAGAGTGTATTTCAGGGATCCTGTTTGTCACTGAGATCCACACAGTGTCCTCCCTGCTTGAAGTCAGGCTGACATCCTATGTTCCCCCTGTTTCTTGATCAGAGGGGAACTGAGCTCCAAGGAGAGAGCAGGAAAAGGACAGCGCGAAAGCAGGAAAGATGCCATGTTTGTTTAGTTGTTCCCAGATTCATGGAGGAAAACACATGTATTAGGGACCCATTCCAAAAAATAAAAGCAGCCCCAGTGAGAAGGACAGAGCAGGAAGGCAAGTGTATTTGGCTCCTGGCGGGGTTAGTTTGTATATTCAAATTACACCATCATTTAGATTTATTTCATCTAGAACCTGGCTGCCAAATGAGCATATTGATTATCTGTCATGATGAATATTTCTCAATTAAAAGCCATAAAGTCTTGTAAAATATCAACCCTGTCAAGATCAGCTAGTGGATCAACTAGTGCCACCGAGAGAAATTATATTTGTTGCGTTTTATTGAACATCAGCTACAAGGTTGGCACACAACATATGCCTACTCATGGAAAAGTCACAGCCTGTAGATATCATTCTGTTTCCATCTTTTTAAGTGAAGAAACAGACTCAAAAGGGCTAGAAATTTTGCTCAAGGCCACGCAACTTGGAAATAATGGAGTGAGATTTGAATCTTCCGTTCACTATGTCCAGGGCTCACTCTACACACAGTCAGTAGGAATGGATTTTGTTGCCATAAAGTTTGGCTCAAAGAGCCAGCTATATTAAGCACAAACTCAAAGACACGGATAGAAGATTTTTACATTCTGTGCCTCAGTTTCCCCTCTGTAAAATCAGAGAATGAATAGCTCACAGACATTTCAGTTTATGAGAGCTATCTTAGAGCATTCAGGCTGGTTTCTGATATGAGGATCACCTATTATTTCCACAGCCCCCATATAGTGTGAAGGAGAAACTGTAAATCTTTGACCTGCGGAAACTTGCTATAGGCACTTTATACTTTCAAAGACTTTACAACAATTCAATTTTGCTCCCAGCATTCCAGTGCTCCAGGTCACACCACTGTCTCTCACTCTCTGGCTGAGATGTGGGGAACCGCTGTGATAAAGCCGTCCCAGTGTGCTCAGACACGATTCCCCTTCCTACAGCAGAATAAACAGGGACCACACTGGCTTTCCATTTGTCTACGGGGCGCACATAGCTTGTATCCATTCTTCACAGCTCTATAGTGCCACGCCATTGGCTCCACTTTACAAATAAGTATGGCACTTATGAGGTGACTTGTGCTCAGATCCACGGAGCTGATTTGTGCCTGGGATTTCAACTTGAATCTGGATCTCTCCCAAATTTGTATGCTGCTGTACAAATTGCGGCATCAAACAGCTAATTACTCCTTTCCCTCATCATGAATCCTGATTCTTTAGGGGGAATGCAGCCCCCCCAGCATCGCCTTTGCCTCTCATTCACTGAACACTTCGTTTATGAAGCATCTTCATATGACATGTGCGTGCAGATGTTAGATGAACACTGAGGAGAATAACCAAACTTTTTTTTTTTTCTTGATCAAGGTTCATAGCTAACGGAGGTCTACACCAGCACATACTCTGCTCACGCCATGCAGGAACTGCCGAGGGGTACTAGACGAGAGGAAACTGAGGGCAAACAGGTGAATGGCTGCCATCAAGTTTCTCTTGTAGAATGGCATTTAAGGAGAGATGAAGGATGGCAGGAAGCAACATGACAACCAAATAGGACGGGAGCAGAAGGACAGAGCTAGGCCCAAGACAGGGGCCAGAAGAAAAGGGGCAGAGGGAAAGGGGGTAGGGTGGGGTAGAATATTGGGGTTCTGAGTCCTACAGAAGTTCATATGGCCCTTGGTCGGTAATTCTTGTTACCCTGTTATACAAATAAATATCTTATGCTTATATGGATGCTTCCTTTTCCAGACCATAAGTTGCTTAGGTACCTAGGACTGTATGAGGACCAAGAACACGTTGACAAATGGAGAGAGCAAATAAATGAGTGAATTGCAGCTGTAACATTGTAAATTTTTGTAGAAAATTTCTTGAACAATAAACACACAAAGATGGAGGTAAATGAACCAAATGCCTTTCTTCTTGGCATGCAATAAAAATCCATCTAAAATAGGTATTACAATGCAGGTCTGTTGTAGCTATCAATAACAACTGTCACCTTTAGCAGATTGGAATTGGGTTCAATGATTCATATACAATGTAATTTTAATGATAACTAATGTGAAATAGTTACTGTAAGTTCCACTCAATAAGAAAAACAAAGCAAACAAACCCTAGAGCAGTTAAATATTCAATGATGATGATGATGATGATGATAATAATAATAATAATAATAATAATAATAATACCTAGAATGTCAAGATTTGAATCCAAGTCTTTGGTTTGAAGTCCACCTAGAGGGTAACTTTATGTCTCCTCCACATACTAACCCTGTAAAAAGTTTTAAAATCCAACACCCAAACAGAAAACTAATAGTCATTGAAGAAAGATACGTGAGAGCAACACCAAAGTAGAAACTCTGAGCTTTTTAACATTAGTGAATTCACAATCATAAATAAAAGTTGATAGAATCCCACTAATAATGGTTAGCAAACAATAAAGGAAAAAGAAAGCACTTGCATGTGTTAGGCAATCTTTGAAGATGTATTAATTTTAGTTTCCAGTGTGTTGCTTGACGGTCACAGAGTAATCAGTGCGACAAAGGAAGCTACAGGTAGTGTAGCTTCCTAGAAGCAGCACACTAATAATATTGGTAACAAACCAATATTCATGTCCTCCACACTTTTCTCATATTCGAGCACAGACTCCGGATACAAGGGCCTCTTTCCCTCCCTGATGTCTGAATGACTCTCACTCATTCCACAACAGCACGCATACAATTCCTCATTCTGGGAAAAACGATCTTCCAGGACCCTACTGTCCCATCTCCCCTCATTCTTCTCCTTTATAATAAACAGAAATATTCTCTTGGCTCCTTCAGTGTGGAAACCAAATGCTACACCAGCTAAGCAGCTAATAAATGGTGGTTGAGTGCTTGAATATATCCCTTATTCTGCCTGTTTGTTTGCATGTATTTCAAGTGAATTCTCCTAGGCAGAAGGGGAAAGGAGCAGAAGCTTGATGACTGGGACTAACTTGCCCAGTGTTTATGATGAGGACACTGGTTGAAGGATCAAGACTACTTCAAAAGGGTCCTCTTCAATATGCTGCTCAATTCTCATTTTATGGATAGAGAAACAGAGTCAGAGAACAGCAATTATTGTTCCTGTTATTGTGGAAACTAGCATCCCTGGGGGAGATAAGATAAATTCTGAAAGACCAAAGCTTTGTGGAGCGTGTCAAGAGGCAATAGTTGGAACTGAGTTTAGAAGGCGAGCCTGTTCATAGGTGTGTGGACTTATGTCAGGGTCTTCAATTCAATTCCATCACCACAAGGGTGTGGCCTAACAGCAAAGTTTCAGCATGGCTGTCTCCAGCAGCTCCATGGCTTCTCTCTGACTCCGCCCTTCTTTCTCCCAGCATTCAGCCTAGCTTTCCTTGCTTATCTAAGTTTTTCCTTGCTATAGGTCCAAAGCAGTTTCTTTATTCATTAGTGGTAATCACAGCATATAGAGGGAAATCCCACATAAGGTATGTATATATGTATGTGTGTATGTGTATATGTGTGCATATATAATATTATATGTGTGTGTTTATATTCTTAAATCTTCATTTTTCCCATTTGTAAAGTAAACACAAAACTAGACTATCCTTAAATGTTTGAAGAATAAGGTTACATACACTAATTGCTGGTGGGTGGTGAACATGTGTTTGCTCCTTTCATTTATTCGATTTCCCCCCCAGCAATTAGAGCTGTTCAATAATGCATTGAGCATATTGATCCCATTCCCTAGTCCACGACTCTGGAAGGGCACAGTGGAAGGCAGATGGTTAAATGACAGGGCCCAGTAGCGCCTACTCAAATGTCCGGGGCAGAAGAGTCTCCAGGGTAAAGTGGTAGGTGATCACACCAGGATCCAGGATGAACTGACCAGTAACACTCGAGTGTTTCCACGGTGAAGGGAAGGGAAGCAAAAACAATGAACTAACTGCTCCTGACGTACAGTGCTGCTGTCTTACTTGTGGAGAACAGGAAGAGCCATTTGGAAGCGGCACAAGCCGGAACACGTGACGGCCTTTTGGGTCAGTAGCTGCGCAGCTAATTCAATTCTTAAAACAGGTGATAACAGAGTGTGCCTCTGACTAGCATGTGTAGGTTGCACAGCACCAGTAGAAGTGTGAGCTGGGCAAGAGATTTTTAGCTGTACTATGTCATACACCGTTCACTAGAACAGGACTCCTAAGTCAGTACATACATGAACATTTTGTTCAGCCTAAACTAACGGAAACATTTTCATGGATGAAATGCGTACTTTGAAACACACATATTTACACACAATCGTTTTCAGTAACTCTTGTGCACAGTAGGATCTGTGCACTACTAAATTATATTCCCTGTGAAAGTCTAATTTAAAACAATTAACAAATTCTTAATAATGAATGGAAAATGGATGGGTAAGTATCAAGTGTTCTCACTAGTTTTCAGAATCTACTTGTTTTAAAACATAGTGAGTCTTTCACACTTGAATAACAGGTTTTGTGCTGATTAATGATATAATATATATTGATCTCAATTAAAAAGTTGTAACAGAAAAGCACCTGCTTGTCCAAGAGCATGGTGACTTAGAGACCAGGACGTGAAGAAGGATGTGGCAGATTGTAGACTAGGAACCAAACGCCACTTGCTGCTGTTTTGGTTATGCACATCAGGAAATAATATATAATTAAGGGATAGAAAAAGAAAGGAGGAGGCCGAAGACGGGAAATACCTGCAGTAACATGGAAGGAAGCATGTGATGTGTAGAGTCTGGGATATATTCTCTGGTTATCACAGCAAAGGTCTGCCGCCTTGTCATAAAGAATGCCATGTTGCTTCTCTGGTTTATGTCTACACCCTATATACATCACAAGCTTCTTTCTGTCCTATGTCTCTAACACACCCCTTACTCTTGAAATATCAAACAGTCTGCTGTTCTTTCCTAGTAGCACACTGCACACTCTTCTGAGGCCTGACAAGGGCTGTTTCCAGAAAAATCTATCAACCCTTACCTCTAGGTATCCTTCAGTATCTTCTTTGAGTCTTCCCCTTTCTTGATGTTCAAAAGTGCACAAAACTAGAGTTTTCATCCTTAAACTGGCTCTTCCTAAGGAATGTGTTTATTTCATCATCATCTCACCTTCTAGAAGGCCCTTGACATGAGTTGCTTGAACACAACCACCTAAATTCTCTATTTGTCTCTTTAGCACTTAGTACCGGACCTAACTGCTTACCTAATGTTTTCTGAGTGGAAGCTAAGTTTCTTCAAATACGAGCAGAGCTGTCACAGAGAAGGGAGAGAATGCTCTGAGATACCTCCCAACACCGAGAGACTCTCTCTCTCTCTCTCTCTCTCTCTCTCTATATCACAAGGGAAACATGCAGCTGGGAGGAAATGGGTTTGTCCAAGTTCCCATAGGGAGCCTGGAACAGACAAAGGAACCAATTCTTATCATCAGGAAGACCTGAATTCAATGCTTGTAACATATTGTCGTTTCTCTCTGAGGACTTAAACCAAGGAATCTGCCAGCGGAGCCAGTTTTCTATCTCCTGCTTGAAGATAGAAACATCCATCCATGTGTCTGCTGGGAGGAGGAGGACCACAAGCCGCAGGGAGGCCATCCCAACATAGGGTCTTGTACAGAGTGGATCACTACGGCTCTGACAATGCTCTATTTCTCACTGTTTCTAAAACCCATATAACATAAAACAGAATGAGATAATAAAACAGAGTGAATTTCCACCAAACTGCCGGCAACATTTCATCAGTTTCTTCTGACTTAATATACAACCCCAAGAAGAGAAATGCCAGGGTTCTGTCAACAAAGGCAGGCCATGCATCCAGAGAAGACAGTTCATAGTAATTTTGTCAGCAAAATTGTAACAATAAAGGCCCCCAAAATACTTCATCTCCCTGTCAGTTGTCCTGAAAGGGCAGATTACTTTTTCCTCGATCTTGGCACATCCAATTAAAGCAGACTTACAAGCCAGACAGGTGTAAAGTACAAGACAGTGCTTTCTCACATTAGCAATTATCAATGGAAAACTCTATGAAAGCAAAGCCTTGACACCCTTGTTGCCCTGGCAACCATTATCCTGCAGAGGCAGGACAGACTCTAACTTGACAGCTTGNAAAGGCAGGCCATGCATCCAGAGAAGACAGTTCATAGTAATTTTGTCAGCAAAATTGTAACAATAAAGGCCCCCAAAATACTTCATCTCCCTGTCAGTTGTCCTGAAAGGGCAGATTACTTTTTCCTCGATCTTGGCACATCCAATTAAAGCAGACTTACAAGCCAGACAGGTGTAAAGTACAAGACAGTGCTTTCTCACATTAGCAATTATCAATGGAAAACTCTATGAAAGCAAAGCCTTGACACCCTTGTTGCCCTGGCAACCATTATCCTGCAGAGGCAGGACAGACTCTAACTTGACAGCTTGGCATCACTGCCTGGAATAAACTTGGCTTCCCTCTTCCTACTTTTACTGGCTACTGTTGGTATTAGCTATCGGGAGCCACAGAAGAAAGTGTTTTGGGTTCTCTGGTTTGCATTTGAGAACTTCCCATGGCTTGGTGATAAGTATGTTTGGTGAGTATGTACTGACCCCTTCCTGCATGCCAGACAGGATAGGTCACCCTTAATATGTACAGGTAGGAACATTTTCATGTCTCTTCTTTTATTCCCCATTCCTTTTTCTTCCCTTTCTTCTGCTCTCTGTTCCCTAAATGAACACTATTAACTTTTTTATACAGTTGGTTCAGAGAGAATAAGAATGATCTCTCGTCCATGAGTTCTCAGTCATATGTAAGTTGTAAGAGCACATGAACAATGGATAGAGGCAAATATGCCTATCGAAAAGGTTAAAAGTAATGTATGAACATCATGAGACCAAAGGAAGAAAATGGTCCAGAGATTTGAAAAGGCAGAAACACAGCACAGAAAAGTGCAAAATACTTTTATAAAGTATAACCTCATTTTTATCCATCTATTCATTTATTTCATATACGTATGTAGACCCATGAAAGGAACTCTTGCCAGCCAGGGCCTGGGAAACAAGGCTCTGGTAGGCCTTGCCCTTCTCTCTGCCTTGCTCAAAGCCTTTAGATTACATTCCTAAAGCTGTCCACCATGGTCTATTTCTTTATTTGGCCACATCCTCCTCCTGGGGCTGACTACCAAGAATCCATAATCAAAGCCCCCTTTTAGCTCACCTAATTAACATGTCCAATTAAAATTAAACACGTTATCCTTCCATGGGGTTTTCCCTTTACCTTCATAAACTGCCATTTTTCTATACGCCACGTCTGTCTCCCTTCTATCCAAAGGCAGTCCCTTGTCCCCCAGGGATAAATACCCCTACCCCCTTTCCCTTGTTCTCATCTCCTTCTTCCTGTCCTCTCCTGTCTTTGTTTCTTATTCCTTGAGCTTTGTTCCTCTAGGGCAAATAAATCTCCTTTGTGCCGAGAGCCTGGTCTTGGAGGTCTTGAGCCAACACTTTTCC
Organism: Bramus lutescens; assembly: GCA_001685075.1. Classification (NCBI taxonomy): domain Eukaryota; kingdom Metazoa; phylum Chordata; class Mammalia; order Rodentia; family Cricetidae; genus Bramus; species Bramus lutescens. The sequence goes on from LOEQ01000289.1 coordinate 558,318, forward strand.
TTTCAACCCACACATATTTGACTGAGGTAGTTAAAATAAATATGGGCTTGGAAAGAAAAATTAGAATTTGAAGGTGGAGACAAAGGAGGATATAGACAGGCCAAGTGGAGGAATTACCATTTACTGAGCTCTAACTACGACTAGACATTGTGCCTGATTTCATTCTATCTTCTTGAAACTGAGGGATGGTATTTCCTTCTCCTTTCTTTCTCTCTTGTTCCTTCATTGTTTCCTCTCCCTCGCTCCTTGCTTCAGTGATCAGCAGGCCATATCCCTCATGAGAGCCTCGTCCAGACTAGCGATGCCAACATCCAACCATGTGTCCGACCTCAAAGCCTGAGCTCATGATAGCGTGTCATGGGGAGAAGATAAAATAAGAATGAATGCAATCAGAGATGCAACATTGAAATTGAGACAGTGGTTACCAGTGGCTTTGGGAGGCCTGGCTTCTCCCAAAGGTTTGGACTGTGGTGTAATTAACCCTGAAGACAGCAGAGACTCTGAGCACCAAAGCCACTGATGGTCTCTTGCCACTTGCTTCACTCACTAACTAGCAATCCCTACTGAAAGAGCTCCTATAAAAGATGAGAATCTGAGCGCAGGAAGATCACTGAAAGTTTGAGAGTTATCGTAGGATAGGACTGGACTCTCACGGTGGTGCAGAAGCGGACAGGGCACTCCTTTTATGAGCAAGGAGACTGGGATCGAGGATAAGCACTTACCTAAGCTCATATGTCTCTCATTCCATTAAAGCTGCCAGTCATTTCCTTTTTCCTGTGCATTATTAAGGAGAAATCTACTCATAAATTTTAATTTATGAAGATGTGGCTATGAATTATTGGCCATGAAGCTTAAGCCCAGAATTACTGTATTGTAGCCTTCCTGCTCCAAATGTGGTCCAGAGACTGGGAGGATCCGTGTCACTCGGGAGCTGGTCAGAAGTGCAGATGTCTGGGTCCGCATCGAAACAAGGAAGTCAATTGATGTATGTTCCTGTCAAAGTTTAAGAAACCCTGATAGCTAACATCTCTTACAGAAAGAAGATGAGCTTTGAAGCTAAATCCAAATAGAATTAAATCTCAGTACAAACATGCGAGCCATGCCTTTGGGCTAGGCTGGTCACAAGGGTAAAGTATCAGGAAAGAGGTGGACTCAGGCCCAGGACTCGGCAAGTCCTGAAAGGGCCATGTGTCTATTGTGTGATCATCAGCTACCCGCTGGACTTGGTGCTGGAATAATGCCCTATCATATTCCTCATCAAATGTAGACCTAATAAACCACAACGAGAAACAGTGGTTATGCCATTTACATTAGAGATTTTAACTCTCCGTGTAAGTATGGAAATACTGGCTGGCTAAATCAGCTCCAAATCTTTGAGTACACGTCATTTCATGGGATATTTCAAGCTCCTATGATAAATGAAACAAAGCAAAATTACCAGGAGTTGTTTTCAATATGCTGTTTATTAATACCCTTGTCCATTTTCTAGGATGTAGATGTTCAAGTTCAGATGAGGAAAGATTTTGCAAGGAAGAGGAAGTAATGCACTTCAAGGTGTCAAAGGAGTGTGCGGCTCAGAACAGGGACTCAACCAGTAGCAGTTGCTGGTTCCATTTTCAAACCCAAGTCTTTTGTCCCAAAACCATACGCTATTTTTCTTCATGAAATTCTCAATCCTTTAATATTACCCTGATTTGAGTTCACAGCCGCATGACTAAGAACAAACACAGGAAGCACGGGGAAGAGAAAATGTGTTTCGCTATGACCGTCATGTTTTGAGTTCTATCATGTGGTGGCCAGGGCCACCACTCCTTCCTCGCAGTGCTGAGAGGGCAATCTAAGCTGATCGGTGTTGCCCGGTTTTCCTCATGTGCCTAACTATGTTTCGTGGGAAATACTATGCCTCCAGAGAAGCTGAGCAAAACCATCTTCTACACCTTAGTTCCCAATGATAATTGCAGAAGTTGTTTTTGCCTCAGAGAAAAAGGGCATAGACTACAAATTTGAGACTTAAAACAATTTGGTCTACAGAGAAACTCACCAACAGGAAAAAAAAATCAGTAAAACTGACCTTAGATTACTGATGATTTGTAGGCAGCGACTGTTTGTTTGTTTTCTGGCTGCCCAGACCCAAAGACTAACACAGAAACCATGTTCATTATAACACTGTTTGGGCAATGACTCTGGCGTATTCCTAGCTAGCTCTTACATCTTAAATCAACCCATTTCTATCAATCTGTATATTGCTACAAGGCTGTGGCCTACTGGTAAGTTTCCTAAGTTTCCAGTGTCCTTCTCCATGGGCAGGCAGTTACATGGTGTCTCTTCAACTCTGCCTACACTCTCTCTACATCTCTGTTTGGATTTCCCATCTGGCCATATTCTGCTCTCTCATAGGCCCAAAGCAGATTCTTTATTAACCAATGGTAATAAAACATATTCACAGTATACAGAGGGGAATCCCACATCAGTGGCTGAAGTTGTCTTTGTTAAATTCATAACTCATGTGTGAAAAGGGAAGAATTCCCAGGGTGAGACATGACTGTTTGAGAAGACCTGGTAGGATAATGAAAGACTGACTTAGAAATTAAACTTAAACAAATCTGAGTTCTGGCATTAATGTCAACACTACTTCTCAGATGCCAATGAGACAGCATATGTCACACACTTACAGTGTGTCAGGGAAGTCATTATACGTCGGCATGACACCGGTCCATGCAAGTCCCACGCAATGCTCTGGTGTTATTACTCTTCCATGTCTGCGGAGGCATGACCAAGAGGTTTGGGAACCTGCTCTAGCCACACATTTTAAAAGCTGTTTCTGATCTCTTTCTATAATTGACTTTAGTTCTCAGGGTTTCTCCAACTTTAGCAAACATATAAGTCACCTGACACTTTAGTTTCGATGTCAATCCTGATCATCTGCCTTTCTGACCAGTTCCTCTGTGATACAAATCATCCCACATTTTGAGCACTGTAGAGTCCTGGCCAGAGCCGCTTGCCTGATTATTACATTAAGTGGTTCCTACATGACCTCAGCAGCTTAAGCCAGTTAGTTATTGAACTCCTCACAGGCATCAATTCCCAAGTTTGATAAATGAAAGATTATTCACATGAAGATCAATAACTAATGCACAGAAGGGAGCCAGGAGAGTACACACGATGGAGGCTGGATTCATAAGGATTTTCTTTTGCTTTGACTCTTAAGAAGCCAGAGAAGGAGAACATCAACTTTGGGAGAGTGAAGATAAATTTTGATATAAACAGCATCATTTCCCCTGGAGATATCAGCACCACTATTAGTTTCCCAGACTAAATTGTAGGTGATTCTGATGACTTCAAGAGACATGGCAACTGGTACTGAATAGTCATCTCTCTCTCTCTCTCTCTCTCTCTCTCTCACACACACACACACACCCACCCACCACATTTCCTTCCTTCTTCCACTTCCCTACATCTCCCCCTCTCGTTTCTCTCCCTCTTGAGTTAATGATGGGTTAATGTTTAAAAGACTTCACTGCCACATGTCTGTTAAGAGACAACAGAACAACTAACAGGTGCTGTGGGTCAACAGTCTTGAACCCTGTAAAGACTTGTCACTTGTATTGCTTTAATAAAATGCTGATTGGCCAGTAGCCAGGCAGGAAGTATAGGCGGGGCAACNTCTCTCTCTCTCTCTCACACACACACACACACCCACCCACCACATTTCCTTCCTTCTTCCACTTCCCTACATCTCCCCCTCTCGTTTCTCTCCCTCTTGAGTTAATGATGGGTTAATGTTTAAAAGACTTCACTGCCACATGTCTGTTAAGAGACAACAGAACAACTAACAGGTGCTGTGGGTCAACAGTCTTGAACCCTGTAAAGACTTGTCACTTGTATTGCTTTAATAAAATGCTGATTGGCCAGTAGCCAGGCAGGAAGTATAGGCGGGGCAACCAGAACAGAATTCTGGGAAGAGGAAAGGCTCAGTCTGTAGTCGTCACCCAGACACAGAGGAAGCAAGATGAGAATGCCTTGCTGATAAAAGGTACCAAGCCACATAGCTAACACAGACAAGAATAATGGGTTAATGAATGATAGAAGAGTAAGTCTGAGCTAATAGGCCAACCATTTTATAATTAATGTAGGCCTCTGTGTGTTTCTTTGGGACTAAATGGCTGTGGGACTGCGTGGGACAGAAACCTCTATCAACAAACAGGTTTTGCAAAGCAGCATTACTTTGGAGTGCCCCTAGTTTGAAACCTGGGTAATCTGTAGCAAACTTTTCTTCACCTACAAAGCTCTCCATCCTTCACTTAGCTTTAATTTAGGAGAATGAAGAGACATGAACAAGTGACTGCCATCTTCCACTTTGAGAAGCAAGGAAGGTGGGGCATGAATTTTACTTTTCATCTTAACTTTAAGAGGAAAAGGAGAGTAAGGCGCTCTGTAGGTGAAAACTGGTTCTTAGTTCCTGACTTCTATGATCTTGACTCCCTAGATGATTGGGTACAGCTCCCCCTTTTCCTCCAGAGAACTGAGGCAGATAAAGACTCCGCTATGTATAGGAATGATGTACCTGGGCATGCCCTTTCTGTTGTGAGATGACGAGGCCAAAAAAATCATTTCTGTTGAAGGATGTACATAGAGGATGTCCATGCAGGTCATGATAAAACTGCAGAAGGATCAGAGCTGAGAAAGAGAATGCCATGGGAAGGAGGGGCTTAAGCAGCCCTAAGCAGTATATTCCAAGAGAAGGCATCACAGATGCTTGCTGTTAAACTAATGGGAAGATAACACAGCGAGGATCAGATTAAGAATGTTATTACAGATCTGTATAGTAAAAAGATTTAGAAACACCTGAGTCAACAAGACAGGCCACAGGAAATGGGCCAGGGAAGGTTGATGTGGTAATGTGGCTATGTAATTGCGTAGGAAAAGTCAAAGAACACGAGCTTAGACTTCTGCAGAGCACCTGACCCCCCAGGCAACAGGTGCTTTAGGACAACATGAACATTTGACTACCATGAGTCTCAGTGCAACAGTGATTTTCAGTTGACCATTTTCTTATCTGACTTTTGTTGCATACATGTTATAGCTATTTTTCAAGTATTTTAGATACAGTTTCACTGAGTTCTCCACGTGAAATTGCTGAGACAGCTATTTTCATTTCAATGTCTTTTATGACGCAACGAAGGCTGAAAATGCCGAGTCAGGTGACTTGCTAAGCCCCACAGTTAGCAGGCGACAGAGTTTAGATAGACAGACTTCGTTTGATTTGGAATCTTGTCCTCTTTTTGCTCTGACATTTGATGCCACAGGTAAGGAACAAGGAAATACAAGCCATTGTGGTCAGTACATATTTGTCAATACTAATGCACTTGCCTTTGAGACATAAATGATGAAGAACCACCGGTGTTACATGAAGTAGCACATATGACTAACTTTACGGTGGCGTAGTACACAGCTTGACAAGTGTGCTATGAAGGGAAACCACTACTGTGAGAACCCTGGACTCTTGTCCTAAAGATGATACTCTTATCCTGGTCAGTCTTGGTTGGAACCTGAAACAGTAACTATTAATTATTCTGTTGGTGTAGACTAGTATTTTTGGAAAGGCTCTTGGAACTCTAAAGGACCACTGCGACAGTCAAGCTGAGTAACTCTGGGGTGGGTCATGGAATAGCTAGGAAAGGGTCAATCCACACAAGGAAGACTAAGTGACACTGTGTTATAGTCACACAGAAAACATTTTATTATTCCAGTTCTTTGTAAAAGTTGGACATCAAAATTTTCTACTTTCATTCTGGTTTGGTTTTGAGTTAGGCTCATACTATACAACCACAGCTCCCCTTGAACTCATTGTGTGGTTGAGGTTATCCTCAAACTCACAGAGGTCCACTTTTTCCTGTCTCTCAACTCTTGGAACTAAAGGCAAATGACAGCACATCCAGGTAAAAGTTCTGATTCTAAGGAGACCTTGAATGTTCAATCCAAAGCAATGAATGGCTTGAGATGGTGAATCAGAAAGCTCTAGGACTCCATGCTGAATTTTATGAATGTACTTTCTCTCTAAGGCAAGAACACCAATTCCTTCCTTACCTGTATTTCTGAAATGTTGAATGATGTACGTACTGTTATTCCAAATGCAGTATTTACATGGTAACAATTCAAAGGCTATCTGTGCTCTGGCTTCATTCTTTTGATCTCTGATTCTTGCTGATAACAGCGGTAGTTGTGAGCTTCTAACAGATGTGATGGACCCCTTTCCCACCCTGCTGCTTTTTGGGATGTGATCTGCTCATCATTTTATGATGTAATTTAATTTTAAAAGTACAATATTGCTAGCACTTGAGACTCAGCTGAAGTCATTCAATCATAAAAAGGTCATGTTAACACATAAATATTGAGAAAAATGGTAATTAGGCAGGGAAAACACCAAAACACATTAAAAGGCAAGAAACTATTTCTAAATACTGCCATTCTTGATTCACTAATTCATGCTTATATTGAATTCCATAATTATATTTTATGGCACTCCTCTGTAGTAAAAGTAAAAAAAAATTGGTCTATAATTCCATGATTGACTTCCAACCCATTCTAGAAGTATACATACAAATATATTTAATCACAAACACACACACACACACATGAATAGCTTTGCTATTTTAATTTAATCATCACACACACAAATAGCACTAGTATTTTAAGGTGCTACATCACTAATGATGCTCATATTTTGGAATCATACACATAACAAATGGCTAGGAAGCAAAGGAGAAAGAAATTTTTAAAAATCAATAAAATCAACATAGCACAGGGAAGAAAAGCATACGTGGTAGAGTCCTGAAGCGAGTGGTACTCTACAGTGGCTAAGAAACGTGGCCTCGATATGTCCACGAAAACACTGAAGCAAGAATATAAACTTCTGGAACGTCTAGGCTTTCAACCAATCATTTATTGGCTGTGTAGAGATTTATCTCCTTTTCCCCTTGTTTCTTTATCTCTAGAATAGGAATAAAGGAATATAGAGAGGATCCAACAAATAAATCTACAAGCACAGTTCATAGCACAGTTATCCACTATGAACATTATTCCTCTGTTCTGATATATTTTTCTGAGGTGCCAGAAATAGTTATTTCATTGCATGTGATGACTCATTCTTTGAGAATTTGTGCTGAAAGATTAAAAAAGCCACAGGGTGGGGATAACTGGGATGAAACCCTGTCTTCTGGATATGACATAACCATTGGTGTTTCTGAACTCACAGCAGCCATGGTTGTCTGTTCAAGACCAACCCAAGATCAAGCCATTCACCATCCCAGCATAGACGGGGTAGGGACATGTGAATCTTCTATGTTAGCTGAGTAACTATTGATAGCTGATGGCTGCTAGAGAGTAGAGAGTCAGTTTTCTTTAGGGTGCACCTGGTTTTTTGACCATGCTTTCATGGGTAGTCTTATACCCAAATGTATGTATGGAAGTAGTAATAAGATTCAATGTGATATATATATATAAAATTTACAAAGTTGGAGGGCAGATGTAAGAGGTATCTGAGAGAAATTGGAGCAGAAGGTAGGGGTGAAATGATCTGAATACATTGCATGGATTATGAAATTCTCAAAGAATGAGTTAAAATATATATCTAGAAAGAATCTATACTGAATGAAAACAAGCATGTTTAATTATTATTTTACGATATGACTTTTAATTTGCAAACTATTTGTAACTACTCTTTAAATCTTTATCTTTATCAAGACTTTATGAGTAAATAAATGAAGATGCTAATACCAATTAGACAAATAAATCAATAAAGCAAAGAACAGACACTGCATAATCTAAATCTCTGAGTTCCATGATCCTAAATCTTTCAGTGCTTAGAAGGACAAAGGATCTTTTGCCTGGATGGGAAAGTGTAGCTGGTACTAGACTTTCTCATCCATTGACAAAGAAATAAAAACAAATATTTGAAAAGTATATAAAACTTGACATAATGCAGGAGGAAGCTGTTTTAAAGACAATGGACAATAAGCAGCAGAGCGGTGGTCCTCTGTGGGTGTTCACACAGCCAACCGGAGTCAGGTGCTGCCCAAGTTCTCCACTTAAGGGAACCTACTGCACTTTAGCTAGGAAGCTTAGAGCATAACAAGCATTGCTAAGGAGCAAAGATCACACCTGAGGCTGTGCTATGGGTAACAACTAAATGGCAAACCACTAAAGAAAAGGAATGTGCTTGAGATGAATATCAGCAGCGTGAAATACAAACAGAGGTTTTTCTGTCCTGCCTGGTCCTGCAGCCACTTTTAAAATAATCACTCAGAGGTTTAATATTAGTTACAAACTGTTTGACATATTGCACAGGCTTATTACTAACTAGCTCTTACAACTTAAATTAACCAATTTTTATTAATGTATGTATTGCCACTTAGCTGTAGCTGTTACTGGTCTGGTGGTCTCTTGCTTCCTGGGTGGCTAGCTGATGTCTCTCTTGACTCCATCCCTCTTACTCCCTGTACTCAATTTGACTTTCCCACCTAGCTGTATTCTGCCTTGCTATAGGCCAAAGCAACTTCTATTATTAACCAATGAGAGGAATGCATATTCACAGCATACTGAGAGCTCATCCTACAGCTGTGAAGACTGCAGGTGTTCTTGAATGAAGTGAGGCATAATCCACAGGTTAGCCAATGGCAAAGCAAGCTATGGGAAAGAAGCTGTGTAGGGCTGATTGCTAGGCATGTGTGCTAGGTGCTGCACAGGATAGCATATCTTATCCAGTGTTAGGATTTTCTGAGAACCTCAGACATCTATCAGAGAACCCTATATTGTAAAAGATATGTAGGGGGGAAAGTATTTAAAAAAAAGAGAGAGAGAATTGAGATCCTTCTAGACATTAGTAATTTGCCAATACTTAGGCTGTCTGATCAAGAAAAGGAATATAATTTTATGTATATGATTATTGCTTGTGCATGTATATCTGTGCATGCCTTTTATGCCTGATACCCTCAGAGGCTAAATGAGATGTTAGATGCCTTTGATCTGGAGTTACAGAGAGTTGTGAATCACCATGTGGTTGCTATGATTTGAAACTTGATGCTCTGGACTCTGATCTTAATCACAGTACCATTTTTCTAACCCAAAGAAAATGTTTTTAAAGAAGACAATGTTAGATTTCCTGGGACTGAACTTATGGATAGTTAAAAGCTTATATATGGGTTCTGGGAACCAGAACTGGGTTTTCTACAAGACTAACCAAAGCTTTTAACCACCAAGCTATCTCTTCAGCCCCTAGGAAAATAGTTTGTAAAAACTGTTAATGAGTGACTTTTCTTCATCTGTCAGGTATGCAGGAGAGGATAGTTGGGTGCAATGGTCTAGGATGGCAGTCAAGCATCAGGCTCTTTTAGCGGGTGGGGAGCATTGTTTCAGGCTCTTCTGACAAACACTGGGTTATTCTTAAACTCTGTGGATTTCTACAAGCATGCATGTTCCACCTGATGCTTGCAGGCATGCGTGGCAGAATTGCTACACATGTGGCCCATCAAAAACGACAATACTACATCATAATGTCAAAAAATTGGCCATCCATGCTCCACTGTTTTCCTTTTAGGTTGACACAGAAGGTGGATCCATCTTTAAAAGCCTTTGACTGTTATTTTCTTATAAGTTTAAGAGCCCCTCATGGAAAAGATATATATATATANATATAATGTAAAAGTAAAATGCAACACACACATATATTGCATTTTACTTTTATAATTGATCAATTTTTTTTATTTGTATGTGTGGTGTGCATGTGTATTTTTATACATGTTTTCCTTTGTATGGACATGCAATTGTAGGCATGGATTCATGTATGCATGTGCATGTGGGGGCTGATGTTGATGCTGGCATTCATCTTCCACTGCAGCCCTTCACCCTATTCACGGAGACAGTGTCTCTCAGACAAATGCCTTGCTCTCCATATCTTGCTGGCTATGGAGCTCTGTGGAATTGTTCTTCATCTTCACTCTCCCAGGTTTGGATTAGGGGCATGCTACCAGGCATACAAACACACCCATGTGGCATTTTACTCGCATTTCTGGGGCTCCAGACTCAGGTCTTCATGTTTGCTGGGCCAAGTGATTCAACCTCTGAGCCATCTCCCAGTGCCATGTTACGTTTCCTAGAGCACACTCCCCACGTGGTCTCTCAGGGACCTCACAGCACTGAGGTGAAGAAATCAGAACAGACTTGCACATAACAAAGCCACTTGAGGCTCAGAGATGCCAAGTCTCAAGGCCAAGCCCAAACACCTGCCAAGTGACCAAAGAAAGACAGGGCCCAGAATTTTTAGCTTCAGTCTTGTTTTGATAATTTTTAAAAAATTAATTAAAATAAAAAAGGCTTTCAGTCCTGAGGAAGCTTCCCGTTATCCATCAGTGATCGCACTTGGCCAGAGATGATTCTGCTTCCTTGATGATAATTGTTTGTTGTTAAGGGAGGAACATTTCCATTAATTTAAGCAGTCAACATACACCAACAAACAAGGCCCCGTGTCTCAGTCAGATTAGAAGTTCCTTTCTTTCCTTTGTCTTTTTAGTTTCAAATTAATCAGAAAGCAGTGGCAAACTTAAGGGGTTGCTTAACAACTGAAGTAAAATATAAACACACAGGAAATCCTAAAGAAAATTAAAATGCAATCTAAACCCATCTCTTCCTTTCAATGTGCTCATTAGTCAACAAGAAATGAATAAAACTGAAACAAGGTAACAAGAGTCACTAGCAAAATAACATATCAATCATTTTTAATTAGCATACTTTTTGTAATCTGAAATAGTTGCCTTTACATTTCAAAGGAGTCCTTTCAACTTCTTTTTAATTTTTTTGTTCTGAATTCCAGAGATAAGGATCCTAATTACAGTTTGTTTTTTAGCTTAGGGATTTGTTCTCCCCTCCCCCTGTTTTAGGAGTGAGGGAAAGGAGGAAAGGGAGGGCCATATTCCTGGTCCAAGGTAGACTCAGGACACAAAGGAAGCCAGAGTGCTTGGCTCCAGTTCTCGGCTTCTCTCCCCTGGAAGACGCTGGCTCATCTAAAAGATAGCCATCTCTCTCTCTCACCATCTCTCAGTCTTTTCTTTAACTCTATTCTGAAGCACAGGCTGGAGCCAGCATGCTGGGATTCAAAACTTTACCAGCTCTATAACCAAAGGCAAATTACCCAGCCTACCAATATGCGTCCTTCCTGTGAAGCGGGGCTGCGGGGTGCTGGAATGATGTCATGTGTGCACAGGTGAGGGGTACTCCCTGGAGTGTGGGTTTTGTGAGGCGTTGCTGTTATAATTATCGCCTCTGGGTTCATCTGATTTTAGAAAGGTTGGGAACATAAGACTTTGGGCCTTGGTATCAGCAAATTTCAGATTCTGTCACTCTCTTACTGTGATTTTTTGCGATTTCTGCAGTCTGCGTTTCTAACGCTCAACTTCGATCTCTTTAAACTGAGAGTAACCTTTGCTTGTGCTCTCCCATTTCCCTTCAGACCCCTTGTTCATGACTGGCACCGCGACTCAACTCAAAGCTCCCTCCAGAGAGTATCTCTCTCAGCTTCTGCCTTAAAGGAATCCCAGCAGCCCTCTCTTCTGTTTCTCTCTTGCTCAGAAGGCAGCTGTGCATGAGAGCCCACTTCTGTCCGGTAAGCCGCTCGAAGGGCCTACTCACCTTGCCCATTCCTCACGCCAGGAACTAATGCCAATCAAATCGTCTTAGAGTCAGAAGAGAGGGGCTGTATCGAAGAACTGTCAGTGCTGCCATGTAAACGAAGGGACTTCAAGTAATTCCTAAAGTAGAGTGAAGTGCCATAACACTCCGTGCAGAGCTATATGAATTCATTACCTCCCAGCCGTCCTCATCCAATCCACACTGTGTCCACCATCAACATCAACTGCTCTGTGGAGTTTCTTCCAGTTGCCGGCTTTCGAAACTCTTTCCCAGTTCTTCCGAGCTCCTTTGCTTTTCACCCCATACCCACTACTGAGAGCACAGTTGAAGAACTTTGCTAATTTCTTGCTTAAGTATTTTCCATCCAGCCAGCAGAAAGTGAACAGTGATGAAGGCAACTCAAAGTAGCAAGGTGAATGCTTTCTGCTCTTCTCATCCCCAAGTCATACTATGGTAACCTGAGCTACACTTTTAAGTAGGTACATGGACCAGCAACAGCTGTTGATGGTTAATAAATTCAGGGTCTCGCCCAGCTGAGATGCTTAATTAGGGCCTGCAGAAGATTCTTGCTGTGTCTGCATTAGATCAGCAGGCATGCCAAAGTATGAAGAAAATATGACTAAAACCTTAGGAGATGTACTCATGATCATATGATCAATAGGTAGATTAATAATGAGACCAGATTTCCTGGCTTCTCAATCAAATTCTCTTTACTTCTACCTCCATTAGTGGGCATTTCTCCACCTCTATGACTATAGTCGAGTAGGGCGGGAGACCTCTGTTTGCACTCATTCTGCACTGGAGTTGAAAGAAAGAGTCTCCCTGAAAAACGTGGCATGAAAATTAGATCCCCACCTTCATCCAAGGAATGTTTGACAAAAACGTCCAGTGAGACCAGATTCTACCTCATCAATGGTTTTTACTTTTCAATCTATTTATATTTTCCAGAGGCATTTCATGCTAAAGCCAAAAACATCAAAGCTATCCTTAAACCAAATAACAATAATCAAATTTGAGTTTGGGTGGTCAAATCTTTGGACAAGCAAGGGCAAAGCATCTTCCAAGATAACCAACTCTGATGTCATATGGAAGGAGACGGTGCTGATAGTACCTGGGTGGTGACAGCTGATCAGAAGGGATAGAGTGACCAGGACAGGGGAACAGGGGCATGGAGGAGAGACTGGTTATGACAACAGCAACAAAATGGATGAACCCCTCAAGAGTCACATAATAGGTTCAGAGGGGTTTTGAAGACAGGATGGGATGAACTATATTATATGAGCCCTCATGTCTGAGACACCTCACTGCAGACTGGAATTCCAATGGGTGACTGTCCTTCATGCAGTACTGTAGTGCCATGCTAGGTCACTCTCTTAATCTGAATTTGAAGTTCTATTATAGTAAGTTCTGTTTTCATTTCAACTTAATTTTAGAATAAAAAAAAAGCATTTCCCACAATGGCCCATTGGTTTTTAAGTGCATCTGAGGCTGTCCATCTTCTCGATGAGCCCAGTAAAACATGGTTTGCAGTGTTATGGTTCTATTATAGATCTCCACTTTTGGATATAAGAAGACCCTATGAGTTTCTTGGGTCATAGACTGTAGTAGGGGGCTCTTCTATGAATTCTATGCTATATGAAAGAAAATCAAAAAACATTTTTCCAGAAATTTAGAAAACCTGTGACCACATTGTTGACTGATAATGATACTGGACATTTTGGCCCCTCAAACTAGCTCTTCTTATTTCCACATCCCCACTTTTGAAGCATTTCTATATACAGAATTTACTTCTGACCTGATTTCTTAGGATATTCTTTTACATGAAGCTTTCCATAACATTCATTCCATTCTTTTCATGTTTTTATGAAACCAGTGGGCTAAATCAGTGGGAAAGTGGTCATGTTTGAGAAAGCACTCATGTAATGAGGGGCACAGCAAGTAATTAGCTTGGCACGGTGATACACGTGCATCATGCTTGTACGGGGGAGGCTAGGGCAAGAGGATTGTGAATTTGAGGTCACCCTGGACTACAGAGTGAGAATTTGTCTCAAAAACAAAACAAAAAATAAGCAATAAAATGACAAATAATGAATAATAAATAAAAGTAAACTTACTTGATGTAGGAGGGTCATCTGTCTATGTGTTACTTTCATTGGTTAATA
>LOEQ01000289.1:572253-590406 GCA_001685075.1 Bramus lutescens
CAAGAAGAGGCTAGATATTAATGGGCCAGGCAATGTTTAAATGAATACAATTTGCATGTTGTTATTTCGGGGTATAAGCTAGCCATGTGGGAGCTGGGCAGGATGAAAAGCAGGCGTGCTGGCTGCATCACTACACTTAGTATTTTAAGTATTAAAATACAAAACGTCATCCCAGTTTATGTTTTGAATGCCTATTTCCCAACAGGCGGCTAGATAGATGTTGGAGAAGTTGTGCGCTGTTAGGAGGTAGAATCTGGCTATGGAAAGTAGATAACGAGGGCCAAGTTTCCAAATGTTCTACCCACCCCTGGTTCCATAGTTTTCTCTTTCCTCATCTGTCACCGGAAGAATAGCTACCACTCCTTGATCCAGCCACTTGGATCAATCTGCACCACCGTGCTTTTCCTGCCGCAATGGACTAAAACTGTGAACTCAAATCATCTTTCATCTTTGCTTGAGTTGTTTCTTTCAGGTGTCTTGTTCACAGAGACATAAAACTATGCAATAAAGGAAGAGAACCCACAGTTAATTCCTGTTTCACCCCTTTCCTAAGCATTTCATTCTCTCTCTCTCTCTCTCTCTCTCTCTGAGTCAGGGTCTCACGTAGCCTAGCTAGCTCCAAATTCCCTAAGTAGCTAAGGTAGCTAAGGCTGGCTGGCCTTGAACACCTGATCCTCCTGCTTGGGCCTCCCGCGTGCTATGAGTACAGGTGTGACTAGGCACCCTTTTGTCTTTTGTTTGTTTTAACCTTTGCATTGTGATGGCTAATCTTATCAGCTTGATGGGATTTAGGATCACCTAGGAGACACACCTCTGGGCATATCTTTGAGTAAAATTTTGTAGAGATTTAATTGAAGAAAAACTTCTGCTGAATGCGGGCAACACCACCCCACATCATTAGAAGTGAACCAAGCATCAACCTTCATCTTCCTCTGCTTCCGGACTATTCTCACAATGTACTAGGATAGACATAAGGTACTAGCCTCTGCTAGGACGACTGCCCTCAAACCAGGAGCCACCGTTACCCTTTCCTCCTTCCTGTTGCCTCTTCTGGGTATTGGTTGCAGCAATTAGTAAATCAACTAATAGATCTGCTCCTAGATTCCAGTTCGTCCAGCGTGTTCCGCTACTAATCTCACCACTTGAAGTTTCATTAAATCCCATCTCCTTTGTCAGATGCAAAAAGCTATGTAAGATGACTCTTACGCACCATAAGGAATAGATAAAGTCATCCAGGTAGAGGAAGTATTGGTTACAAACCCCTGGGCTGTCAAGGTTTTTATGGGGGCAGACGGTGGGAACCACTCAGTACCAGTACAGAAAAGACTGGGGAGGGTGCGGGGAAGAAAGTACAGCCTCTGCTGTGGCTATAAAAGAATAAAGAAGTCCTAGGAACAATGCCCAAAGGGCAGCCACATAATCAGCACCTGAAGCTGGGTAGCTCAAAAGTCATTGGAATCCAGAGGTGTGAAAAGTAGGGTAACACGACTTTGTATGAATCACCCATGAAGATATATATTTATATTTTTACAAATTCTGTATTATAGTAAAATTAGAAAGTTAGAATAAAGCATGAGCTAAGTATTAGGTATCTCTTATGTATGTGGGAAGGCCCAGGAAAGTGGTCATGACCCAGAAAGAACATCGAGATGGTAGTGTAGAAGGACCCTGGAAGGATGGTGGGCAAGGAATGCCTTAGGATGAATTCTACATAATTAAAAGAATTTTTGGACTTGCCTCTTCCAGTCTTTTTCTTGGTTAGATATTAATTCATCCATCCCACACTTTTCTGTGGGTTTACTATTGGCAAAGACCTCAACTGAAATGAATGAAGAAAAGCCAGCCTTTACTTTGGGAGTCTCTGGAATGGGACTATCTGAGGGAATACAGAAGTCCCAGAGAATTAGTCATCCCAGAGAGGTGCTTCTAGTATGTAGCTAGATATTTTTTTCCCATGCAAAACAAATTTGCACTGCTACTTTTTCAGTCACTCTCATGGGAATTCAATTTCACAATTACCATTTACATAGGAAAAAGAGGTCAAGGGCAACTTAAGGAAAACAAAGTAATTGTCACCATTGACAAGCCATGGATTCTGTGTATTTTTAGTAGCTAGTTATTAGCAAGCTACCTGGTGATTCTGCACTTTGTTCTAGCTGATAGCAAGTGTAATGGTATTTCACTTTTCTCATATTGCCCCTCCAACAGGGTAAATCACAGGGAAAAGAGTGAAGGCACAAGAGTAGTCTGCTTTGCCCACCCCTTGGTAGAGTCAATGGCCTCTCATAATCTTCTGGGAACTTCATAAGTATTAGGGTCCTATACGCTATTGTTTCAGCAGGTCTGGGAAAAGGCAAGAGATTTTCATTTTCATCACTTTTCTGGGTGATGTTGATGTTGTTTGTCCAGGAAGTCCACTTTTAGAGTCATTTACTGACTATTTACAGAAATCAGGGGACCAAGGATCTAATTATATAGCTTCATTCCAGCTACTAAACTCATGGACTTGATTTCTTTATCAATAAAAGGGATTAAAAGCACTATTTGCTTTTGGAGAAGACGGTAACGATTCATGCGAAGCATCAAGTCAAAAATGTTATATTATACTAGTTTCAAAGTCCCTTGACCAATTTCAGTTGAGAATTCTAAGACAGAAGAAAATTCAATTAATTTATAAATGTCAATTAAGTGATAATTGGGATAAGTGGAGAATGGGAACTGAAATTCTCTGACCCTATTCTTTGACCCCGATTTCAATATTTTTCCCCACAATGCCTCCTAGGCCCACAGAGACTCGACATACAGACTGGACACAGCTTATGAGAAAGGACTGGACTGTAGCACCACTTACTTACTCCCCAGCCTTCATTAATTAGAGGAATAAAGCCATGCTTCAAGTCCCTGGCCAGTTACCAGCTTAAAATGTAGATAACCAATTGCCGAGTTTAACTATAGACTCTTAAGTGCTTCTGGAATTTCTAAAAATAGTTTGAAACATTCCAATTATTGGTTGTCCTAGACATCTCCACCTCGTCAACACCACAGCATCTTTAATTTCTCAGAAAAGAAAACTTCCTTTCCTTAAACCCATACATCAGCACACCCAGCAGCTGTCTCCAAGCGCCATTTCTCAACCAAAACACTGCAATAGCCTCCATGGTTCTCCCTGTTGTCCTCGGGGATGCCAAAATTACCTTCAGAGAAGGATTTTGAGTTACAATTTTTCTTTCTTATGTTTTGGCAAACAGCCCACACTCTCTTCTGTGATTGTAGGCTGGAACATTCACCAATGCCTTGCAGTGTCACCATTCTCCTTGGTGACAATGTCACACACACACACACACACACACGAGTCTTCTTCACATATGGAATTAATAATGCATAGGTAAATGTATATCTTAAGGTAACAAACGCTAATGAATGCACCCCTTGTTTAAGAACTAGAAATCTTGATGCGTGTGTATGTTCAACTACATTTAAGTCACTGATCCTTATAGCACCATGCTTACAGGTAAAGATTTCCACTCAGCTTTTAAGATAATTCTGAGTGTTAAACGACCTGTTTTCTGTTTACACACCTTCTTTGTGTGCCTTTTCTTGGACATTTTTCTTGCTGTATGTTTCCATTGTCCTATTCCGATGTGTTACTTTTTTATAATATTTTATTTTATTTCATTATTATCCATTAGAAGCCTTTTTATTTTCTAGGAAAAGGGGTAGACCTGGCTGGGAGGGTAGGTGAGGAGGAAGTAGAAGGAGCAGAAAGAGGGGAAATCGTAACCAAGATAAATACGTGAGAAAAAATTCTCTTTTCAATAAAAGGAAGCAAAAGAAGATATTACAATCCTAAGCTTATATGTACCAGTCTCTGTGTCCAATAAAGCTTGCTAACAGAATTAAAGACATAGATTAACTTCAGCCCTTTAATAGTAGGTGATGGCAATACTCCACCTTCGCCAACAGATGCGATACCAAAGACCTTTCCCGTTGCAGCAGACAGGTTCGAATGCAGAGAGTAAATGATCACGAAGGAGTAAACAGGTCCAACTCACACCGTGGAGCATAAACATCCTAAGAGCCAGAGAACCAACCAGGAAATCTGCCGTGAGACTATGTCTTCCAGAAATGGGAAGGGAGTTTCATCAGTGCACCTCAGCATTATGGCAGCCTAATCAAGACCTGAGCAAGCATGACTCTAAAGGATATGGTAATGTGGAAGAGGAAATTCTCATCAGCCTCACCCATAGACAAGGAGCCACAGGGAACTAAAGAAAGCTAAGAGCAGGATAAATAATCTACCCCAGGGATGAGTACACTAATTGTTTACTCAGTACCAAGTAGTTATTTTTGAAATTATATACTTACATGTTAACACTAAATATATGGAACAGGATATATTTATATATTTGTGTGTTGTGGGGAGCTGATTGTTCATCCTGGCTGCCCAGAACCGAAATAACCACACAGATACTGCATTAATTAAAATTCTGCTTGGCCCATTAGCTCTAGCTTCTTATTGGCTAACTCTTACATCTTAATTTAATCTATTTCTAGAAATCTGTGTATTGCCACGTGGCTGGGCTTACCGGGTGGGCTACATGGCTTCCTCATCTAGGAAGGCCTTGTTTCCTTTCTCTCTCATATGGTAAAACAATCCAGGTACTGTGGTTAGATCAATGTTCCCAAGGGCCCCAGAGGGTTTGGCTTTTCCTAGTCTGCTTTGCTGCTGTACAGGATTAGACATGTATTCCAATATGCTTATGTGGCTTTTATATTTGTGCTTGCACATGTTGTTTATTTGTTCATTCATCCATTTATCTTTTCCATTGACTTATGAGTCTGAAAAGTCAATTTTCTTACCTATTAAAGACACTAAAGCCCCCCTACCTCTTTCAGGATTGTTCAGGAAGGAAATACATTTTAAAGTCGTGTCTCCTGAGCATGAATTCTTGAACAAGTTAGTAATTAGCAGAGTACAAAGAGAGCAGCAACAACAACAAAGGCAATAGTGCAAATGTAGGCTTCAAATCAGTCAGCCCTTCCCACCCAGTGCCAATCCCACAGGCCTAAGGTGAAAGGAGAAGCCTGCCTAACTAGAGTCTACCTACATGTTCAAACTTCTCTGGGATTGTATTAGAGACAGCAAAGCTGGGGTCTCGTATCTCTATATGTGTACAAACTGCACTTAGATTGAGGTTACTACAAAACTACTAAGATGAAGACATGGTTTGGGCAATGGCTCAGTAGGTAAAATGTTAATCCCAGAGCTGCCATGGAAGAAGAGAGTCGGTGATAGAAGGATGGCCAGAAATTCAGGGACCACCCAGCTTGTCTCATAGGGTGGTACACTACAAGGAGACTCTGTCACACACAAGGAGGGGGAGGACTGACATGGAGGTTGTTCTTTAACCTCAACACATTTAATGACACATGTGTACCCACCCACACATCCATGTGTGTACACACATTTGTACATGCACAACAAATGGCACATGCACACACAAAACTGAATTTTCTCTGAAGATGATTAAGAATGATGAATTACTTCGGTGCTGTAGAAACCATCATGGGAGGTTATTAAAGATTTACTACAAAGCCATCCCCATGTATTTTATATAGGTAAAATCAATAGGAGCTGTTCTCATAAGTGAATATGATCAACAAACTTATTTCTCATCTGATATGTGGAGCTGAAGATGCTGCAAGTGAATGTCTAAAATGTGGGTGAAGTCCTGAGCAAAAATTGAGATGGACATGCAAGAGACCCAATACCTGAAACCCTTGGGGATGGCAAAGCCTTCTGCTGGCAAGAGTGACTGTAGACAGTGTGTGCAAATATGAGCGTTTACGAATGGCTGTGCACAGCAGCTTCAGCTCCCTCCTCCTGGATGCTTACAGCCTAGGACTGCTCAGATATAGACACCTCCTGTGAGGCTAATTCCTCCCACCCCACCCCATGCTATACAAAATGAATGCACTGACATTCAGGATTGTTTTATAGTCGTTATCCTCCATTAGAGAAAGCACAGTTCACCTGATCCCAGCTTGCTGTACATGTGTTTATGCCTCTGTCCTTTCTTCATTCTCTTGCTTGCTGTCTCTGTAAAGTTTCTAGGACCAAGCTGTGCAGGATATGAGAGTCTAACACTAAACTATCACCCTTCAAAATTATTTGAATCCAGGGGGTCCTCTATAAATGTTAATAAGGATGGCTCTAAAATGATGTCACTCAACTATCCACTGTCTTTTCTATCTATCAACCTTTCATTCAAATGCTAATTTCTGAAGGCATCATAATTGCTAGGAGCCCTGATCATTTCTTGTTGTGAAGCAAAATATTGAAGGGATGAGTCTAGCTTTCTAGTTAATGAGAAGGCCTGTGCCTAGTTAATTAAAGAGCATGAGAAATGTGTCAAACAAAAAGTCATCCAAAGTAGAAGTTAGTGCCATGACAAAATAAAGAGCCTCAGGATTCCCGAGGAAACAATTTGTTTCTGGTTGGGAGAAACTGGGAAAGTCTCCTGGAAGATGTAGGACTTCCATAGGAGGTTGTACTAACTAAGAGGAAGTCATTAACTAACGAGGAATAGAGACATAGTTGGTGGCTCAGCACTCTAGACTGGGATGGAGTATGTTACCAAGATGCGTAGGTCATAAGGAATCAAGACGACAGATCCAATGACAAACACCCTGATTTAAGCTGAGCGAAATAAATGCCATCACTGCTGGTTTTTCATACGAGTTACTGTATTAGTGAGATGTGCCTGTTGTTTCCAGTTGTGACATGGGAGAGTGATTTCTGCTGGGAGACAATGCCACTGACAAAGGATTGGGCAGGGGATGCACAATACGCTAGACAAGACCTGAAAGTGTTAGACTCTCTCTGAGTGCCACAGCCCACAAAGGAGGCAGTGGATTCCTCTCAACCAGAGAGAGAAGATATAAGAAGGGAGCATCTCAAAGACAAACGTCAGAAATCGGGAGTGTTCTGAGTGATCTCCTGTGCCATTCCCTTCCCTTCCCAGTATCTAGCCAGCATCTTCCTTTATCTTACTCTATAGTTTGTGTGCACACTAATGCAGCTATGCACAACTATGCATTGATTAAAATAGGCGCACTGTTGGCATACCCCTGAACATTTATCATAAACTCACATACCAAGACCTACTTCACCAAGAATATCTCACATAAAGCCCTTCACTATAGCTTAGGCATTTGTCTTGTAATTCTTTTCAATTATCGTCATTGGGTCTTAAAGGCTGACCATGAATAAGCTTAATGAATGCATGACTGTATGATATTATGTGTGTTTGTGGCCTTTTCCATTTTCTTTGAAATCTCATCAAGAATTAGAATAACAATAAGGAGCAGGGAAACCACTGCAAACCATTCAAGATCCTTAGCCTACAGCATTTTAGATATCAGGGTCTTTAGATGTGCAGGGCAGCAGCAAAGAAAATGTCCTTTGTTCAGACAAGGGAAGCCACAAAACAGCTTTTGGGAATCAGAAACACAATAGAATTATCCAAGGCTGTATCCATACACCAAATTAACAATACATCAGTGATTTCCAGTATCATAGAAAGAAGTGGTTTCTGCTTTTGATGTCTAAGAACTCTTCGTCTTTGGGAAGGTTGTTTGCTCCACTCAGGACTTTGAATCACTATGGTTTTAGTGATATTGACTCCCTTTTCTTTATCTGTTGGCAATGAAAGATTTTGCTCAGGAGATCATTGAGGTGGGTACATGACTCAGGATGACCTGATCACATAATTCCCTGCCCAGTGTACACAGTGATTTTGCGCTTAGGCAATTTTTATTTAATTTTTTTTTTTTTAAAGCTCAAGAGAAGGCAGGGGAAAGCCTCAATCTTATTCTCCTTCACTCTGGAGAACTGTGTGAATGTGCCTGACTGCAGAGTTCAGGTTCCTTGGCCTCCCTGATTCCAGCTCTGGGGTTTTTGAACCACCCAAGTCTTACACATTACTTCAGCCTGGTCTAATGTGAATTTCTGCTATTCTATTGGGAATATACTGGGGAGGGGCAAGGCACTGCAAAGCTCCTGTTAGCCTTTGGTTTTGCCCTTATTCTTCTCACCCTCCTCTTGTCAATCAATCTATCTCATTCAATAATCTTCTTTACCATTGCTCTCCTCGAACAGAATCTTGATAGGAAGTTTTGACTGCTCCATGTACTGTGTATCCCTAGGACATAGAAAAGATAATGACCCAGATATTATAGTTTAATTATGTGTTATATTTTTATTTCATTTTACGTAAAGATGCATTCCTTAAAGTAGTTCATTCTATTGTGTTCTCCTTGTAAAGATGACCACCTCCATGATGGAGGGATTCTGCTTGCCTGTGCTACACAGATCAACATCACCTAGTGTGGTAGCTGGAACCTGGGACTAACAGAAGTGTATCTTATACCTCAGAGGGAGAAACTTGAAACCCACCCTCTCTCTTAAACATCGGATTCCCTTTTTGTCACAGGTTTCCTATAACCTCATGAATATAGCAAGCATCATAAATGCCAAAGTTTCTTTTTGGGGGTTGGCAACAGGACAGCTTTGGGAAAAACAGGTCACCTATTCTTAGCCATTGCCCTGGCCTGACTCCCCTTTCTGCCTACCTTGTTCTTATTTTTTTCTCCCTTATTCTTAAATTATACTATCATGTCCTTGCACACCACCTTCAGTCCTTTTTGGAATAAGGTAGAGACTAAGTTAATTAATTTACAGGTTAATTTAATTCTCATAGAAACTGAATGTGGTGTGTATTAGTTCTCTAAGTACATGGGAGAGGAAACTGAGCCTCAGAGATATGGGGTCACTTTGTGCAAGGTCATGCTGGCAGGGGACACTGGAGTCAGAATAAAGAGTGAGGACAGTGAGTTTGTCTCCAGAACTGGTGTACCCCCACCCTGCTTAACATTTATGCTGTCTGGAGACAGAGCTGAGGACCCATGGAGATGACATTGGGGAAAGAGAAGTCTGGAGGTAAACTCTAGACCTTCCTGATGTAAGCCAATAACTCCAAGGTGCTGACTCCTGACTCACAATGTGTTTGTTCTCTACTTCACAGAAATAGCTCTGTCTTTCTGTTGGTGGTATTGGAATTCTGCCAAGACTCCTGCAATGAAGCTTGGACCAGGTCTCAACTCCTGATCAGAGGTCCATAACAAGAACTGGGTCTAGAGCCACCAAGCCATATTCAACAGGTCTGATCTCCAAAATACACAAAGAACTCAAGAAATAATCCAATAAAAAATGGAGTACAGACCTCAACAGAGAACTCGCAACAGAGGAATCTAAATGGCTGAAAGACACTTAAGGAAATGTTCAACATTCTTAGTCATCAGAGTAATGCAAATCAAAACAATTGTGAGATTCCATGTTACACCTGTAAGAATAGCCAAGATCAAACACACTGATGACAACTTCTGGAGAGGTTGTGGAGTACCAAGGGAACACTTCTGCATTGCTGGTGGAAGTGTAAGCTGGTATAGCCCTTTTGGATATCAGAATGGTGATTACTCAGAAAATTAGGAAATAACCTTCCTCAAGACCCAGCCATACCACTTTCGGGTATATATCCAAAGGATGCTCAATGGTGCCACAAGGACATGTGCTCAATTATGGTCATAGCAGCTTTGTTTGTCATAGCCAGAACCTGGAAACAACCTAAATGTCCCTTCACGGAAGAATAAATAAGGAAAATGTACAATTACACAATGGAGTACTACAGAGAAAAACAAACAAACAACAACAACAATAACAAAAACAATGACATCTTGAAATTTGTGGGAAAATGGATGGAGCTAGAAAACATCATATTGAGTGAGGTAGCCCAGACCCAGAAAGATAGTTATCACATGTACTCACTAAACATAAAGCAAAGAAGACAAGCCTATAAATCACAATCCCAGAGAACCCAGACAACAATGAGGACCCTAAGATAGACATACATGGATCTAATCTACATGGGAAGTAGAAAAAGACAAGATCTCCTGAGTAAATTGGGGGCATGGGGACCATGGGAGAGGGTAGAAGGGAAGGGGAGAGGAAGGGAGGGGAGCAGAGAAAACTGTATAGCTCAATAAAATCAATTAAAAAACCCACAAAGCACAGGTGGTATTAGATGTGATCCTGAGACTTATTTGACATTCTAATTAGTCTCTATACCTGGGACATAGAAACTCAGACATGCCATAAGTTTGAATTCTCTAGACATAACACGGAGAACAGACTTCAGACTTAGATATTTGAGTAAGTAATACCTTAGCCTGTCTGTTCTCTATGACACTAAACTACTTAGTCCCTGAACTTTACTCCAGTCTACAAATCAATAAAAATAGGAAAAGTGGTCACAACACTCACTGTCACACCCCACCTTCATCTTTGAATGCAAAAATCGTCTCATTTTTAGATGCCCTTGGGAGCTGGCTGGTATCTTGTAAGAGCAATGATTCTTTTCAGTAGACTTCAGTTCAAGATGGCATTCAGGATGTTTTCTTTCCCTGAGAGAGCTTCTGTGAGACTAAGGTCAAAGATTAGTGTCCTCTTATAGTCATTCATTAGTCCAATGATTCCATAACTGCTGATGAAGGGTCTAGTTTGCGGTAAGAAGCATCCCTGGGGCTTAAGGAATTTTTTCTTCTTTTGAGAACAGTTCAGAATCCAATGGAGAATAAAGTCAGGTAGATACACAACTGTTTGCATGACAAAATAGAAGACAGAATCTTGGAGGAGGAGGAGGAGGAGGAGGAGGAGGAAGAGGAGGAGGAAGAAAGAAGAAGAAGAAGAAGAAGAAGAGAGAGAGAGAGAGAGAACATAGCTATCGATGCACAGCCAAAGGCATCATTTGCCACCATCGTTGGGCCTTCCCAGTTAGCCTGCCATCACTCTCAGACTCCAAAGAACATTTGCTGCCCATGGGTTTGGTCTTTTTCAAACATCAGCTTGACCATTGAGAGAAACCCTGCATTTTCAAGGACTCTGCCATGAACTTTCCAACTTGCTTGCTGTGAATTCGGGACAGAGCCTTGGAGTCCTTCTGGGTTTAGTGCTCTGTCAGTTGAAAGGTCTGCTTGTCTTTTTCTCTGCTTGCCAATAATGGTAACAGCCTCTGATATTTCCTTTCTGGTAGGAGTTTGGGGAAGCCTTCACTGAATCATTACTGTCCCACATTAACAAGTAAAGAACAGTCAGCACCTATTCCATTCTGTGGAGGCCCCAGTACCTCCTGTGCCCCAAATTCTCGTCTAGGTGCTAACAATCTTGAAGTTGCTTTAATCTGATTCCTATCTTTATTTTGGCAGGTGGAAACAGATCCAGGAAAGGTCTAGCCAGTTTAACTCTCCTGCCTCCTGCCTTCTGCTCCACAAGCCACTTTCTCTGGTACTCCAGGACTCAGAGCTACTCTCCCCATCACTGTGTCTGCTGTGATCAGTGGTCCCACTTTGACCAATTCACTTTTTTTCTGGTTAGTTCTTACTGAGCCTGCAGGGGAGGCATTGTCATAACTGCTTTAGGTCACTTCCCTTTAGATCACAAAAGTACCTTTGAGGCCTGCTGGAATACCATGACTATAATGGAACAGCTTAAGGAGAGCCCAGTGATACCTCCTTGGACTAATGAATAAACGCGTTCATTCAACAGACTACATACGGCACATCATTCGCATAGTGCCAGCAAGGTATTTGCCCAACCTCCTGCTGGGCCTTAGAACTATGAGACTGGTTACCACTGTGCGAGTCTGTTCTGCTGAAGACTATCTACTGTCACCAAAGTCAAGGCCAACTGCTCAGATACTTGCCTTCCTTCAATAATATTTTTTCTAGTGTCTGTAATATCATCTTAATTCACCTCTTTTCTATTTGGTCACTATCTATGCTTAGAATTGAATGTTCATGAAGAAGCTAAAAGAACCATATAAATTCATTTCTAGGCATCAGGGTTTTTTGTTTGCTTGTTTTTTTTGTGTGTATGTGTGTGCGTATGCACGTGTGAGCAGATCAGCTGTGTACATGTGTGAAGGTTGCATGTGTACATATTTGTTTGCACATGTGGAGGCCAGCGGACAACCTCCATTGTCCTCAGATGCCACCCATCTTGTTTAATGAGACAGGGCCTCTCAGTGACCTGTAACCCACCATGAGGCTGGGTTGGCTAAGTATTTAGCTGAGATCCTTCTGTATCTGCCTGCCCCACACTAGGATGAGGAACAGGTGCTACATGTGTGTTCAGACACACAGGTGCTGTGGATGAATGTGGAGGCTAGAAGCTGACATCAGGATGTCTCTCCTTCAGCTGTTTCTCTACCTTATTTGAGACAGTCTTTCTCTATATCTGGAGCTCACCATGTTGACTAGACTGTCTGGTCAACAAGTCCCCAGGATCTACTCATCTCTGCTCTCTAGTGCTATAGTCAGAGATGCACTGTTCCATGCCTAGCTTTATTGTTATTATTATTAGTAGTAGTAACTGGGATTAGTGTTAGTATTGCGCTGGGGTTCCAAGGGCAGGTATTTATGATTTCAAGACAAGCACTCTACAATTGAGCTATCTCAGCTGCTGCAAAGTATTCTTTGACTTTTCAAAACACTTATTCTGTGAGAATTTCATACAGTGTATTTTATTATATTCTTTTCCATGCTCCAACTTTTCCCTGGTCTTCCCTCCTCTCCCTTTTCCACCCAGCTTTATTTTTTTTTTCTGCCTCTTAAGAAACAAAACCAAAGCCATCAAAAGAATGAAGTCAGATTTGTTTTCCAGCTACTCCTAAGAATAGGGTAGAGGCACACATAAGCTCACAGGGGCTCTGAGAGTAACAGTATGCACAAGAGAGTAAGTGCAGACAAGCTCAAGCCAGAGAATAATCCCAGCATCGAGAAGGAGAAGTGGGAAGTGGTTTAGAGCCACCAATGGTGTGATGAGACACGCTATGACCAAAGCAACCTGTGAAGGAAGGGGATTTGGGGCTTAAACTCCCACACCATCATTTAGCATGGAAGGAAGTCAGGACAGAAACTGGACAGGGCAGGAACCTGGAGGCAGGAGCTGATGCAGGTGCCATGGAGGGGTGCTGCTTACTGGCTTTCTCCTCATGGCTTCTTCAGCCTGCTTAGTTATAGAACCAGGACCACCAGCCCACAATGGGCTGGGCTCTCCCACTTCAATCACCAATTAAGAGAATGCCTTATAGGCTTGCCTGCAAACTGATCTTACAGAGGCATTTTTTTTTATATTTAAATTGAGACTCTCTACTCTCCCATGACTGTAGCTTGTCTCAAGCTGACATAAAACCTGCCAGTCCAGAAGTGAACACAAAGTCACACCCTAGCAAAGTGACTCTTTACAAACGATAGCCTTTGGGAGAGGGAAAATTAGTTTATTCTCAATGGGGTGACACTGGGTACATCAACCAGACACAGGGCAGGCCCATTCTCTCTCCTTTTAAAGCCACCATGTTATTTCAAAGCAAAGGAGGGGACCCGGAAGAACAGCAGCTTCTTTTGCCATATCATCTTTCTGAATTTCAGATCCTTTGTCTTTTTAATGCAATATAGTTTGTAATTAGAATATATCATTCCTTCCCCCTTCCTCCCTCCAATTCTCAGTATGCCCATCATCGCCCCTCTCAAATAGAGCTTCTTTTTATCATTACTGATTTTAAATATATATATATATGTATATATGTATACACACATACATACACACATATAGGTGTGTATATACACACACACAATTATGAAAAATAAAACTTCTTGAGGCTGTATTTGCTGTGCCTGTGTATATGATTTCAGGCCCACTCTCTTATCCTGGATAACCGGTGGGGAAGCTTGTCCCCAGGAGAGGCTAATTCTCCCTTTCTCAGTATCATTAATTGTCTGTAGTTCTTCCTGGGAAGCCTTGAGACAACCCCCGCCTCCAATGCATTAGCATGTGTATTGATATTGCCATTCTTCAGGTTCCATTCAGGAGCTCCTTCTAGGACATGCAGGCTCACAGCAGACTTCCTGGTCTTCTGTATCTTAACATCTTATGTGTGGCTTCTCTTCTGGCATTCCCTGAGCCTTAGCAGCAGGAGTTGTGTTAAAGTTGTAAGCCCTTAACAGCAGGAGTTGTGTTAAAGTTGTAAGCCCTTAGGGCTGAGTTCTCCACGTTTTTAAAAATATGGAGTTCTTGTTTTTAAAAATATGGAGGATAATACCGTCCCTGATTGCTATGTAACAAACACAAAACCACAAGGGATAAATTTTTTAAATTACTGTGTCCTACTAATTTTAAGTGAATGCTGATTTGCCATGTTTTGAGTGGTAAAGAGAGGCCGAGTCTAATATTTTAAACCGAGCATTGAGCTTCAAAATGCTGCCAATTGGCACTTCGATAATAAATTAGGGCCCCGAATGAAAGATAAATGGGAAACATTTACAAGCTACATGATCTGGAAAATGGGAAGAGAGCCGATTCTCACAAACAGGCAAAACAATCGGCTGCATAATTAGGAGGCAGAAGCGATGCCTTCCCAGCCTCAGCACCCAGCCGGCTTGCTGCTGGGCTCGCTGGAGGCTTCCGGCTCTAAAACAGCCCTGGTGGACAGATGTGCAAGGGAAGGGTCAGCCTTTCAAGAAAGGCAGCGGAGCTACTGCATAGAAAAGATGAAAACAATAACAAAACTATTCACTGTTCTGCACTGTAGATTCAGAAGCACAGAGACCAGATGTAGGATCAGACCAAGATGGCAGAATGGACTTGCTAGGGATTTTTTTTTTAAAGAGTGCAGTGCTACAGTCGTGACTAACAAAGCAAATCCTGCAAGAAATCCAGGGCATGGCTCCCGCTGGGCATATTAGCAGACACCTTCCTGGCTTTCTTAATGGCTCTTTCTCCTGAGATGCCTTCCTCGAGCCACCCAGCTAATAGTCAGTGGACCTAGACTTAATATTAGCTTAGTAACTGACAAAGTATGTATGAGCTCAGGCAGATTTGTTGCAGATGGCTCCTGATCTGATGTGCTTTAAACTAAAACCGTGGTCGCATGAAGGGGTCGCACAGTGAGCAAGATCACATGCCAGGTTTTGAATTTTTATCTTTGCTGGAGTAGTGACTTGGTTCACTCTTTGCTATGTGTTTGTGTGACATAGAACTCCTGGGTGTCACCAGGGGATCCAGGGATGAACCCCAAAGAAGGGAAATAAGTGAGGACATAAGAGAAGATGCAGGAGTCACTTGAAGATATTCAATAAAACCTGGCGCTTGACAAAGGAACGTAAGTGATGGTTAACTATCAATCAAGGGATCATTGTAGAAAGAGTGACACACACACAGATACACACACAGATACACACACAGATACACACACAGATACACACACAGATACACACACAGATATACACACACAGATACTCACACAGATACACACACAGACACACAGATACACACACACAGACACAAAGATACACACACAGACACACACAGATATACACACAGATACACACACACAGAGATACACACACACAGATGCACACAGAATCTCTCCTACACCATGCCGCATGTATACTCATAAATAGACAAAGAAAAAATAGAAAAGAAAAACGATTAGGCTATGACAACAGATTGCTTTCATTTATGCCTTTAGACAAAAGACCTGGATAAATCCAGAACCTCCTAGAAGGAAAAAATAGAGCCAAAGATCTAAGCAGGGAGGGAAGAATCAGAAATCTAGGATTAGCCGGTTCTGTGACTGTTTCAGGGAACTAACTGAAGATAAAGTTAGATTATAATCTTGAGAATAATCTTGAGAAACAGGGAGTTGCCCCCTTGTGATCATCACTGGTATTTTCAGAATTTTCTATGGCGCCCTCCCTACCCCCTTCGGATTACTGGGCTGTGATTTCTTCCCTTAAAAAGACCTTCTCCCAGTTCCTCAGGGTCCAACTCCTCTCCTGCGTGGGTTATGAGTCTTGGCCCCAATGCACTGGTTCCTGTCTTGTCGAATAAACCTCATGTGACTGCAGCAAGGATGGTCTCTCGTGAGTTACTGGAGGGGGGGTGTCGTGTTATCCTGAGACTTGAGTGTTACCCACACTGGGGGTCTTTCATTTGGGGGCTCGTCCCGGGATTAGCAACCACCCTCGTCTCCGAAGACCCACTTGGAAGTGAGACATTGTCTGTGTGTCTGTGTCTTTGTGTGCCGGCTGAATTCAGGTTCAGGTTCTGTATTTTCGGTTTTGCAGTTGCTCGTGTCTTGGGAGGAGACTGAGGGAGTGATCAGCAGACATGCTAGATCATCGACTACCACCCTGGGAGACGTCCCGGGAGGTGAGAAGGGACCCAGGGATGCCTGGGAGATTCCCGTCTGGGTGCTGGTGAGGATACGAAGTTCTCCTGGATTGGAGGAACTATGTCCTCTCAGCCATCTGTATTTCTGGAATGGTTTTGTCTGTCTCGGTGGAGACGGACATTTGTTTGCATGTCTTGTGTGTCTTTGGTCTTTTGTTTTGTTTTACTTGTGACTTTGACGATTGGGACAGACTGTAACGTTGACTCTGGATCAGTGGTTTTGTCTTTCTAAGTTTTGTTAGCCTTTGTGTATCTTCAGTCTCTGTTTTGTCTTAGACGCAGGTAGCGTGTTCAGTTCTCTGGTGAGATAGGCAGGTGGCGTTTCTCAGTTCTGTGGTATGACACGTGGGTGGCGTGGTCAGTTCTCTGTAGAGACATGCGTGCATAGCGGTCTCATTTAGAAAGCAGGGCAGGTCACATCCGCTAAGCAGCTTGAAGCTCTGTGTCTTTGATTTGTTTGACGCTGTTGTCCTGTATGTCTGTGTAATGTGTGTTGTGCTTTTGTCCTGACTTAGACTGACACTGACGTACTCAAATCATGACTTCTTTGACTTTGATATTGTGACCACTTATAAGACTTTAGAGATAGGGCCATAAGCATTGGGGCATATTTCATTAAAAAAAGTCAGCCTCGGCCCCAAGCATGTGGCTGCGGGGCAGCTACGAACATACCTACCGACCCGATAAGTCGAAACGACATACAAGGTATTGAGGCTGTCAGACACAGTTGTAGAAGGTAGATGTACCCCAATAGGATTTCAAACACTAAACAAAAATCTGAGGGTAATTGCTATGGCCTAAAGAGGTTAACAATCTTTTTCCCCAGTGCTGTATAACAACCTGCCCCCTGTGCTGATGGACAAGTTCCCTCCGCCTGCCCTGGGAGCTGCACGCCTCAAACCTCTGGTCAAAGCTGACCAAGGTTTAGCTCCGCGGTGAAGAACTCTTTCAGATCCTATGGGCTATAAGTATCTGTCATCATTTATAGGGGCTGGTTACAAATTATTGTTGGTGAATGTTAAAAAACAAAAGCCAACCTATTGCTGGTCTCAAATGTTTCACACTGGTATAGGATTTTATATGCTGTTCTTGTTTAAAATGTAGCCATACATCCCCATGGAGAAAACCCCCCAAAAAAGACTTTGGTAAGAGTTTTTATGTTGTCTAAAAAGCAAGAGAAATTTTTGNTCAAATGTTTCACACTGGTATAGGATTTTATATGCTGTTCTTGTTTAAAATGTAGCCATACATCCCCATGGAGAAAACCCCCCAAAAAAGACTTTGGTAAGAGTTTTTATGTTGTCTAAAAAGCAAGAGAAATTTTTGGTATGTTGTCTAAAAAGGAAGAGAGATTCTGGTAAAAAAGAAAAATGTGTAAACAGAAATGGGCCTTATCTAGTTCCCTGTGTGCGATTTCAACTTAAAGCAGGTAGGGAAGGCTGACAGTCTATCATGGCAGGGCTCTCATGACAGGTCTCCGAGGGGCCGCAAGACACCCCACTAATTTGACCAAGGTAAGACAGGTTCTTCGGGGGCTGGTTGAACCACCATCTGTGTTTCTTGAGTGTTTGAAGGAGACTTACAGGCATTATACGCCCTTTGACCCAACCTCTGAGGGTCAGTGGTAGCTATGGCCTTCATAGGAGTCAGCATCAGATATTAAGAAAAGTTACAGCAGTTAGAAGGGTTGCAGGATTATATCTAGCAGGATTTTGTTAAGGAGGCAGAGAAAGTGTTTCATAAGCGAGAGACTGAGGAAGAGGGAGAGAGAGAGAAAGAGAGAGAGAGAGAGAGAGAGAGAGAGA
>LOEQ01000289.1:599908-634795 GCA_001685075.1 Bramus lutescens
TGTGGTGTGTGTGGTGTGTTGTGTGGTGTGTGTGTGTGTGTGTGTGTGTGTGTGTGTGTAGGGAGGGTTGCATTATAGCGTAGGATTCCCTTCCCTGAGAACGCTGTCCACGAATATCATCACCACTCCAGGGCCTCGCCTAATCCCTTCTCCTTATTTGTTTCCCATAATTCCACATGGAGATTTTCTTTCTATTCCCTCCATTTCTCTTCATTTGTTCAAATTCTTATTTTCTGTCTCCCAGCCTCAGTTTTAAGATGATTTCCAGAAGGTGAATTTTCTCTTCCAAACTATTTCATACTCTAAAGTAGCTTCAGCTAGTTTTCCTCATGTATAGATTTCTACTTGACGGGTCCCAGCCCTTTTCTCAGGCCGCAAACTCCAAAGGAGGAGGTCTGCTCATCTGATGTTCCCAGCACGCAGTAGATACTGAATAATGATTTGTTAAATGAATGTGGATGAACACACAGGAGACAAATCGGTGGGATCTCCTTGGTTACATCTGGTTCTGTGGTGGTTTGAAAGAATATGGCTCCCAAAGGGAGTGGTGCTCTTAGGATTTGTGGCCTTATTGAAGTAGGGATGGCCTCGTTGGAGGAAGTGTGTCACTGTGGGGGTGGGCTTTGTGGTCTCATATATGCTCAAGCCAAGCCCAGTGGCTCAGACTATTTCCTGTTGCCTGCAGGACGAAGATGTAACTCCGTCTCCACTATCAGTTCCTTCTCCAGCATCGTATTTGCCTGCACGTCACCATGTCCCACAATGATGAAAACGGACTGAACTCCAGAAACTGTAAGCCACTCAAGTAAATATTTCCCTTTATGGGAACTGCTGTAGTCATGGTGTCTCTTCGCAACAATAGAAACACTAAGTGAGACAGGGTCCTACAAACTTAAAGAACATTATTCCATGCATAACATCAACACATGCCCAGAAGCCTGGCCCAGAGTAAACCCTGGGAGACAAAAGCAAAACCTGAAACTAAAACAAAAGGCAGGAAAGTAGGCTGGGGACTTGGTGAGAGGAGGCAGGAGGTGGGATGCTGCTGGAGCTCCTTCCGCTCCTTCAGCCAATAGCCTTTAAGATACCAGCCCACTTGGGCTTGGTCTCTGCTGCTTTAAAAAGCAACGGTAGCCCTGTTCTCCGTCTCTCTGGCTTCTGGCTCCGCTTCTGGCTACTAGACTCCTTTTCTGTTCACTCAGAGGGCTGCTGTCTAGGACAGTGATCTGTAAGTTTTCCCTTTAAATAAATAACCCTTTTATTAATCATAATTCCAAACTGGGTGACACCTTCAGTGGGAGGAGAAAGATAAAAGAAAACTGAGAGATGGATGTGACAAGAACACAGTACATGTATGTTTGAAACTGTCAAAGAATAAATTAATCAATAAGCAAATAAAAACTAAACTACATACAGTAACAGAGACCAAGAGAAATGTATTCAGAGAGTAATGAGTGTCTGAGATTGCCTGGATGTTTTATCTCAAAACTCTGCCACGTTTGGGGAAATTGATGAGTAAAGGTCTCTTAACGCGAGGCTGACAGGCTACAGAGATTTGCATAATTATTTCAAATATCTAAAGGACACTGTTGCATAAATAAATGATCATCTCTTCTGAAGCATTTAATCTGCTTACCCAAATTAACATTTTCCCAG
This sequence comes from Bramus lutescens, assembly GCA_001685075.1. NCBI lineage: Eukaryota > Metazoa > Chordata > Mammalia > Rodentia > Cricetidae > Bramus > Bramus lutescens. The sequence continues at coordinate 601,565 of LOEQ01000289.1, forward strand.
CACTTTTAAAAACAAAAATAAGACCTAAAAGAAAATTAAAATAAGTTTACAGAAAAAATGAAAAGTAGACTAGAGGGAATATGAAATTAATCTTGACACTGAGGAACAACCTGGGGAGGGACAAGTTGTCAACCATTTTTCTAAGGGAATAGATTTGAATGGTCAATACGAAACACAGTTGAATTTCATTAAAATGCAGATCCAGAAGCTGGGTGGGGTAGAACACACCGTTTAAACCCATCCACCTGGAGGGAGGCAGAGGCATCTGGAACTCTGTTAGTTCCCGTCCAGTCTGGGCTGCACAGTGAATTCCAGGGCTGCCAGAACTTGTCTCAGAAAAGCAAACAAGCAAACCAGGTACATTCAGAAGAAAAAGGTTTTCTAGAGCCCTGCTGCAATCGTCTTGATCACATCAGGAGCCCCAGGAACAGCCTGAGAATAGTTAAGGATCAGTAGGTAATTCTATAGCAGGATGCAGCACATTGCAGACCCGCAGTTGTGAGCAGACACCAAACCGAGCCTGAGTCTCACCCAACAGTTCTGCATAGGTAGGAAGCAATGATTCTCTGACCTTCTGTTCGAGCCTTCGGTGTAACTTTCAAGGACCGATTTCAACAAACCCTTTCTCTAATGGCAGAGGAATAGCTATTCCTCAAAATGGAGCAGGTTCTCACCACTTCCCACCATTTTAGTTCCCAAGCCTTAGGTCAGCTCCTTGACCCAAGAGTTTACAGATCTCTAGCTTCAGACACTTTCTGAGTCTTTTGGGAAATCTTGTCCCTACAACGAAATGCTGGTGAACTCACCTCTACCCTAAATTAGAGAATGCCACGTGTAAAATGATGTAGGAACTGTGAGCCTTAAGCTTGCTGGGGTTTAGAGTCACTGTGGAAACAAACCTCTGGGCACACGCATGGTTAGGTGCTAGCTCAGATTAATTAAGGTAGGAAGATCCATCATAAATGTGGGCGGTGTCCTTCTGTGGACTGGAATCTTGGACTGGATGAAAAGATGGGAACATCCACTGGCCTGCAGCATCCGTCTCTTTCCTTACTGTGAATGCCACAGGACCAGCTGCCTTAAGCTTCTTGCCGTCTTGACTTCCCCATCACCATGAACTTGAATTGTGAACCAACAACAGGTGAAATACCCAATATGGCAGTAGATTTTACCTATTTATCAACAATGGTCTCTGACTCAGGCTCTGAGTATTTTTTCTTTCCCTTCCTAGTAGACTACTGTACAGAAAGCAAAATGGTAAACCAATGCACAGTGAGTTCAGCTGGAGTTACAAATCAGTGTAGCTCAGGACATTGGAAATATGTTATCAGATTTTACTTGTTAATTTTTCTTACTCATTTCAATAAAGAGCCGAGGTAAAATAAACACCAAACTGTTTAAGAAAGAAGGAGAGGCCTCTGGAAAGGGGAAACATCTGTGTGTACCACAATGAGCGTTTCTATTAGGGTGGATAGTGAAATGCATTCTGATTGTTTTGGTAGCTAATAAAATACATAGCAGGTTATGTAATCCTTTACGATCTAGTAAAATACAGAAGACCATTCCTCACATAAAAGTTTAGTGAAAACTTACCATTTAAAATGCACACAGTGAATTCAGAAGTTAGTACAATGCATGAAGTTTTCAATATGCACTATTGCAAATAAATAAATGATCTTTATTTTGATCTTTACATGAGATAAAGACACATGATTTGATAATAATGGGATGCTCAGACGTGTTTCCATAGACTCTCTCCTCTTTCTCTCTTCCTTTTGTTTTTTTTTCCCCATGTTCTACTGTCTTTATTCTTTTCATTGGGGTTTTTGACATGGATAATTAGGGAGTAATTCAATATTGGTATGTTTATTCATCGGTCTACTGACTGACCTATGAAGCTCATCCAATAAGCCACCTTCCATTCTCATAACTCTACGCTCATTTGGTTTACATTTATTGGTAACAATTAGACACAGTAATATCTAGTCCATTGTTTATAGTTTACAGAATACCCGACTATCCATTATTGAATATGATCCTTACAAGAACCCTAAATAACTGCTATTACTCGGCCCATTTTTCATAAGAAACACTGACAGAATGTAAAATGAGGAACAGATAGGGAGTCTAATCTGCATGCATAATGTACACACTGACCTGAAGGGCCTGGAGATGGCCCCGAGGGTACTTCCCATCCCTCCCCAGAATAATCCATTTTGAAATCCTAGCGCCATCTAGTGGTGATTTCAAACACGGCCACGAGGCCCTTTCAAGATGGCCCTTGGATAGTGCAATCAACATCTTGCTGTCTCCCCAACAGGCATTAGAGTTTAGAGTATTTCCTGCTGGTTGACAGAGCCTGACCTTTCAAGATGGAAAATGCACTGCATCTGCCCAGTCAGAGCTATTGATCCTGATAAATCATTTGACCCCAACGAGTGGTTCTCTAGCAATTTAACGCTTAAGGAAGCCGGCAGTGTAACCTGAAGAGGTCAAGGGTGCTTCGGAAGGACCAATGACACAATATGAGTAGGAGGACGTCACGTATGTACATGTGCCATTTTTTAAAAAACGAAGCATGCCATTCTATAAATGTTTCAAGCAAAAGGACACAGGCGTGCACACATAAGACAGACAATGGCTGCCATGGCAGCTCACACTTAATGGCTAGAAGGAGGCTATTCCTGTGCCTTAGTCCATGGCTGGCTAAGCACTGTTCACAGGAGGCATATGGTTTTTCATCTTTGGTTAATGTCTTCCATTTACCTGAGATCATACTACACACACACACACACACACACACACACCTGTGTCCCTGAAACCAATGCTGACATCGCCTTCCTCTAAGTTTACTGAACCTTGTCATCGCCATTTGGATCTAGAACATTCCCTGGGGATTCGTGTGTTAAAGGCTTGCTCCACATCCCTATGCTATTGGGAGATGGGAGAACTTTTGAGATGTGGGGTCTTTGTGAGGGTCTTCCAGGAATAGGAGCAAGCCTTTCAAGGGACCAGGGAAACCCCGGTTCTCCTTGTCTTATTTGCTATTGACTAAGACAGGAATGGCATCTTTTACCACATGCTTCTGCCATAAGACGTCATTTCAGGCCCAAGGTAACTGGAAGAACTGGAAGCCTGCAGACCTACGAGCCCAAGGAGCCTTCTATCTTCAGAAGCTGATTTAACACAGGTAATTTTTCACAGTGGCAAAGCTGAGGAATGCAATACCCTTTAAACTTCACTACAAACTATTCTTTTTGTGGACATTGTTTTTATTCAGATTCTACTATACTTCTTACAACTAAAAAAATATTCACTTTCTTCTTATACATATGGGATTTTGCCTGCATTTACTTCTGCACACCACATGAGTGCCTGGTGCCCATGGAGGCTGGAAGAGGTTGGATTCCCTAAACCTGGGGCTATAGATGGTTGTGGGGTTGCCATGTGTGTTCAGGGGATCAAACCTGAGTCATCTGTGAGGGTAACTGATGCTCTTCACCACGGAGTCATCTCTTAAGGACTTCCCTTATCACCTTTCTTGGAGCATATTCTTTCAAATCTATTTATATATTGGCTTGGTACACATTCTCTATCCTCTATGAATTAAAATTCTGTTGGCTATCTTAGGTCCAGCATAGTTACTCTTGGAAAGCAAAGTCCCATGTCTGACCTAGCACCTGCTATTATGACCTCTCTGGTTCCTGGATATATGATCCTGGTTCCAGTTATCAAATATCACAGTACAAAGCTCAAGAACATGTTTAAAGTAGAGTTATAACCAAAGGTAACTGAGAAAAACTGTCTTCAATGCGGAGGATACTGCTTACTGCATTCTGTAATCCTGATGTCCCTAATACAGCTTAACATTTGATGGCCCACACTTAGCTTGATGGATGTGGCCTCAGAGCAGAGTCTTTCCTGCCATTGTGTTATGTAACACTGAATTTGCAGTGGGGTGGGGTGGGCCGAACTGAATGTTCCTCTGTTTTGATCTAACGGTCAGCCCTCAGGTATTGTCATTTGCCAAGTGAGGATTCTGAAGTCCCAGGATATGCATCTCTTCCCATACTGGGTTGTTGCCCTGAGTTCACTAGCATCCTCACTGCATGCTCTGGAGTCACCAGAGAAGTGTCAATGCTGACTGAAGAATGGCCTCCATCAGATTGGCCTGTACGAAAGTCTGTGGGACATTTTACTGATTAACGATAGATATAGAAGAGTCCATGACTCTGAATGATGCCACCCCTAGGCATGTGGTCCTGGGTGTTATGAAGAACAAGACAAGCAGACCACCAGGAGCAAGCAGCTTGTTCCACAGGTCCTGCCTCTGGCTCTGCCTGAGGTCTTGCTCTGACGTCCCTCAGTGATGAACCGTGAGTGGGGTGCGTAGACCAAATACACCTGTTCCAACCCCAGTGGTTAATAATGTCAGTGTTTGATTGCAGCAATGGAGAAGCAAAGGAGGACACCATTCTTTCTTTTTTATACTACACAAAACTCAAGCTTGACCCATGTACACAAGACATCTCTAAAGTTGTTACTGCTGCTGACAGTTTTAACCTTGGAAAAATATTGGACCCAGTGTGTAATGCTCATAGATTATTGTTGAATGTATACAATAATAAGCAAAAAGTAAGTCCATCAATTATCAAGGGAGTTCAGGAATGTATGTAAGCATTTCATGAGATGACTCCATATTTTAATTTTTTTCTTTACCATTTATTCACCTAGAATTTATGAAGTACCTAAGAAGCCCCAAATGCTTTGTTCTTTCTGTAGCCTTTGTGATTGGTTTTATCTTGGGTTGAGACAGAGTCTCCCTGTATACCCCAGGCTAAACTTGAACTCATGATCCTATGATCCTATGGGCACCAAGACTACAGGGTTGTGCTGCTATGTCTGATTGACAATCAAATAGACTTTTTTTTTTTTTTACCAGCCCTGCAGTGCAATGTGTTTCATTAAGATGCATGTTATTCACTGCGCTAACTCCCCAATCAGCCTCTCCTCTATCTTCTTAAACAACAGGTTTTTAGCAGGTTTTGGAATATTATGTGAGCACAGGAGTCAAGTGTAACAAAGGGGTATGAAGATAACTAACTTAACTGGTACATTTCTGTCTCGTAACAAAAGGGACAGCTCAGACACCTACAAAACACAGCAGCTGCCTGTATCTGCACCAGAGAGTTAGTTGGGAGGAGAAACAGGATAATAGAGGACGATGTAATTGCACGCACAGGGAACGTGGAAACAAAACCAAGAACACAACAAGCAGCTACGGTGCAATCCCCCAGTAAACAAAATCTTACAATAGCCTTAGCAAGTCAGAAACGATAAGATTGTTCTCATCACGTGACCTGCACCCCGTGGCCAAGGCAGCTCCAGGAAATGAACAAACAGCTCTGTGGGGTGAGAAGCTGCCTGAAGCCACAGAGGCCCCGTCACAAAGCACTGTGACTGTCCTGCCTTCCTACTTGACTCCTGGTAACCACAAAACGTGACAATGAGAATTTGCCAGGCTAGAGAGGCTGATTTTGTAGAGCAGATCAAACACATTATGTGGGCTTGAAGTTGACCTTGAAGGAAACCAAAGTCATATCACATAACAAGTGTTTAATGTATGGACAAGAGACAGATGAAGCTTCGTGTAGCAAAAAGAGCAAACATGCAGTGAAGCCCAAGGAGCGACAGAGGTAGGTGGCATCTCTCGATTGGCAGTGATACCCAGACATGATCTTGAACACATTCTAGGATGTGGGCTCAATCCGGATAGATTGGGTGAGCTCTTTAAAAAGAATGTCATTGAGGAAATACAGAACAGGATGGTGGCCTCTGGGTTTTTCAAACCTGAATCGTTGAATCATCTTTTCATTCCTGCCAGTCTGAACATCACATCTCTCCCACCTCCAATCTCAGTTATATATGCACACAAACAAAACAACAAATAAATCAACTTTGGCCTAGAGAACAACATGTCAGAATCCATGCGACAGAGACAGGCTTGGGCTTTCGAACCTGATGCCTTGCCTTCCCCCTGGTCTTCCTTATCCTTTTGTCTATAGAATGGCATGTCCCAAGGAAAGGTGAGTTGGTCCGCAGGAACAGGCCCAACACTGGGCAGTTCCAGTTAACTGGTGGATAGGCTCCAATCCTGCTCACTCTGTCAATCACTAGTTTCTAGGTTACAGAAATGTGCACTAGAGAAATGGATGGAGAATGCGAAACAGAGGAACACGTACAGCCCACAGCTGTGACGCTGCAGCTCTCTGGAAGGCCAGCTGAAAGCCAGCATGGAGGACCCTCCTGGAACTGACGGGGTACCCTTCTTTAAGCTGATCCTTTACTGAGTTGACTTCAGGAGTTAAGATGCATCCCTGTGTGAGAGATCATGACAATTACTTGAATCATTCCTGTTTTGTTTTTTTTTTTTAAATAACTCAGCTTCAGATTTATCAGGAATTCATGGTGGTCCAGTGCTAATATTAGTGCACTTCTGGTCAGAGGGAAACCCTGCCGTCACAAGTTGACAGACCAAGCCAGCATCCTGCGTGATTGATGGTCGATCTCACAGGTGCTAGTTCCACTAAGTCCCTTAGTTGGAGACAACATGCTGACTTCATTTGTCTCCGCTGTTTCAGCCGGGTTTCTGTCCCTGGGAAAGTCCTGGGTGGGCCAGCTTTCACTCACGCTTCTCCCCTAAGGTTTGAGTTTTCAAAGGATTATTATTAAATAGAATTAATTCATCCAGGCCTATCAAGGAAATCCATGAAAGAACACTTGGGGCTAGGATGAGCAGAGTCATGTGTCCGACCCTCTAGAGCCACACAGAAACACACACACACACACACACACACACACACAAATTCATAACAAAAACATCGTCGAATGACTAGGTCTAAATGAGACTGTGTTAAAACAGAGAGACTATAGGGAGAAGCTAGACAAAATATTTTCTTCCTAGATAAACACATCCCGGAGAAGGATGAAGAAGTCTTTAGCAGAGGCAGGGCGCTACAGAAGGTTGGGGAAGATTGCCTAGTATGGGCTTGAGAGCAGATCTCCAGAAAGGGATGGAATAAGTTGAATGTAGGTAACCCACAGATAGTTCTTTTTTGTTACCACACATCCACTTTGCCTTCCCTACCTGTCTGCTGGCGTCAACTCTCTGTGCCACCCTCTCTCCTAACATTAATTATGCGTTCATGTGTACACATGTATTTTATTGACAGATTTGATCGATGAGGCAGCTAAGCCTCAATGACCTTCGGTGACTTGCTTATAACAATATCGAGGCCAGGGCTTGAGGCCAGAACATCTGATAGTAAATAAAGTTGTCTCGAGCCGAGCCGTCTATCGGCTATGTATTTGTTTGCATTTCATTTTCTTTGCAGAAATGATTGTCTGACCCTCTGCAATCTGAAGATCAATATTGCTAACTGCACAGAGGAAAGCAGCTCCATCCTGGAAATGTCACCGCGGTGCGGGTGCTGATTCCATGAGCCCTGTGTGGCTTGAAAATAAATCACCCCCAAATCAGCCCAACCTATTCGGCTCTGTGTTTTTCTGCTGGTGAAATGGAAGCTTCTTGACTGCTCCACAGCCCAAAGTCCACTGCTCAGCCAGAGACCTCCAGGCCCTCAGAGGTATGCCACCTTTTCTACCCTATATAGCCACTTGGCTGTCTTTCCTGTCTCTTCCTTCTCCAGATGATCAGCCATTGTTTTACAACCACGGTCCTTTCCTACCAGCTCCTACCCTAGGAGATTTTCTACATCCTTCTTAGATCTTCTACTTTCGACAATATTTGCTATGTTCATTTTGCATGCTTATTTGGCAGGACTGTGTTGACACATGGAGGTGCTGGTATATAAATCACAATATGAATGCAAACTTAACATTTTTTAATTCTGCCAATAGCAGCACATTTAAATCTAAGCAGGCACTTCATGCTCCAGGATTTAATCCCCTTGCTGTGTGACAGAGGATTGCCTGGTTCATTTCTCTCCATGGTTCCCTGCCTTGGTTCTGCCATCATTTTGCTTTTGACCTCAAAGCATCTCTTTCCCATTCCCTCCTCTGACCCGGAGATGTGCAATTCTGTTAAATGCAGCCAACTACCAATACTTTTCCTATGGCTTTCAGAGCTGAACAGGTAGGTTGGAGGGAGGTGTCAATGTACTTAAGATACAAAGGCAGGCTACCTCTCCTTCCCAGGCCAGGCCTCTGAATGGTGCCTTCACAAAAAAGGAGCGGCTCAGTAAATGTGAACACTCCCAGACCTTTCTCTTCATCTCACTGCTGGGTGGATTAGCCTAGTATCAGCCCTCACAGGCTCTTGCTCTGCCAATAAAATCATGAGCTTCAGCTGGGTGGTGGTGGCGCACACCTTTAATCCCAGAGCTCCGGAGGCAGAGGCAGGGGGATCTCTTTGCGTTCAAGGCCAGCAGGGTCTACAAGAGCTAGTTCCAGGAGAGGCTCCAAAGCTACAGAGAAACCCTGTCNNNNCTCCAAAGCTACAGAGAAACCCTGTCTTGAAAAACAAACAAACAAACAAAAAGATCATGAGCTTCACAACCATGAGGACCTTGGAGTGATTCTGGTAGGACCACATCTAATCTCAGTGCCTTAATAAAAAGAAAAGTTAAAGACAAAAATACATACGCATGTTACATACGTGTATATGTACATGCTTTTAACGATATGTATGTTTCCAAGATGCTAAGAAAAGGTTCTCTATCCATCCCCTATGTTTGAAAAGTTCTCATATATATTATATAATACATACACATATATATGCACGTGTGTGTTGTATAAAGGACTTGGCAAAGATGCAGTACTTGTGAAACTTCATCCTTTAGCTGAACAAACTTGGCAAAACATTTCAGATATGTCAGAAATAATGCATAAGATTGATAACATGTGCATAATTAAAATTAAATGCAGTCACAGGGGGTAAATGGAATTTCAAGGGGAGCCTGTGAAAAATAGTCACAGTGTTCAGAGAGATCTCTAAAGAATGAATGGGGTTCAAAAAATGACAAAACATCAAAGCAGAGGTGTCCATTATTGGATTTATAAGATTCTTTAGTTTGTTTGGGTTTTCTAGATGAACACTTGATAGATAGCACAGGCTGACCTAGAACTCCCATTGTAGCCTTCTGGCCCTGAACCTGTGACCTTCCTACCTCAGTCTCCTGAGTACTAGGGATATAGCCATGCAGACCCTTGAATGTCCTACCCTTTCTCCCTTTGTTGTCCAAACTGACCTTGAGCTCCTGGGCTCAAGCCATCCTCCTGTGCCTGCCTCCTGGGTAGCTGGTACCCCAGGGACGTTACAAGGTGCTCGACGACTCCCATAGTGATTTTGCTGCACCTTCCATTTCGGTGCCTCCTAACCACAATCCCTTGTACCCAGCTCGACACTCATAATGCTTGACTGTGAATAGATAGATGTTCAGCTGTTATTGCTGGCCAGTGAGCAAGAGCCAGAATATTTTACCTTCAAGACCCACATTGCTGGATACGAGGTGAGGAACCAATGTGATACAAACACAAATGGGAAGAGAGACAGAGAGAGAGACAGGACCATTCCCACCAAACCAATAATGGAACTCATTAAAATATAGACAGCTCCAAGGGCACCTTCCCTCTACAAGTCTGTGGTCCAGCATCCTTTCTCCTCCTTCCCCACCCAGCCATGGGAGAGAGCTTGCTCAGTCTGCATTGCTGTCCACAAGTTAATGATCCAGCTCAGGATCCAGCCTTTCTTCTGCCAGTGTTCCCTTGCCCTCATCACCTTCTCCTGGCCACCCTCTATATAACAAGATTACAGAGCTGGTTGACTCCTTCATTCCCCAACACAGAGGTTATTCTTCTAATTGCAGCCAGCGCTTTCAAGTCCTTGCTTATTTTTAATTACCAATGCCGGAAGCTGGCCTGTCACAGGATGACTTTCTGTTCTGAAGAAAGGAATGAAATGAGCCAGCCTGAGAAACAGGGGAATAATCAGAAGCCCATTTTCATGCAGATTTCCCTGGTGACAAAGAAAACCAAAGAAACAGAGCAAAGAGCCTCATTGCTATGTTTCCACGGGCTGACACTGGCCTTTGCAAATGTCCAGATCCAATTCTGAAGAGAGTTAAATAAAATTGCCTCATTATACAAGAGTTCTGGGTCCTATAAACATATCAGAAACTCAAACCCTTTGTTTCTGCTTATGATTCACTTCGGATATTTGATTGGCAGGATGAGCCTTAAGCAAAGCTTTTGTTTTGAAAAACAATCCTGCCTCAGGGAAGCAAACTTTCCAGCAGAGCCACCAGGGACAATAACCTTCCTGGGAAGAATCTGTGAAGCTATTGTCCTTGGGGGAGGTTCTTTTCTATATGAGGTATCTGTGGATGCTACAGACAGACATATAGCTTGTATTTCATAGGTTTCTAGTATTATCACTAAATTCTACAGTTATCTAATAAGCTACCTAAAAGTATTATTAAATAGAATTAAATTAAATTATGCATTGTTGTTATAAACCAATTTTTAATTACCATAACCCTGCCAAGTACCAAAGATCGGAAGTCTGTGGCTATCTACAGAGTGGTAAGGCACAGAGGTAAGAGTAAGGAAGGACCAAGAAAATCTATAGCCACCAATTCACAAAGATCAAAAGATAAATTCCAGGCCAAGTTTGCTTGGCTCCAAAGACAACGAACTAGAGAAAGGATGGGGCTAAATCTAACGGGACCTAAATATTACTTTATTGAAGATCAGTACTAAAAGAATATTAGATTGTTAGATATTTGATACACAGTCTATGGTCACAGACAGATATGCCAGTTTAGTATAATGCTCAGCGTGCCTTACCCATAATGGGTAGCCAGATCCAAAGTAAGACTGACATACCCACTCATGCTGGCTGGAAAAGAAGATAGTTCTGGAATGTGCTCTTCCTAAGCAAGAGTAAACCAAGAAGAAATGTCTTACCCATCTTCTGAGCATCCTCTCTCTATCAACGGAAGTCAGATGTGTCCCATCTTTCAGTGCTAACAGTCCTTTTTATTCCCCGTACCTATCAGGACCAATGACAGCCACAGAAATTCTCAATCTGTTTAACATGATCGGCGCCTCCTAGCGTCCCGTGCTGTGATCCACTCTCATTCAGGTCTGTCATTGTGTCTCTGGGCACACATAGTCACCCATCAGCAGATGGATGACTTTCACTTTACAAACACTCCTCTCCAATTCCCAACATTCACTCTCGACATTCCTGCCTAGAACCTAAAACTTGTTTACCTGCAGTTATCCCTAAACGACTAAGTTTTCTTTAATTGTCACAGTGGAGCTGGCTATAAGGTAGATGCTTTATGTTCCCTGTAAACATTGCCATTTCTTTTTCCTTTCAAAAGCCTAACTCCTTTGAAACGATGCTATTAGATTTTATTAGCCAACTAATTTCCTTACTGATATCAAGTACCTGCCTCGTCCTTGATTTTTCCATTCAATGATGTACCCTCCCCTCAGTCTCTATCCCTGCGAGGTTTTTCCTGGTCTCAAGGGTCACTTGGATGATCTAATGAAGACTTTGTTAAGTCTTGATTTTCCTCCATCCCATTTGGGATGGACTGAGTGTCTGCTCCCTTCCACAACTCTTCCTGAAGACATTTCTGGTTCCCCACTACCACTCCCATTGCTATGTTGCCTCTCTACTATCACATATGATAATATTTGGAGACAGAGCTTTTGGAAAGTCATTATTTTTAGATTAGGCTATGACAATGGGGCCTTTTTGAAAAGATTAGTAGCAAAATAAGATGAAAAAACATTTCTCTCTTCCTATCTCCTTCCGTTCCTCCTGTATCAAGTGCATACCTAGGAAAGGCCATCCGAGAAGCCTGTCCAGAAGAGGACCTTCATGAGAACCCAACCATGCTGGCACCCATACAATATATGTAATTTGGGACTATGAGAAAATAAATTTTGTAAGCTACTAGTATATGGTACTTTTTATACCCTTCTGAGGTGAGTTGTATACCACTTGAGACACTCAGGTACCAATGCCAGCAACCTTATCAGCCCCAGCAAACGTTCCTGATCCTTCACTTTGGCTACTCTTTCTTCACTGAAGAAGAGGTATAAACTTTTGTTTATACCTCCATTCTAGTCTCTCCAGTCTTCACTAGTATCCTGTAGCCCACTCCCAGGATCTACCCCTGACATCTTCCCCTTCTCCCTAGTCCATCCCCATCTGCCTTGATGCCATAGCCCAACACTGTCCCAACTGCCCACACAGAGCAATTTTCCTTCCACCCACTTTCTCGGCAGGATCCTAACCAGATTTTAGTTTGCCTATTTGCTTTTCTAGTAGAACAATTAGATATTCGTGAATACTCACAGCTTCATTGGCTGGGTTTAATTTTAATAGTATGCCTGGAAATCCCCGTGGGTATTCCAAAAGCCTAGCGATTATTTCCTCACTTTAATGCGTTTCTTCTCAAGGTGAGTGGTTTAAATTTGGTGCACATTGAGCCACTGCTGATGCATCATTCCACAAAGACTAAAGCTACTCCATGCCAACCATTGTGCTAACGTGGACCCAGCGGTGAACACACAAGCTTCATTGTCTTGGAGTTTTCCTCTCCTATACTACACATCACTTCTCACTCAACAGTAGCTCCTGCATCCCTGTTTTCACATCAGAGTTGGATGGTCTTGTCAACTCTACTCTAAAGGTAATTCTCTTCAGTGTCTCTCCCCTCTTATCTTCTCAGTGATTTTACCTCTGCAATTGTATACCATGCTCCATAGCATTGATCTCTGTATCTCCTCTAGCGTTATATATAAGTTATCTTTTATCCATCTATCTAAAAATAATGAATCAAAAAAAAAAGAATCTCACATTTTTCCTCGGCTCGTTATTATGTTCTCGGCCCCTCTTAGCCTCACAATATTCTGGCATTTCCTCATGATTTTGTCACATCAATTAGCTATCTTTGGAAGACTAACTTGTCTGGTCATTTTCCCATCTTCACGTTCTATATAGGATAAAGGCTAAGCAGGTTAGGCCCTTCAGAGGTGTACTGGGTTCACACCCCATTTTTCATTATCTAATTGCTATATAACCTTTGGAAAGCTGTATATCTTTGGGACCTTCATTTTCTTAATAGAGAAATGAATGGCGCCCCTGTACAAACCCCACAGATACGTGGTGTGAATTAAGTTTACATATCTGTGATGCAAACTTAATTCACGTCACAAGTCTGTGAGATTGCATCATCTAGAATAGCGGTTCTCAACCTTTGTGGCCCAATCCCTTGGGGGGGGTCACATATTAGCTATCCTGCATATCAGATATCTAAATTATGATTAATAACAGTAGCAGAATTTCAGTTATGAAGTAGTAATGAAATAACTTTTATGGTTGGAGGTCACCACAACATGAGGAACTGTATTAAAGGGTCACAGTATTAGGAATGTTGCTAACCGCTGATCTAGAGTGTGTTTTAGAAGTAGACTAAGGGCTACAACATTGTAAGGGATGGAGATATATTTCAGCGGTAGAGTACTTGCTTAGAATCTTCTACAATCTCAAAATTATAAGCATTATTATGATTATCATCTCTACTAATATTCATACTACAAAAAAATGGGAGTTCTTATCTTACAGGATCCAAAGCATGGGTCTGGGCAGTCTAAACTACCTCCCTTTCCAACTCTCCTAAGCCTTCTAAGTTTTCCCTGTTTCACTGATAAAGACAGGACTTCGTGATCAGTGCTGAGCATCTTACTCCTCTCTACCCATAGTCCCTACCTTTGTGCTCCCAGTACAATAGAAGCCTATAGATTTACATAATCTCCACAAGACAAGGCTTCCTGTGGCGGTCTATCCTGGACATCAGCCTCATATGCTAGATGATTACTTACTCTTTCTACTTGAGTGTCTAAGATGCACCCCAGACTCAAACAACTGTTGCACAAATCCTCAACTTCTCTATACTCCAGTAAACTACACAAATAGCTGATTAGTTCAAAATTCAAGTTTTTCTTGATAATACACTTTTGGTTTCTTCTATTTTCTCAGACTTTCGTTCCTTCAACCAATATTCATCAGCACCTGCGATATATAAATCATTGTTCTAGGCACTGATTGTAAAGATACAAATCAAAATGGAAATTCTCGCTTCCTTTGAGTGTGTTTTCGTGTCTGGAATACATTTATTTTTGTGCTCACTGCCCTCTTGTTTCTATTCCAACTTCAAACTACTGCCTTCTGTCTTGAGAGAAATTCCACTGCTTTCCCTAATCTTCCTCTCATTTCCACGGATGTCCCTAGGTTCTCTACATAGCAAAGAACACTGTAAAACTTCAGCTTATTTCTCTTAGAAATGGTAGTAACCCTAACAGTATGTCTACCCAAACAGCATCTGAACATGGACAACTCCAAAAGACTAGACTTCCTAATGTGGAAAAAAGGGGGAAAAAAATCTCACTGGACTCCACCCCTAGACAGAGAACCACAGTCAACCAAGAAATGCTGAGAAGGTGAGAATTAGTAAGCTCCAGGGATGAGCCCCTGTAGCACAATTAATAAAAACCCAGAGATAAATACTGGGATTCTATCTGAAGATCAGAAAAGCAAAGCAGCCAACCATTGGCTGAAATGGCTATCCTGCCTCCAGAAATCCTCAGAATGAGATGGAACCTGAGAGCTTTCTCATCCCATCTTATATTTCTTTCTAGTGTTGGGATTAAAAGTGTGCACCACTACCAACTGGTTTCCATGGCAAACTAGTGTGGCTACTGGGATTAAAAGCCTGTATCACCACTGCCTGTTCTGTAAGGCTGACCAGGTTGGCTGTTTCACTCGCTGATCTTCAGGCAAGCTTTATTTACTAATACGCAAGTGAAATATCACTACAAGCCCCCTCATCAGTCTTCCTATACCAAGAGGTCAGCCCTGAAATCTTCCACAGAAAGCAATACCAAATGAACTAGGCAGATTGTATTTATAAATATATATAACAATAACCACCAAACATCAAATTTGAGAGGAACCAACCGATCAAAAGAAGCATGAAGGAGAATAAAGAGAAGCAAAGAAAGGTGAAAATAATACAATTGTATTAAAAAAAATTTTTAAAGTAACTCTTTGCTTAGTTGTCTCAAGATATTTCTGCCGGGCTTGCGATGAAAGCCAAGTTTTGTTCTCGCCTTGATGCCCTGCTCCATGTGTTTATTGGGCTTCTTGGTCCCTAGAACACTCTAGTTCTCTCTGCCTCCTCCAGAACTATTGCATCCGTTTTCTACGTCGCTCACAACCCAGGTACAAACCAGCTCTTTTCCAGCGCACTATCTGATGCTGAAACACATTGGAGCTCCCGGTCATGCCTCTTACAGCCATTCTGCTGTCTTCCTATATGTGTCATACAGTGCTGTTTGACATATTCGCTAGGGCACTCCGTGCTTGACATCTTCCTCACCCCATTTAGGTGATCAATGTGTTCATATTTTCTTCTTCAGACTTGGTGATGCTAAGGCCAGGGTCTCCTCATTCTAACAATCGGATATTTCATTGCGTCTTAGACTGCCTTGCACACCATACGGACAAAGGAATAGCTACAAAGTTAAAAAGATAGGCAGATATGAAAATAAACGGCTTTGGATTAGGGAGTTAATATCTTGACAAATGTCAATTCTGTGGCCAGCTTCATGGTATGACCTTGAATATATACTTTGCCTGAGACTCAGTTTCTTCATTTGTAAAATCAGGCAATTTAGAGGTGACACTTCATTGTGGTTTTAGCTTGAGTACTCAGACTACAAAGGACTTGTTTTTAAATTCTGACTCTCTCTCTCCTGGCTAAATGGCTTTAAAGAAGCTAATTAAAACTGCCTATCTATCCAGGGAGTTCCCGTGAGAATTAAATAAAACAACAAACTAAAGGATGCTCTAAAAGGGCTCCTGATGACTTTTCTCTTTTACCTTTTTCTGTTACGAGATAACAAGCAGCCTTCCTTGAACCCAGCAGCCCCTGGCTAAAATATACAGAATAAGAGAAGCAGATCCCAAGTTAAGGCTACAGATATTCATTTTTATCCCATCCTCATTTCAAGTACAGTGAAGTACAAAAGGACATCCCCCAGCTTTGTTCGTCCCCAGCTTAAATATAATAAAGAAATTAATGTAAATAAAGAATAAAAAGAACCTTGCTGAATATGGTCACAGAGCAGGGAGACAACGTTCGCATTCAGAAGAAAGGAGTTTATGCTAAACTTTGCAGAGTAGAAGTCAAGTTGTGTGGAATGCAAGGAGTTCCTAAGGGAGGAGGAGCCTGGAGGCTCCAGGGGCTTCCACTCAGACATCTAGATGAAGCCTTGGGACTTCAGGAGACTTCAGGTGCCTCAAGGAGCTCCGGATGCTGGAAGCCACAGCTGCTCTGAGAATCCCTACCTGCTTCCTTGACAATGTCTACCAGCTGAGAAGGGGAACCAGCATTTAGCAAGGCCTAAGAGCTGTCAACTGCTTTGCAACAAACCCTGAAGCAGGGAGCAGTTTTCTCATTTCACATTGCTTGAGTTTCTGTTGTGTGACAGATGTGTCTTAGACTTCATCTCCATCTTTACAGTAATCCTGGAAAAAGACAGAATTGTGCACTTTGTGGAGATGAGGGAATTATGGTTTGGAAAGATGGGCTAACGGCTAGGAGTCCCTCAAGCAGGCAGTCATAGGGTTGAGATTGAAAACTTGAAAACTCACTCTATTTGAATCATGGGCCCGAAACATGGACCAGCCTGAAGACCTCATAGTTCCAAGAATGGGGTCTACGCGTGTGTTTATATACACTTTCCGCTTAACTTATTTTCAAGTTATTTTCAGAAAAGAACTAAATGGAATCCCAGTGTGGGAGTAGAATGATTTATTTACGGCCTTAATTTTCTGGATCTGAGTTACTGAAATGTTTTCCATTCCATTCCATTCCAAATGTGTGTGTTATGCCTCATTCTCTTGAAGCCCAGATGAATGGTGCCAGATAACCTTTTATCTCCAAGAGGCTAGGTTTTAGGTTAAAATAGTCAGAGAGGTAGGAGGATCAAATGAAAAACAAAACAAAACAAGAAAAACGGTACGAGGAGCTTGTTGCAGTCCAGTCTGTAATATGGCCAACTAATGTTAGTTACACGATTCTACTTTCTCCTGGGAATACAATCTCTCATTTTAAAAATTACAAGTGAGACTGTCTATTTCCAGAATTCTGAAACTTTAGGTGGACTTTTCCTCGGATACTTAGCACTTCCTGCCTAGTTTATACTTCTTTCTTGTACCGCCTGTGAAAACAGTATATCCCTGAGGTTAGAATCTGGTTTATCCAGTTTGTTCTGCGTTCTAATTAGAAACAGATTGGTAGAAGGAAGGAGAAGAGCAAGGGAGAGGAGCAGGAACGTGGGGGTAAGGATGAAAGACAGAGAGAGGAAGCTGGGAAAACAAATGGATTGGAGGAAAGGTGGATGAAGAGAAAGAAGAAAGAGGGAAAGATAAAAAGAATCACATGGGAAAGAGGAACAAAGTACAGACAGTACAGGCTGAGGACATCAGACACTTTGGGCTTGAAACGCACCTCTGTAGCAGCGGTTCTAGGCTGTGAGTGTAGTCCTTGGCAAGAAGCATAAAAGGGGAGGGGATAGGAGGAGGAAAGAAAAGGCGAGCTGCTTCCATCCCAGATAAACATATCTAATCCTGCATGCTTGAGTGAATAATAACAGAATTTTAATTCCGCTTACTCTTTATTAAACAAATCTAGCTCCATCCGTTTGTGAGCACCTATCTTGTGCTTCGCAGGGTTATCTCAGGTAGCTGTTACTGCTTACCTAAGATTGATAAATGACGAGGTTTTAGCCTAGGGGCTCAGCATCACGCGTGGACCCTCAGAGTTGGTCTGAGTGGTTCTATTCAGAACCCTGCTCTCTGCCACCAATATATTCCAGGTTCTCCTTCCCTTTGCCATGCATCACCTCTTCACATATACTTTCTGTTTCTGCATGTGTCACAACAATTCTTTTTTTTTTAAAGTTATTATTGCCCCAACTGTATTGGCCCTCAGGGGTGAAATGCCTGACATTGCCCTAACAATGACCAAGGATGACTCGGGCTCTAATGGACTTTTCTAAGTTTCTGGAGGATTCTGTGAGGCAAACGGTTCTTCTTTGCATGATCTGGTCACTTAATTTCTGTCTGTGTCATGAGAGAGAGGAGTTGTTTTTCTATTTATCTTGGTTCCTCTTTGTATTTCTCATTCTCTACTGCTATGAATGTGGTCTTCCCCCCAAGACCTCCGACTGAAATATGATTGTCATTATACAGCTATTGAAAGGTCTTTAATAGCAGTAGAGCTTTAAGCAGGATAAATGCCTTATTGAGGGAGTGGATTTAATACTCCAGGTTGCTATAACACAATCCAATCTGTCCTGCTCTGTCTCTTGCCCTCATCAGGTTGCCTTTTGACTTTCCGCCATGAGATCAAACAGCATAAGACCCTGGCTGACAACAATGTATCCTTAGACATCCCAACTTCCTGAATCATGTGCTAAACAGCCTGATTTTTCCCTTTGGTTATTTTGTAATGGTAAATGGTCTAAAACATACCCCAAACATAAGCTGATTACAAGGAAATATGTCATTTCATAAAAATAAAATTTTCTGTGTCATAGGTTTGACTCAAGACATCAAAGATACTTGAATGAATGAATAAAAAGAATTGCTAATGAGGGCCCCATCAAATTAGATGGAGACAGTCACGCGCATTACCATAGCAAAGGCAATGACTGAGAAGAGAAAGAAAATTAAACACCTGAGGAGAATGACCTCTTCACCCTAATGAAGTTTTTCTTCCAAATACTTTCATGCTAACGTTAACTTATACACAGTGCCAGTCCCACATATCCATTGGTGCTGAATATTCCTGAACCAACGGTTGTGGAATACAAACATTGTTCTGCAGGACAGTGGCTCATGGATAAGAGTGTTGGCTGGAGAAGTATTAGGCTATGGGTTCAAATCCTTAGGGCCCACATAAAATTCTGGCTGCTTTTCATGTGCCTATGTTCCACAGTTGTGGTGTAGGTAGAGACCAGAGACCATTGTGGCTCTCTGTAACCAGCCTAGCTCAAGATTCAGTGAGACAGCCTGTCTCAAGGCCATCAAGCAGAGAGTGACAGAGTAGGAACTCTGACCTCCAGGCATGAACATTGTGTTCATATACTGTCGACAGAGGTTTCTGTTTCACCTGGTCCTTCAATGGTTCAGTGCCAAAGGAACACACAGAGGTCTATATTAATTATAAACTGGTTGGCCCTGTAGCTCAGGCTTTTCTTATTAACTAATTCTTAGATCTTATATTGACCCATTATTCTTATCTGTGTTAGCCACGTGGCTTGGTACCTTTTTCGGCAAGACAGTCACACCTTGCTATCTTGCTTCCTCTGCAGCTGGGTCACAACTGAAACTCTCCTCTTCCCATAATTCTCGTTGCCATGCCTCTCCTTCCTGCCTGGCTGCTGGCCAATCAGCATTTTATTAGAAATAATACAAGTGACAGGATAAAAGACCATTGTCCCACAGCAATATACCACATTTGCAAATATACACAGCACACATAAAATAAAGATATTGCTAAATTGCTTCTACATAAATTCTAGGCATATCTATATCCTAGAGTATATAATACATTGTATATTGTCATAATCCTTTAAGTCATACAGTTTGAGGACTATCTATGTAACATTTATATTTAAATAATTATTTTAAGTATCTGAATTCAAAGTTCCTAGGTGGATTGCATAAGTTATCTGCAACTACTCCTTCATATATATAAGTACTCCGAGCATTTTGTTACCTGCATGGGGATCCTGGAATCCACAGATGCAGACACTGGCTAGTTGGAGTAGAGCAACAAGGAGAACTGTTAGAACATCACCTTGGCTTTTCAAACTGATTGCCTTGGACAATGAACCCACTGAGATGCTGAGTCCTCCCACTAAGGCCGGCGAGAAAGGCAGCATCTGAATGAACTCCTAACAGAACTGACTCCCAAGTTCCCCTACTATTTGGTAGATGGCTTTATTAGACAAATCCTCAAAACAGCAGGCATCTAAAACTCGTAGTCTGATTGTCTCTCCCACTGACACAGTTGATCGAAAACTTGTCCTATGAGAGGGAACAGCCACAAGAAGGCATGTCCTTTCCTGGGATGCAAACTCATGTCTCATTCAATTGAAAGCGAGGCTCAAGCATAACATCAAGTGAGAATACACAAATAAACAAAAAGACATCAGTAACAGAAGCCTGAATAATGGACCCCATTAGGGCCTACACTCTAGTCCTCAAAAATGTATGACCATTTAATCTTGCTTGGAAATAGATTTTTTTGGCTATGATTAAAGATACAGGCTTTGAGATGTAGAACTGGACTGTCTCTGGGAGTTAAATTTAATAGTATTGGTGAGTCCTAAAAAGCTGGTGGCGTTTCCTGGCTGCAGTGAGACACAGCGATTTACCAAGAAAACTATAACATGAGAAGAACCAAACCCTGCATTACTGGTTTTGAAGATGGAAGTAAGGCAGCCCATGAACAGGGGACATGACCTGAAAAGACAAATGACTTTATGACCAAGCTCTGTAAAACAGCTGCACACCCCTACATTTCGATATCCAACCCAACATTTCTAATTGAAGGCTGTATGACAATGAATAGGTGTTGCTTTGCCATCAGCTCAGAGATATTTCCTTGTGGCTGCAGTTAACACCTAATGCAGATTATTTCTCTTGTAGAGTCCCATTTTACAAACTTTCCCATGATCCATTTGTGTACTGTGATGTGTAATTTATCCTCAACTCTAATAAATAGGAGACAGTTAGCAGATAACCAGCTTTGAATGGTAATTGGTTCATGTAAAATATATCTGTTAAACGTGCTCAGTTACACATGTATGTATCTGTTTGTGGGGGTATATGCACACACACACACACACACACACACACACACACAAGCATGTATACATGTATATAGGATAGAGGTCAACACAGAGTGTCTTCCCCAATAGCTATATATCTTACTTTTTGAAACAGAGTCTCTAAGTAAACCTGAGTTTATCAATTAGTCTAGCCTGGCTGACCACTAAGACCCAGGAATCCCTCTGCTTCTGTTTCTGTAGTGCCTCTCTTTTTTGTGGATGCTGGGAATTTGAACTCTGGTTGTCAGGTTTTTACACCGAGTAATTTACTGATTGAACCATTGCTCTAGCCCCTGAGTATTTCTAAACAGTCTTTTATATGCAAATAATGTTATTTTGTTTATATATATATATTTCCTTTTACATTTTCTCTCTGTTTATATCTGCACACACACACACAACACAACACATACATATAGCCCAATCTTGCTGTATTGGAGAATTGGAAGACTGAATGAGAAACATGCACAGAAGGTTGTGTCAGGAAAGTAACAACTGGGTATTGGATCACGTCTAGGATTCAAGAGAAAGGTATGTTCAGATCTATCACAGAAGAGACCATAGGCCAAGCGAAAAAAGAATAGTGTAATGGTATCAGGACTGAGCTGATTTTGTCCAAGTGAAAGATGAGAACAGATACAGTAATGAGAGCAGATATTTGGGAAGCCAGTTTCTAATCCTCTGTCTTTATGGAGTCACCTCATGTCTTGAGGTGTCTTCAGCTCAAAGCCATTGGGAGAATACCAGTGGTGTTTTTCTGAGCTGCCATTCCAAGTCTTTTTTGTCTAGCTGTCAACGTGTTCTATTTAGCAGTTACCAAGTCCTTGTTTCATAAGATGAAAAATAGAACCTATTTGTGGCCATTGTCAGGTCTTTGGCAGTTGTATTTATACAGCTGGTGAACACGCAGTCACCATGTGAAGAATCAAGCAGTCCTTGTAGCTTGTCAGGGTTGGCCACGAGTTATTAAGAGAATACTGAGGCACATTTTATTTTTAGCATCTCTGTAAGTCCAGTCTAGCCTTAGACATAAATAAACTTCTCGTTCTTTGATTATGTCTATAAAATGCATTTGTTACATTCTGCTACAATGTGGGGAGAGGGGGGACTTCTGTACTGCTGTTTGGAATGTAAACTAGCAGAGCCACTTTGATAAATAAGTCTAGAGATTCCTCAGAGAACTAGAAATAGAACGATCATGTGAGCCAGCCATATCCCTCCTAGGCATATGCCCAAAGGATTTGTAGCTCTTCTATACAGACACTTGCACAACCGTGTTTCTTGGAACTCCATCCACAATAGCTATGGGGTGGAATCAACATAAATATTGATCAACAGCTAATTAGACAATGAAAGTGTGGCATATTATATACAATGGAAAAAGTTTGAGGTCTAACAAAACCCAAATTATGGAATTTTCGGGCAAATGGCTGAAACGGGGAACAAATAGACTATACTATGTGAGATACCCAGGCCCAGAATGACAATGCCCCATTTATCTCTCACGCATGTTGATTTAATATTGTGTGTTTAACTTGGAGTTCATGCAGAGTCTGGGAAAGGATGGAATAGAGTGTTGCTCATTGGTAAAGTTAGGGGAAAACTGGCCAAGGAATGGTCTAAGTGTAGAGAGGTGATGTAACAGGGGAGATAAAATATGTGGGGACAGATGGGGCAATCAAAATGAAGGGAGCATGCAAAATAATATATCATCTTCTAACCCGGTTGAAAACATTAAGAAAACTATAAATGTAGATACCTTACATTGCTAGACAATACTGATCATTAAGCAATGAGTCAAGAAACAAGATTTCAGTGCCAAAGGTGAATCCCTCTATAGAGTCTGTACGTCGCAGAGCCCCAAGGGCTTCCCCCAAACAATGCAGGCTTCTGTCATTGCTCATTCTCACTAGTTGCTTGTCAGAGCCTGTGGTTACAGTCCTAATCCTGAAAATACCACATACTTGGTATGTAAGATACAAAGAAATTAAGCTGAAACCAGGCTAGAAGATTCCTCTCTGTTGTCTGGTTTTTCTACTGCTGGGTAGTGCTATGTAGGCAGCTGGTAGAGGAAATGCACCAGTGATACTGTGAACTTTGGGCTATAATACTAATCTTCCAGGAAATGTGTGGCCACTGAAGCAATAGTAGCAGAATGTTTATGGGATTACCTAACGCTGTGGTTGGATTGAAGGTGTGTTCTACAAGAGGTAATCCATGCCTGGTACTGTAAACCCAGTCAAAAATCTATGGCTGAGGAAGTTTTAGGACCTAGAAGGAACCTACTACTGCTGTGAGTCTCAACTGACATTTCAAAGCACCTTCTAAATATCTATGTTTATATCCACAGACAAAGGCTAATCGCAGCTGAAGTCAGAGAAGCCTTCGTTCGGGGTAAATGGGCTGAACGCAAAAACCCATTGATGTACAAGAAGCAGATAGCAACTAGCAATTTTAGGAGCCAGCTATACATAAGACTTTTGATTCCAACCCCTTTAATTCTCAGGGATCGTTATGGAATAGGGGGCAGGAAACATAACAAAAGGTCATGAAATCACATCTTCTAAGCCTATCATGGCCATAACAATTGTGAACTCGCAGCAGCTGAGTTTATTGGCACTGGACTTATATACAAGAGGAGCCCAGCCAGCATTTAGATATGGATGTCAGAGAGCATATCACTTGGTCCTATCACTTACTGCAGAACTATTGGCACACACAGATTATGGGAGATGAAGAGGCATGACATCTAGTTGTGAAATTAATAGTGAGCTCACCAGGCTCTGTTGCATAGTTCCAAACACGTGGTCACACAGATGGCCTTTGTTAAAATCAGTGGGACAGAAAACAAGCTATCTTTCTGTCCCTCCCTCTGCTGAAGAGGTAACTACTGCCCCTGCTCTTACCCCTCTCCTCTCTCTTCTTTCTCTGTACCCTCTTCTCCCATCCTCTCCAAAACCCCTTACTCTCATAATTAAACTCTAGCCCCCCCACAAAAAAATCAGCAGGACATAAAGCAAAACAAAGAATCATGAATATGAAAAAGAGATGTAGAGAGAAACAAGGGGCTGAGGGCTAACAGGAATTGGAGGAAGATAAGAGAGAACAGGGAGGAGAGTAACCTGAACAAAATATCAATATGTACAAAAACTATAAATTTAAATAGCCAGTTTCAGATCTCATACTTGAAATTAGATGCCAATGTGACTGATTTGTTCTCACTCTGAATGAGTAGCTGCAGTGTTTAGGCAAATATGGAGTCAAAACTGCCAGGTCTTATTGACCCCTTCCTACTTGAATTAGTCCTCCCCTAATTGGCCCTGCCGAGGTAGAGACTTGATCAGTTGTCCTCATCACCTGAGACCATGAAACCCAACAGGACAAGTTGAGCAGAACTGCCATATATGGGCTGCCAACAAATACGGACTTTGCCCTGGCACCATTGCGCTTTCTTACATCCACTTAGTTGGGGTTTTTATTTGTCTCCTCCCTTTCTTTTAAGGACAGGTGCCCCTGCTGCTCACACTGGCCATGGATTCACTGTGTAGTGAATAACAATGTTGAACCTGTGATCTCAGGATTCAGGGCTGACATAAGGAGCATGCGTCGCCACTATCAGTCTTACAGGACTGATAAAATTTGAACCCAGGGATTTCTGCATGTTAAACAGGAGCTCTACCAACTGTGCCACATCTCCAGCCGTACATTCGCCTTTTAATCATGGTTGAATGCATTTTCTACCTCTGTGTAGTCTTCCTCACAATAATTCATTTTCATTCACAACCTATTACAAACTCCCTTGAATGAGCTTCCAATTCAAATATCCACATGGCACTGTATATCTTAAATACCTGATTCCTTAAAACTTAAAATAACCAACACTGGGTACATTGTTCTCTTATTTTCTCAATCTATACTTTGTTTATGGATCTCTTGTAGTCCCATCATTGGCCCTATATTCACATTAGACATCTAGAAGTGCTTTTCTCCTTTCTGACTTCTTCCCTGAATGTTTGACATCTAATCACCAAAGCTGTTTATTTCATATTTCTTTAAGAACATTTATTTCTTTATTATGTGTATGAGGGTCTGCATATATGTATGTTTAACATGGTGTGTGGTACTTGCTGAGGCTAGAAGAGGGTGGTAGACCCTCTGGTGGCTTGAATAAGATGGCTCCCATAGACTCATATATCTGAAAGCTTTGACCCCAGGGAGTGGCACTATTTGAAAGGATTAGAAGGATTAGGGGGTGTGGACTTATTCTAGGAAGTGTGTCACTGGAGGTGGGCTTTGAGGTTTCAAGTGCCTATGCCAGCCCCAGCCTCTCTCTTTCCACCTGTGAATCAGTTACTTCTCTAGCCATGCCTAAGCCTGTGAAATTATAAGCAAGCTCCCAATTTAATGCTTTAACTTTATAAGAGTTGCCTTTGTCATTGTGTCTTTTCATAGCAATAGAACAGTGACTAAGGGTGCTGGAGGAACTCCTTCAGCCAGTAGCCTTTAAGTTACCCACCCTCTTGGGCGTGGCCTCTTAAACTATAAATGCCGATGTAAAGCTTGGTTCCAGCTGCAGCTGCGGCTATGGGATTCGGTTGCTGGTCCCCATTTGAGCAGAGGACTATCATCTGTGAGTCTACCCCTAAATAAATAACCTTTTATTATACTCAATTCTGAGCTAGTGTGGGATTTCTTTTAAGCATCCATCTTCATAAGATAGATCCCCTGGAACTCTAGTTCTAGACAGAATTAGTCATGTTAAGTTGTGGGACCAAATTCAGGTCCACTGAAAGAGCTGTCTGCTCGGCCATCTTTCAAGCCCTCCTCTCATAGTCCTAATATTTACAGAGTTCTTGTTTAGAAACTAGCTAGTCAACACTAACTTTTTCTTTTCTTCTTCACAATGACCTCAAACACCCAGCAATATGAATTCACGCTAATTATCTGCAGACACTGTTAGAAGAAATCAACATGTATTATACCTTTTTAACCTCCCAGGAGCTTCCTGAGTAGTGAACAGTACGGTCATTTCTCCTTCATATGTAAAGAAATAAAAACATGAAGATGTTTCGCAATTTTCCTAAAACCTCTCAAGTAAACAAACAATTTAGTCTACATATTTCTGGCTCCCCATATCAGAATTTAAAATTGTCAAAGAAAAGATACAGAAAATTAGTCATTTAACTTTAGTGCTTTCCAGCTTTTAGGCTTTAAGGATAATGGTCACTAAAATCAACTTTATAGGTGGTATAGCATTCAAGCAACACAACCACATTTCTTGAATGTTCTTCAGTGGTAAGCAATTGAAAGTTCTGGTGCTATATTTTGAAATAAAATATAGTGGCAAATATAATTTTATCAAACCACTACACCTATGGATATTTGCACATCCACATTTGCTATTATACTATTTAAAATAGCTAAGAAATGAAAACCTAGATGTCCATAAATAGGTGAATTAATAAAGAAAATGGAAATATACATATTATTTTTTTCTATATGCAAAAATAACCATTTCCAGGAAAATGGATGGAATTAAACATTATTCCTTTGGTGAAATAAGCCAGATCCACAAAGAGAGAAACATTTTCTCTCATATACAGATGGAGAATACAGTTTTAAAGTGTGTGTGTGTGTGTGTGTGTGTGTGTGTGTGTGTGGTGCTAAAAATAGAAAAAGACCATGAGAGAGGAGGAGGAAATATTGGGGAAAAGGAAGGAGAGACAAGAGGAATGGTACTCACATAACAGGAAAGATGAAGGCATAAGGAAAGACTATTTGAAGAAACGAAGAAGAAAGAAGGAGTTAGGTGGATGAAGGATGCAGTGGGAAAGAGTGATGGATAAGGCAACATATAATGATATATTATGAAAATGCCATAATAAAATCTATCTCGTTGTATGCTAACTTGATTTTTTTAATTTTCTTTAAAAAACTATAATGTAGAACTTTATTAACTGCTACCCCTCACTTCAGGTCAGTCCAATGAAAGCTTTCTCTGGAGTACTTGAATTATTATACTAAATAAACTGCTTATACAGTCAAAACATACTATTTACATTTCTAAGGTAAATAAAACTGATTTACATATTATTTACAAATACTATTATATATTATTTAAGTGTATAAAATGTTCTCATGGTTAATACTATAGACTTGATTGGGTTGAGAAAAATCTAGGAATCCATATGGGTGGCCTTGGGAGAGTGTTTCACAGATGACTGTATCACAAGGGATTTGAATAGTAAATGGATTGTCTGCTTGATGGATTCAGAGGGTGATGATATTACCTAGAGCTTGGCAAAAATAGGAGATTGGGAGCATTTGAGGAAGCTGATTATAGGGGCACGCCCTTGGGGCAGCATCATGCACCCTTATGTATCTCTCTATTATTCATGTTTGCTATTGTAATGATGTCCTACCAAGATTTGGTGACTTGATAAGATTTGGTACTACACTGGGTTAAGGAGTGGGGACTAGACACCCTGAAACCACAAGATCAGTTCTTCCCCATTACCTTGATTTGTCTGATGTTTCATTATAGACATAGGACCAATACGCATGTATATGACATTTTTAGATACATGAAAATAGGCATTTTGGTGCCTGGTGGTAGTGGTGGTGCACACCTTTAATTTCCAGCTCATGGGAGGCAGAGACAGGCAGATCTCTATAAGTTTGAGGTCAGCCTGGTCTACAGGGTAAGTTCCAGGACAGACTCTAAAGCTACAGAGACACACTGTCTCAAACCCTTCCCCCTCAAAAAAAGAAAACAGGCATTTTGCTATGATACCAAAAAAGGATGGCTTTGTAGCCTAAACAGCCTGCGCAAATTCCAAAGATGCCAATTTCTAGATATGTGTTCTTAATTGGTGACTAGATCTCTCTCATCTTCAGTTTTCTTATTTGACAAATGAGGATAATTATGTAAATTAACCTGATGTCTAAGAGGGCTATTATAAGTAGATAAAAAATAAAAACACACTTATACCATTCTCAGCATATTGTAATGTTCCAATAACCAGAACATTGCATTAATTTTACTAAGAAGCTTCAAGTCCAAGCAAAGCATGTCTTGAAAGAAGAACCTATATCTCTTGTTTGAAATTGGGATGGAGGGTTTCTTTAAACTTTTCTTTTCCCTCTCCTACTTTCTCACAAAATTTCAAAGATAACAGCAGACTTAGATTGTTTCAGTAACTGTAGCCTCACTAAAATAATCTGCTAAATTAGACCCTATGAAGAATGAACTGGAGCAGAGAAGGACCAGAGGCAATGAGACTCATTAGGAGGCGATGATTATCACCATTATCATTGGAATTTCCTTGCATGCATAATGACTCGTCCATCTTACTTGTGTTCACAGTTAGATGCCTGAACCTCATGAGTTTTCATCAACTTACTCCCTTCTTCCGCTCTACCCATGTAAAGACTTACAACATCCCGACCATTTTAATTCTCAAGTGCCTGTTAAATCGGATTCGCTCATCTCTACCCCACTGACCTTGAGTGCTTCCACAGACTTCTGTAAGAGCTTCCTAATTAAGGACAACTGTAGGTCCCACCTCCTTCCCTCTGTCCATTTGTACACCATATCCAGTGTCTCCTTTAGGGAAGGCAAATACCATTAAGGTCAAATCTGTTGACTTAGTAAGTTCAGAATTGAAGCCAAATCCTGTGACTTGATAGACAGATCTCTTCATAGTGGATTGTAGACCTCAGGTTTCTCTTTCTTTGTCCTATCACACTTATTCTCACTATTGCCGTTCCGATGTTCAAACTTTTCATTTTACCTTCTCTGTTGATGCCAGTTTTGATCATTCTCACTTCTCTGCCTAGAATCTGCCCATACCTCTCTGGCAATCACCCTTTCTGATAACGGTGTTCTTTTGGGAATTCTTCCAGATGTGTTATAAAAGATGCTTCCTCTATGACCCTCTAGCATCTGGATACCACTGCATTTTTAATGTTAATATTCCAGCACATGGGAGTTTAAAGAGTAAACAGTCTTACTTTGATGTGTGAATAGCAAGGTGACCTTGATTTCTTCATTTTATAAGCCCTGAAAATAACAACGTCTCATTCCAAGGGCTATTGGAAAAATTAAATACATCTTACATACCTAAAAGTATTGACAAATTTTAGTTTTAGTATGAACTCTGATTCCTTGAATTCTTTCATAGAAATTACTTTGGTGTGGTTCCTAATCTTTTCAACCAAACTGACAGGTCCTTCACCCTTGTTCTCCTAACTCTAGGTCAATGGTTCACAACCTTTCTATTCCTGCAGCCGTTTAATACAGTTCGTCATGCTGCGGTGACTCCCAAACATAAAATTATTTCACTGCTACTTCATACCTGCAATCTTGCTGCTGTTATGCATCACAATGTATATATCTTATATTCAGGGTATTAGATATGTGTCCCCTGTGAAAGGGGTGTTCAACCCCAAAGGAATCTAGACCCATAGATCGACAGCCCCTGGTCTAGATAATCTTCAGCCTCAGGGCTGTGTTCCAATGACTCTCCAGTCTCCACAGACTTCTGTAAGTGCATCAGAAAGATTTCCCCAAATTCTCTATCTTCTGAAACAATTTGTCCCTTTCTGTATGTCTGTCTGACTCTTTCTGTCCTATTCCATATTCTCAGCCTGAAATTAAAGGTATATTGTTGAAGTCCCATTTCCTCATGGAAGGAAGGAAGGAAGGAAGGGAGGGAGGGAGGGAGGGANAAGGAAGGAAGGAAGGAAGGAAGGAAGGAAGGAAGGAAGGAAGGAAAGAAAAACAAAACCTATGCATGTAAGGGCTGATCCTGGGATGGTAACTTATATTACCTCTCTTCTACCATGCCCACAGCATAGTCAGGTATGTAGGAGAGATTCTGGGAGAATGATCAGAACACAGCACTTCATCCTTCCTTCATCTGATTCTCATTGGATATCGGCCATGTGCAGGGAACAAGGTAAGAGAATTGAGCAGGCATAACACATTTAGTGAGCAAACCTCCCCTCGCACCAATGCCAGGGTCTCATTTCTGTGCCTTGTGATGATGTTGATGATGATGATAAATGAGTCTCAGTTTCTAAACCACCCATTGCTATGGTCTAGTGATTGAAGATTTCAAGAATATCATAAGAAAGAAGTATTTTTGAAAATTGGAAACAAAACTAAATAAAACAGCAACGAAAAGCAAAATTATTGAAACCAGCGAGGACTGAACTGCCATTACGCCCATTGACAGCATCATTGAGAAACACTGATAAGACATGGGACCCACGGAAATCAGTGGTCTTTTTTGTTATTTTTTTAAGAGAATATATAGTGGGGTATGCTGGAACCAGAAGAATAGGAAGGATTGCTTCCCAGAGTAGTGTCCTATATAGATTGCTAGAGACATTGTCAAGATTTGTGGATGTCTTTTTGCCTTCATCAACCTTCTCTTACACTTGACTATGAAGTCCTTCTATAGTCCCTGTCCATTGGACTTAGGTAAAAATCTAGCAAATGAAGAAAACCGTTCCCCATTTCACGGAAGTGGTTTCAGCAACGTCACATCCCAGCGACTGTAGAGCAGGATCTGTCCTCTGACTGTGTCTTAAAGGATGGGTCACATTCGGGCAAGCAGAGATGTTCTCCCACAAGCTTCTCATTTGTTCCTTTTGCTTCTCTTTCTGACTTTCCTTTCCGAACGGCATTTACTCCATTCTCATTGTCTAGCTCTCCAGAGTACTGGCTTGGTCATGAACAAGCCCTTGAAGGCCTAGCTCGGATGGCACCTTACATCGCTTGCACTATTATTCAACCATAATCATCTTGGCATTGTTATGTTTGCTGATTTGCCCCTAAATGCTCAGAAAATTAGTATCCAATATGTTAATGCTTTAATGATTTTTAAATATCTTTTTTAATTTGCCAAGTAGAAAGTCTTATTTATTTATTTATTTTAAAAACCAACTCACTGGTATTAAAATCTTAATTTCTCCCCTCAGAAAACAGAAAGGAGAGGGATGAGAGGTAGATGAGGAAATTGCTAAATCATGCGGGTTTTATGAAGCCATCATCGGACTAATCCTGAGGATTACCCATGTATCAAGAAATGGCCTCTGCGTGTGAGACTGTGTGGAAAGATTTGAATTAAAAAGTAGAGAGACTTGAATACACGTGTAGCAACAAGGTAGTTCCTAGCTTCTAAACGCTGCCAAGAGAAATGTCCCTTTAAGTAAGAGGACAGGAGGAAGGAATGAAAAATTGTTTTAATTTAAACCTAAAAATTAAGCACAGGCTACAAAGCTGTAACACTAGCCTGTAACCACTCACTGAATTATTAGCACAGAAAGTGATAAAGGTATGAGGGAAGTTGCTTTTATTTCTCAACTACCCTGGAAAATGGAAGAACCCCTGGTTTATCATTTTCTTCTATCTGTATGCATATATGTATTTCTGACAGTTTTTTTGGGGGGGATTGTCTGTCTACAAGCACACGTGCATGGGTGTGCATGGCCTTGTAGAATCCAGAGGTTACTGTCAGGTGTCTCCCCTCCAACACTTTCTGCCTTAGTTTTTGAACAGAGTGCTCACCAAGTCAGCTAGGCTGGCTGGCCATCAAGCCTAGAGATATTCCTTTCTCTGTCTTCCCAACTCTGAGGTCCCAGGCTCTGACCACTGCATCCAGTTCAGATGTGATGCTGGGATCTGAACTCAGGTTTTCGTACTTGAATTTTCCTCAATCCTTACACTCAGCATTTTCTTTGTTTGCTCTTGCTCATCCTCCCTGCCCCTGCCTCTGTTTACCCAACATGGTTTTGTGGATCTTTTCATGAGTTTACTAGAGCTGTGTATATAATACTGCTCACTGCATGGCTTCAGTAGTATGTTCTTTATTTTGAAAGCTAGACGCCCCAGCTCAGTTGGCAAGGTTTCCTCTCTGCCTATTTCACATGGCTTACAGGTAGTTTTTGCTACACTGTGTTTTCTCTCCTCCATTCTTCTGTCTCTGTCTCCTTTCTTGCTGTGCACATGCACACGTGCACGCGAATATGTGTGTGAGGGAGGGCTGGGGGGGCGTGCGTGCGTGCGCGCGCTCCTGCGCATTCCCCAGTTCCTCTCTGTCCTCACCCTATCTTTGTACAATGATAATAAACAGGCTGCATTAGGACTTTCTTTAAGAGCCTCAGATAATCTTCTGTTCAAATGCAGTCACGCTTTGCCGTATGGGGACTTAGTGTACAGTATACAAATCTTGGGAGAGCAAAGCTCAGAATACAGAGATCACCTGGGCTCAGTATCTGCAGCCTTTAGGGTCCTGCGCCTGTTTTCTCCTGAAGTTTCTCATGCTCTCTACTTTCTCTGTAATTCCCTTAGAGCTCCTTCTTCTTAGATGCATTGGAGAAGTTGTACAGTCTTCACGGGGAAGTGTTTCTTTCCATGTTTTCTGACCTACGCGCACGGCAGCTTTGTTAGGTTTTCTTCAGTACCATGTCTCAGACTGTACATGTCATATTGCATGCAAAGCACACTTTATAGTGATTGTATGCTTGAGATGGGTTCACACACTGCGAACACGGGTACCAGCAATGGCAGCGTTGATGCCGTGGAACGGTAAGTTGGCAGGGCAGAAAGGAAGATGCTGTGTCATGAGGGGTTCATCTTTGCAAAGGATTAACACAGTCTTCAAAGAACTGGTTAGTTCCAAGATAGCAAGCTTTTATGGAGAGAGTGAACCTGGCCCCAAGCCCTTCTAAGGCGGGTCCTATCATAATGCCATCTGCCTGACCACGGTATAGCCCAAAGCCCTCAGAGAGCTGAATAAACAGCACTCTTATGTACTTGGATGCCCAAAGCTATGGTCTAAATGATGGTCTTTTCTTTATAATGTGCTTAGCCCCAGGTATTTTGCCATAGCAACCAAAACCACTAAGGGTGTGATGAAGGATGTCAAGATGAAAGGTTATTCTGAACATCTAGGGTGACTCTATTATAAACAAGATAGAAAGGCAATGGGGATTTGACAGGAAGAGGAAGTAAGATATGTGGTAGGAATCAAAGTGATGCAAGCTAGGGCCCCTTAGCAAAAGCATGCATACAGCTTCTGGACGCTTCAGCAGGTAAGAGATTATATCAAAGTGATGCAAGCTAGGGCCCCTTAGCAAAAGCATGCATACAGCTTCTGGACACTTCAGCAGGTAAGAGATTATATCAAAGTGATGCAAGCTAGGGCCCCTTAGCAA
>LOEQ01000289.1:634988-658600 GCA_001685075.1 Bramus lutescens
CTTAGCAAAAGCATGCATACAGCTTCTGGACGCTTCAGCAGGTAAGAGATTATATCAAAGTGATGCAAGCTAGGGCCCCTTAGCAAAAGCATGCATACAGCTTCTGGACACTTCAGCAGGTAAGAGATTATATCAAAGTGATGCAAGCTAGGGCCCCTTAGCAAAAGCATGCATACAGCTTCTGGACACTTCAGCAGGTAAGAGATTATATCAAAGTGATGCAAGCTAGGGCCCCTTAGCAAAAGCATGCATACAGCTTCTGGACGCTTCAGCAGGTAAGAGATTATACTTTCTCTTGCCAGCGCCTGAACTTAGGCCTATCACCCCTGTTCTCCCTCGGTTGTTGAGCTCCCAGAGAGCCGGTCCGTGGCAGAAACTGATAACTTTTGGTCTTGGGATTGTGAGATAATAAAATTTGTTGCTCTAAGCCACCAACTTCGTGGTACTTTGCATTAGTTCCATAGGAAACTAACCTAGGAGCTTGGTGGCCTTGTGCACATTTTCTCCCACATTGCTTTAATTTCATCATCTGGGATGTGGAGAACCATCTCATCATGGGTATGAAAAGAGCAGTTCATCATTTAATCCTTGTGTGAAACCCACCTTCTAGTCACACAGGTAGTTAGAGTAGTGGATTTCTACCAAGATTTTCTGTCTTCAAATCCTCTGCGGCATGTTGCAAAGAAACTATTAATTAATGGACCAAGGATGATGTTATTCAACACGGCTCAAGCTTTCCTTTAAAAAGGGTCACGGAGAAAAAAAATGCTCTTTTCTGTCACCTGGTCTGAAGTTTTAGAAAAGCCATTAGTACTTTATGTAAGAAAAAAAGTTAAGTTCCTTTTTTACTAAAGGCATTTAAACTGAATTTCTAATTTTCTGATTTCTTTTTTTTACAGTTTTAATCAGGTTAGTTTTTGCTTCCATGTCTCCTGAAATATTTAAAATTAAAAAATTATGAAATAGAAAGTTGCAGTAAGCCAAGGCTAGTTTAGGATTTTATTTTATTTTTGGTACATTTAATTTAGTTCCAGTGTGTAAGCAGAGACTGCTCATTTGTTCCTGGACTCCCAGACCTGAGTAATCACACAAAACAATATTAATTACAACACTGTTTGGCTTATTAGCTCAGGCTTCTTATTAACTAACTTTTACATCTTAAATTAAACCATTTCTATTCATCTGTGAATTGCCATGAGGCTCTGGCTTGCCAGGTAAGGTTCTGTTCTGGCACCTTTCTCCTTCAGCAGTTACATGGCATCTAAATGACTCTGCCTACTCTCTATATGTCTATCAGCCTGGCTATATTCTGCCCTCCCATAGGCCAAAACAGATTTATTCATTAACCAATGTTAATAATACATACAGCATACAGAGGGGAATCCATATCACCAGTGCGCAGCATGTGTAAGTACCCAGGAATGGAGAACAGTAACATCCTTGGTCTCTGTACATCCTCACCTCTCATCCACATTCAGAGCTCCCACAGAGAAAATCACCCTACCCATAAAGGCCCCTTTTTACCCTTTGCACTGTATTTTGACTATGTTCTTTCTGTATTTAGATGTGTTTAGATACACAGATCCCTTCCGCTGTGATACAGCTGGCTAAAGTAGTCAGCATAATGCCATATCCCTCAAGTGTGTCTTTTCTCACACTTATTTATTAAGGTGCATTCACAAGGAACATCCCCACTGCCATGGCTCTCAGACAGCTCTTATTGTGAAGCAATGCTCAACAGTATTTGCATAGTTCCTATCCACCCGTCCATCTACCCATCTAGTTGAGCTTTCCGCATCCGCACAGGAGACCACCATTTGGGGACTTTCCGCCTATGAGCCAGACTCTGCTGCTATGGATAAATTGCAGTCGCTGCCATTGCAAGGATGTCTTTGACTTTTTGGAACCAGAGGTGTGAGCAGAGCCTTCAAAAACACACAGCAAGGACAGTGATCAAGGTTTTCCAGTGTGAAAGAGTGAGTGGGGAGGGTTGGGCAAGCCAAAGATAAAGAGGAGAGAGTAAGGGAGCCTTGACGGAACACACACGGCACAGAAGATGTGAGCTTTAGTGGGTGTGGAGGCGATCAGAAAGAAAAGAGCCTTAAATGAAAGCTTTAGAGTATAAAAGGAAAATGATGATATGGATAGATTGGGCTCAGAATTTGATAACATATAGTCAAAGAAGATCTCTTTGCTTTTCCTAGACAAAAGCCTAGACTGGCATTTGGTTGTCTGATGGAAATAATTTAGAACTTACGAGAATGCTAT
Source organism: Bramus lutescens (assembly GCA_001685075.1). Lineage (NCBI taxonomy): Eukaryota > Metazoa > Chordata > Mammalia > Rodentia > Cricetidae > Bramus > Bramus lutescens. Next base: position 637,257 of record LOEQ01000289.1, read on the forward strand.
TTATCAAGTCAGAGAGCTTACTGAGATGTGATGCGCGCATTCTGACATCCTCCTCTTTCTTTTCTATTTTTCCCCTTGAAACATTACTGACAGTCGCTGCTACAGTCCAGTACTCTTGAAGTTGACATATGCTGAGTGACAGATCCAAGGTAAGAGTAAAATACATTTGAATGTGCCGATAAAGGAAAAAAATGGGAAAAGGATGAAATTGCGGAGATAGAAGGTGTTTTTTTTTTTTAAAGCTCTTAGGAGAACAAATTGCTAATCAGGAATAGAACTGTATAGAGGCTTGATAAGTTCGAATGCAGGAACCTGTCTGAGATAGAAACTCTTTTTAGCACGCGGTGGCTTTATGAGAAGTCTAATGAGACCCATTTGAAAGCGCTGGCTCCATTTGGTAGCAGGCAGAATTGTCAGATTTTCAGATGTCTGAATGAGCTGTAATAAGCTGAACAGGGCCAAGGTGGGGAGTCCAATTTTACAAGTAACCAAAAAGCTATCTTCAGAAGCTCATGATCTATAAAAGTACTTTCTGTCACCATTAATTTTTGACAAATGGAAATCACCTGAGAGTATTAAATAATACTGATACGGATTGAGTCAATCATTGCCAGGATTTACGAATAATCAGGAATCCCACTACAGTCTATCACTTTATACTCATTGATACTAACTCCCGTGTGAAGATTTCACCCTCTACTCTTCTCTCATACATGGTATTTGAAGAGAATATATGATTTTATTTTATCCCCGCTGTTACTGACATTATAAAACAAATACATATGTTCTGATAACATTCACTTCCTCCATTTTCACTTAGTATCAATGAAACCGTGCTAATGGCTATATGTAGCATTTGCTTGCCTCAAATGCTTCTTGTTCAGTTTTGAACCTTATTAGATAGCAATGACAAAATACTAAGAATTTACCTCTGCATCTCTAGCTATAGCGGATAGATTTGGGTAGATGCTCACCCTTGTTGGACCAGCAAAAGGGACTTTCATGGGAATTGTGGGTGTTTCTCATTCAAAGCATGTCAATCATTCAGTGCCTTTTTTAGAATCTTGAGACCCTCATCTTTCTGTGGTTACTGATGTGCATTTCTAAAAAAACAATTCTCTGTCATTCTGCATAGGAACCGGAAACGTAGCTCTTTCTTTGGTGAAGAGGAAAGCTATTGTTTCCTTTACAGCTGGGGTGACTGTCACATGTGTACATGAGAAGTAGATACTTTAAAAAGAAAGACAAAACACCTAACTTGTGCTTAAACAAACAAACAAACAAACAAAAACCTAAAATAATTTCTTTGGCTTCCACTGACCTTTCTATGTTTTTTCCACCATCAAAATTTGTCTGTTGGAGGACTCATTCCTGAAGAGGAAATCCTGCAGATATGGTGAGATTAATTCACAGAACGATGTCAGACTGTGATGAACTCTATGGTGTCCTAAGAACTACACATTGTCTTTATCACTGATTTTTCTTGGCACAGGCTATTAAACTTATGGAATACTCTGAGGTACAGGTCTGACTTCTCCTTTATAGGAGCCTAGATTTAATTTTTAAACCTGAGTTTGTACTAATGACTCTTCGGAAGGCATCATGGCTAGATGGTCTGATGACTGAAACTGGTTTCCAGGAAGACCAAACACAGGATGCAGGATCAAATTTCTTCCGCCATTCTGTGGCTTCTGGAAAGTGGAGGAGAGACACAGAGATGTCCATCATCCAAGATGGCCTGAGAACACGGTAGCTAACCCTCCATATCTGCTCCTAGCCACTGTTTTCACTTAGTTAATCCTCGTTCAGAACTCTTAAACAGCGAAATGTAAGCAAGCCATTTATCTATGTTATACAAGATCCTTTAGTAAACTGGCAAAGGAGAGTCATTGCTCTCTGGTCAGAGTGTGAATGGTCCCAGTTTTGTGACTGGTGTGAACTGGGGTGTAGTCTTGTGTGACTGAGTATTCTAAACACTTCAGTCCTTATTTCTGTAAAACGAGACCTATGCAAGCTCAAGCTGAACAAAATCCAAGCGTGGATAGCATGGGGTGGGGTTGGCACCCCTGAGGTGCCCTCTTCCCACTAGTGGGGAGCTGTTTGACATGTGATACCTGCCGGGAGAGGGAAACTCAGTTGTCCTTAAAGGTGTGACCTCTTTCATGTCCACCAGACTCTGAGTCAATGGGCAATAAAAATTGGATTCAGTGGGTATAAAACAAGTATAAAAGAGGAGGGAGGCCCTGAAGTGGGGTGGGAGGAAGGTAAGGGTACATCTGGGAGGAGTTGGGGAAGGAAAGTCTATATGATCTAAGCACACTGTAGGATAGTCTCAAAGAATTAATAAGAAAGGCAAGCTCAGTATAATTGCAGCACTGATTGCATTTAAATTAGATAGCATTGCGATCCCTCTCTCTACTCGTCCTCAGTACACAGATGTCTCCAGTTATCTCCACTCTGGGCCAACCTTTTCTCTAATCCTAGACTAAAAGAAGAATTGTTGATGGTATTATATCTGTTGGGGCCCTGTAATTACTGTTAGTTTGGAAAAGTCAACCAGGTGTTGTGTTTGAAAGCGAAACTTTTAAAGGCATTTGATATTTATAGAGTTTAAGCAATTTATTTTGTAGATAATTACTCAATTTACCTTGAATGCTCTGAATGTATGTGTGCATATGTGTGTGTATGTTTATGTGCTTTATTTACATTTCTGAAATTTTTTCGTGTTCTCAGTAAATCTGAGGAGAAGACTCAAGGCACCACATGTAGCTCAGGAGAGTTTTAAATTTACTACATAGCTCATCCTCCAACTACCACCTTCCAAGTGCTAGGATTGCAGATGTCGTTTCCATTCTGGGCTACAGAGAGATTGCAATGCTATGGAGAAGTACAGATGCGCTTTTGTATGCTGCTGGCTAAAGCTTGCCTTCTGCAGCATGGTGCTAGAAATACAAGGTGGCTCAGATGATGTCACTCTGATTCATGCCGCTGACATCATGCTCATTCGGTCATTCATTCATGAGTGAATGGGTCCTTTGTGAAATAGCTTCTGTTTATGGTGGTGAAAAGTTACTTTCCATAAATTAAGGATTTTTCACATGCATGGCTGGAAATTATTTCTACATGGGACTTTTGACATGTTACTCAAGTCTACTGCTCCTAAAAGTAGGGTAGGAGCCATCTTTGAAAATTAAGAATCCTAACTGTAGGATAAAGAAGAGGACATCTTCCTTTTTATAGCAAATATTATCTGTGAAATATATTATAGTAATTTGACAATTGTGGACTAAGTTACATAAATTTTCTGGTCAGAGTTGACTTATCTTTAAATGAGAGGGACAGACAAATCCTTTCTAAGTTCTCCTCTCCTTTGGCATCCGGTTTCTTACTAAATTTGTTAACGTTTAAAACTACAATCTATATGAATTCATTGAAGACAAATCTATAATAGGTTACTAAGGGGAACTTGGATGCTTGGAATCTTCTACTGTCTCTAAATAGACATCATATATAATTCAGTGCAGTAGGCTCAGTCCTGAACGTTGCCCTCTGATCTCCACATAGATGTTGTCGTGTACACACCCACTCACGTCTATCCCTGTCTTTCTCTCTCAATGATAATATCAAATAGAAAGAAAGAAATTATTCAAGACGGCCTGGGAGATGGCTTTGCAGGGAAAGGCACCTTCACCCAAACCTGAGAGCCTGAGCTTTAGTCCCCTGCCTCTACATCCCTGACGGTGGGGGCAAGGAAATGATTTAGGAAAGTTGTCCTCTGCCCTCCATATGCTCCTTTCCTTCACTATGGTAGTGATAATCAATAACAATAAATGAGAACCCAAAAGAATAAAGCATGCAAATCTTATAGAAAGGAAGAAATTGTCAACCCTTCTTAAATAATCTTGACTAAAGAACATTACCTGAAAATTTTAATCATTTAGAGAACCTGGATTTAATATGAAAAGCTGTGCCTATAGAAGGCATAGTGGTGCACAGCTGTAAGACCAGGGCTTGGTAAACAGAGGTAGGAGGATCATGAATCTCAGGTTACTCTGGTTGGTATGGCAAGGCCCTGTCTTAAAAGTAAGGACAGGAAAAGGAAAGACAAAGAAAAGAAAGGAAAAGAAAAGAATGACGGTTTTATTGTGTTAGGAGTACTACTGCTTTGAAGGAGATCTAGAATTCCACAGTTTCTCACTCAAACTTCAACAACAGGAGAACATTTGGCAAACAAATGAAATCACTTGTATGATTGTAGCTACGGCAAAGTTCCTTTTTATTTATTTTTATTCCTTTTTCTTTCTACAAGACTCTCCTCTCAGTCACTCTCAATACAGAGTGGTGTAATATATTTGAAGTATTTTTAAAAATGACATGCTGATAAAAACACAAGATCTTAATAAATGTAATTTGATGAGAAGAAAGCAAACTTCTGCTCTTGCTTCCAAGAGTGCATTGTGGCCTAGCTTATCAGATAAGGAATTATGCACCCAGATGAAAGCCCCCTAGTTACAGCCCATAATGTAAGAAAGAGATCCTGCTATGGGGAGAAAGAAAACTTTGCAATAAGATGGTGAATAAATGAAATAGATGGAAGAATCCTGGTGAGAAGAGGGTTTGAAAGCCACTGATGAGGGAGAGTAGATCTCATCAGGCAGAATAATGAGGTCAATGTCAATGTACATTTTAAGAACATTCTCTTATCCTACAGAAGAATAATATTCCCTCCTGTGATCCACGAAGTGTGTGCAGTATTAGACTTTATCAATTGCTGGTCCCTACAAGATAATCTATGTCTATATATTTATCTCTCTCTCTCTCTCTCTCTTTCTCTCTCTCTCTTTGTATATCCATCTCTCTCTCTATGTATACCCACCTCTCTCTTTCTCTCTCTCATCTATCTATACATTTATTTTTACTGAAGAGAAAAATGAAGCAAAGTGAGATTAAGAGGCACTTGGGATCAAGCTGGTATCTAACACATAGGCTTTGACTTAAGAGGATGAGGCTTCAGGGTCTGTATCTTGGACATATGCCTGTCGCTCACTAGTTGAACCATAAAATAGGATAGGAGATTTAACTGGTCCACAAGTCTCTACTAAATGTTTTATATGTCTTGTCTTTAATTCCACTAGACTCTGAGTAGCTCCTAGTATTGTTCATGCTTATTACACAATGAAAGAACTACTAAAATCATTGATTTTTTGTGCATAGACACAAAATATTAATTTACACAGTTGAAAGTCTCCCAGAATATAGGTCTTAAGCTTATGCCTTAGTATCCTGACTTTCCTAGATATTCTATCTATCACATTTATTACATGGTAACAAAAGATAAGAAACAAAAAGAGTATATGAATTTTAGGTAAGAAAGAGACAAAATCAAGAAACTAAAGTAGCAGGGGATGCCCTTGAACAGCTAATTTCTGAGGATACAGTATGGGCAACACAGTGGTTGTAGTAGGATGACGTTTGTTTGTTCCAGGCTACTCAGCCCCAAAATGACCACACAGAAACTATATTAATTAAATCACTGCTTGGCTTATTAGCTCTAGTTTCTTATTGACTAGCTCTTACATCTTAATTCAATCCATTTCTATTATTCTGTGTATTGCCACGTGGCTGTGGCTTATGAGCAAGGCTTCTCTGTTCTTGGTGGTGGCTACATGACGTCTCTCTGTCTTCTTTCTCCCAGCATTCAGTTTAGTTTCACCCACCCAGCTCTCTGTTCTGCCCTGCTCTGCTATAGGCTCAAAGCAGTTTCTTTTTTAACCAGTGGTATTCACAGCATATAAAGGAGAATCCCACATCAAGTAACTAACTTCTGTAACTAACAAATTCCTTGTATGTTAATTAAAAATTGCCGTAGAGCTGAAAGCATGAGTATGGAGTTTTACAAAGATGAGTATAAATCTATTCTAATTTCAAATCTAGAGACAGTAGCCTCTTTTTATATTTAAAATTTTACTTTATTAATTCATTACTAATTTTTAATTCATTACTAATTTTTAATTGTTTTTAAATTGTGCTGGTCTGGAAAGTGCTTATTTGGGGCACATTGCCATCATTTGTAAATAGAGACTGCCTTTTCATTTCCCAGGCTTCCAGGCCTGAATAATCACACAAATCTATATTAATTGCAACAATGTTTGGTCAATAGTTTAAGTGTATTCCTAGCTAGCTCTTCTATCTTAAATTAACCCATTTCTGTTATTTTATATTTTACCATAAGACTTGCGGTTTGTTACATCACACCTTGCTTCTCAGGTGGCTACATAGCATCTGCCGGATTCTGCCCTCATTCTTTCTGCATTCAGTTTAGTTTTCCTGCCTGCCTATATTCTGTCCTGCCATAGGCCAAAGTGATGTCTTTATTAACCAATGACAATAAAACATATTCTTAGTAAACAGAGGAGAATCTCACGCCATCTCCCCCTTTCTGCCTAAATAAAAAGGAAGGTTTTAACTTTAACATATAACAAAATAGGTATTAAGTAAGAATTAGAGTTACAATATTTAGTCTATTTGCATATGGCAAAATTAAAGAAAATATTCTATCACCTATTTTATCCTTATGAGTCTAAAGTTTCATATCTAATTTATCTTTTGTAACTACTGAGGAAAACTATAACTACAACAAGTTTCTTCAATGCCCATAAAATTCTCTGAAGCAATTGGTGCTGCCAGAATCAGACACGTCTCATTGTTGAAAGAAGTCTAAGTTCTTAAAACCCTTTTAAATGCCATATTCTATAAGTCTTTGAAGTGTTGAAGATTATCTAACTGAAATATATCTCTGTATATATAAAAAACCTAACTAACATGACTGTAAGTTTGACTAATATAAATGACTACTAATCTGTAATTTTTAATTATACATTACATTTTAAATGATCTTTATAAACATAATATCTTAAACAAGAGTAGAAATATACATATAACAAAACTGACCTCAAATTGGTATCAATAAATAAACCAAAGTCCATATCAATCTATTAATTTCTATATTATACTGCCTTTTTTTTTAAGAAAGAGATTGACTGTGACCATTACCACATATAATCAGTCCCCTTTAAATGAAAACAAACACTCATCTAACAGTCATTTTGGGAATTTGGACATAGTTTTTTCCAAACCACTTCCTGCTGTTTGTTGGGTGAGTTATTTTTAGGGTTCATGGAGACCTTTTGGGGTATCTTATTCTATTAAACCACATTAGCCTGGAGGGAATCCACATAGAAGCAGAACTTCTTTTACAAAGTAACATTGTTATTGAGCAGTTGTCTCAATAGAAGTCAAAAAATCTAAAGAAAAATAGTGTACATAACCCACACTCTCTGTGTATAATCCATCTTTATGTGGCTTATATTTTTTTCTCTACTACTTTTTAATATTTATTTTATTTTATTTACTCCTTTAATCTATGACTGTATGTATTCTTTCTTCTCTTTCTCTCCTAGGTCAATGTACATTTATCTAACACTGTAACCCATTCAGAAATCTTTTTGTCTGAATCTGTCTTATTGCATATCTGTAATCATTTTCTGAAAAGGAGAGGCTTATTTTTTAAATGGTAAGCAGGCATGGCTAGGAATAATGTGGTGACTTTCCCTGTTGATTCCATCCTGTCCTACATGGCAAAGGTATGTTTACTGCCTCTGCAAGCCATGCTCGCAAGGATGCTGCACGTCTATGTCAACATTAAGCAATTTGTAGCACTCTGCTCACAAACGCCAATTAATTGCTCTGTAGCAGGACCTCCTGAAAGAGCCAGAGCCATTTAGGCCACCAGCACAGACCAGGAAGCTGTCTATTAAAGAAGTCATGACTTTACTTGCAGCCAGGAAACAGTCTATCTGAAAAAATGTAGCTACCCAGAAGTTCTTATTGACTACCATTTTTGTGGATCTGGAAGTACTTTTTTTTTTTAAAGCTTTCTTAGGCTTTATGAGGATGTATGTTGCTGAACATTGGGCACCATTATATAAATGGTGACTACACTTTTGTTTCCTGGCCATCCAGACCCAAATAATCACACAAAACTATATTAATTACAACACTCATTGGCCCAAAGCTCAGGCATAATCCCAGATAGCTCTTATATCTTAAATTAAACCATTTCTATTATTTTATATTTTTCACGATGCTTGTGGCTTGTCACCTCACACATTGCTTCTTTGGTGGCTACGTGGTGTCTTCCTGAGTCCATATTCTTTCTCCCTCAATTCAGTTTCATTTTCCCACCTAGCTATATTCAAGGCTCGTGGTTGGTTACCTTACATCTTGCTCCTTGGGTGAATACAGGGCGTCTGTCTGGCTCTGCCTTCTTTCTCCCTGCATTCAGTTTAATTTTTCTCCCTAGCTATAGTCTGCCCTACCACAGGTCAAAGAAGTGTCTTTATTAATCCATGGCAATAAACATATTAATAGCATGCAGAGGAGAATCCCACATGAATCATTTTTTTCTTACTGCATGAATTTTTATTGTTATTTATATTATACAAAGTAATGGACGTCCTTATGACATTTCATATACATTTATACAGTATACTTTGAATATCTTTAGTTCCTTATTATTATATCCTGCTCTCTCCGTCTATTGTGTCCCTTTCTCTACATTCAAGTGCACTTTCTACGTTCATCTATTGTTTTCTTTAATTACTATTGGCACATAGGTACATTCTTGTAAATATATGAATGTAACTTGTTGAATCCATTTAGCATCGCTCATATGCATATGATTTTAGGGATGACTATTATTATTAATCACCTATTTTTTTTCATCCAAGTCTGAAACCTTGTAAGATTTCCTCATTCTACATTGGCATGGTGGTATCATTACTTTAGGCTGCCATATTGTTTGAGATCTCTTGGGGCAACTTCCCTGTCCTACATAAGAGACATGGTCTCCCAGGAGACTTCCTAGTCCTTTGGGTCTTGCAGTCTTTCTGCCCTTCTTCCACAATGCACCTGCAGTCTTAAGTCTTGGTGTTGTGTTATAGATATCAGTGAGAGCTGGGAACTTCTGATTAGTGATTCTCAATGATGCCTGTGAAATGTAACCATGATCACCACAATAAGATATTACAAAAGGTGCAACAGTGTCACTTCCATCATGGGGGTGACCAACAACTGTAATTGAATCTTAGGTTCACTTGATAAGAAGCTCATATCTGGTACTTTAAGCATAGCTAAACATCCATAAATGGTGAGGCCATGGAAACTAGAAGAAAACCTACTACCGACCCTCAAGTCGCTGTACTTTCTAACTGCATCCTAAGTACTTATCCTTGTACCTATAAATCCATAATGCAGCCCTCATTGAAGAAACGTCTTTGTGCAGTAGCTGTCCTGCCCATACCCAGGTCGTGATAAATCTAGCTTATATGCACAGATGACTCCATAATCACAGTTGGAATCAGAAAACTAGCAGCCTTTATCCATCAACCCAGCATTGGCTTATTGCTGTGTACAAATTTCTAGTTGTTCTAATAGTTATTCATATGGTGCTAAGGTTTATTGAGAGCAGAAAGGTTTAAAAAGTATATGGATCCTACGGGGCAGTGATATGCGTTTTTGGAAAAAGAGAGGGTAACATGGAAGGAGATGAGAAAGTTTGTGCTAGAATAATCAACACCAAAAAATCCTTGGATTCAAGCTCTGTGGGAAACAAACGACAAAACAAAACAAAAAATAACCAGAGAACATGTTGTTTATTGCAAATGATTACTCTGATGAACTCTGACACATGGATCCCCATGGCACAATTTCTTGAGTTAGCAGGGTAGGTCAAGAGGTAATCAAGAAGGTGAAGTGTGAGCATGGGGTTTGAATAGGGGAGATAAATGAATTGGAAGCTGACAGGCATTAGGGAACATCCCACCCCTCAGCATTCTCCCAGAAAAGTAGGCATGATAGAGACATCAAAAGTACTTGAATTCCTGTGGCCTCAGTCTGCCCCTCACCTCCATATTAGCAGCGTGGGATCAAGATGAGCCACACTTCTGTCTGAATACCCAGATTCTTTTCCAGCAATCATGGATTAATTGTTTCAAATATTTTTCTTAGTTGCCCTGCTAAGACTAAGTCTATTTCATTGTTTCATGCATGTGATTGCATTATGCTTGTGCATGGGCCCGAAAGTTACTATCTAAGTGTGTAAAAGAATTCAGTCGCCATTTTTCCTGATTGTGTATGGCCTTTGGTTTCACAGTTTGTTGCAAAACCATGTTATTGAATGCCTTTGCCTACTGGCCATTCCCTTCCAAATCATTCAGTGATCCACGGAAGTGGAGCAACAGCAACCTGTAACTTCTTCCATTTCTGCAACCACTCAGAAGATGTCCCTGTCTTTTCACCCCAGGCTCTTTTTTTTCCCAGAGCTCTTTGAGGGGACCAGGGAGTTTTTCCAGCTTGTCTGACTTCCCTCCCTGTCCTTCTCCCTTTTGCATGATACCTGTACTGAAGGTTTTCTATCTTTCTTCCTCCCAGCCACCATCTGCTCACTACAAGGGCCTAAACCTTTGCCTTTATTTTGCCATTAATGGAAGAAGGGATTCATGAAACAAAACACGGTGGTGTGATGAGGCACCATATCAACACAACCAAAGAGCCAAGGGAGTATACATTAGTTATTTCTTCTCTATCCTAGGTGTGGTTGATCTTAGGGTGTTAGGCTCAATAAACAATCCATTTGCTCTTCTCAAAATTCCCAAAGGATAATACTGTCCCTGGGGGTCTATAAAGAAATAAAATCAGAACACTACAGACTTCTGGAAGAGGAAAGAGGCAATTAACATTTTAGAAGCATTTATACACTCTAGACACCAAAAAATGTACTGGCATGTTCCAAAACTAATACAGACAAAAACAGTCCTTCTATTAATGTGTCTAGAAATTGATTTTTCAAATCTAGGATCAATGTACTTATCTGCTTACTAAGGCTCCACTGTTTAATAACTTGTCAATCCTCGTTCTTCACACTGTTGAACCTCTACAAAAGCCAACCCAGTGGTGAGGGCTGAAAATTTGGAAATACATAGCACCACTTTCTCTGTCTCATTCTCCAAGTTAAGCAAATGCAACGTTGAAGATTTTACCATGGTAGTACATTCTTCTTTCGTTTTCTTTTTTTCTTTTCCATTTGCTGTGTGACTCTCTCGGTTCAATTACCACACATCACTGACTTCCCAAGCCACAGGGTCCTAAAAGGCTGGTTTCACCCCACAAACCAGGTACTAGAGAGAACTGCTTATCAAAATGTTGATTTTATTCATGATATATCCTCGGTCAAAATTCTGTTTGCTAAAAGGTCATTAAAATTTTATTAGGTTACAAAGGAACAGACTTCCTCATGGGTGTTTCACACATTCTTAGTTTGGGTAGATCCCTGCCTTGTTTCTCTCCCCCATCTCTCTGTCCTTGTCATCCTCAAACAGCCATCCAAAGTCCCCCCCTTTCATCCTAATATTGCATGGGTTTTGCTACCTTCCACAACCAACCCCCTTAAAGCCACTTTCCTCTATCCCAAGGGCCCTTTTAGTTTCCTGGTCTCTACCAACACTGACTCCCACATTAATACACATTCATTAGAATTAAAGATCATTAATTAGAAGTAAAGATCTCTATGTGATAGAGAACACGTGGTGTCTGACACTGAGCCTAGGAGTCGGTGGTTCTCCATTTCTTCCAAGTTGAACTTTGACCTCCTTATCATGGGTGAAGCGCCCTGCCTTGCTGATGTATCACACATTTCTAGCTTAGCTTTCCACACTTAGAGCCTTTTCTCTGGCTGTCTGCTGGGCTGCAGATGGTTTCATTTTATCTTCCTCTGTCTACTAACCCAAGAGTACAAGTTTTGAACATCATAATGAAGGTCACCACACCTTCGTGTGGGTGTGTCTTCAAAAATATTCTCTCCGTGTATAGTTGCGGTTAGTTATGATATTCAAGTACATGTCTCATGTTCCCAGATCATTCTTCAGTGAAAGACCATGCTGAAAGACCACAGAGAGGCTGAGGAAAAGGGCTACAAGATACGAAAGAAGAACACATCAAGAAACAGACAGGTTCGAGAGTGAAGAGGAGTTAAGATCAAGCTGAAGTGGAGAAAGGAAGAGAGTAAATAAAGAGGAAAGACAGGCAGGCTGCAGAATTGCAAGATGTTTATGCGTTAAGACCATACTCTCAAGCACCTACACGTCAGTTCCGGGAATAAAATGGAGGCAAACCCGAGTGCACAAAGCTTGTGAATGTTCCTACAGCCTGGACATTCCCAGCTCGCCTCTCTAGTTTGCACACTTAAGCCAAGGATTGCTAGGCATTCTCCGTAAAGGCATTGTGAGATCATATCGGAAGTAAATGTGTTGTGTTCTATGACTGTTATTTTCAAGACAGACGAGTTAAAATACCTGCTATCCACACCGAAGACCAGCCATCGGTTGTCGCGGCCTCCGGAAGGGTTGTCTGACTTCCCTGATAGCTCTTTGGGTACTCGGTGCATGGTCTGATAAAGTGGTCTCCTTTCCTGACCCTTAAATCCAGGGCCAGGAGATGTAGCCATGGAGGAATTCAGAATCTAGGCATCACCTGACATGGACTTAAACAAGAGCTTCTAATATCAGAGGGCTTAGCTTCTCGGGGGGTGAATAGGAGGAGATACAAATCATGGACAAAGGAAGGCAAGAATTATTTCATACCTGGAAACAAATTGCTATTTAGAGCATTAAAGCTGACTTTGTACCATATCTATTTTTGTTTTCTGATATTCTTCTACCTTCTTATTAACATAAGTGGAATAATAATGACAATTAAGTTGGTCTGAGCCACAAGATCAACACATTGACTCCACAGCCTGGACATCCCAAGCTTTCCTCTCAGGTTTACACTCTCAGGCCAAGGCTCTCTAAGTTCTCTAGACATTTTCTGTAAAAGCATTAAACACATTACACAGAGTGTAATTTTCAAAATAAAATTGGTGCTCCCTGTAAGAGCCCTGAATTAGCAAAAAAACTCACGCCGGGCCTAGGAAACAACCCTCAGGTTGTTGGCCAGAGAAATACAAGAATCTTTCACAAGAGTATATACTGCTGCTACTGCCCCGGATTGCCTTCCAGAACTTGAGAGTAAGACCCTAGTGCAGCTGATGCCAACTATTTCAGATGCAAGGCTTGGAGGGACTGAGCTGAAACGACCTGGAAGCCTCTTCCCTGAGAGTTGATTATCATAGCATTGGAATCAGCTGTGCAAGCTGTCAAGGACGATGAGGGAATTAATAATCATGAGCTATTCTTACCCATAAAGCCTAAGAATAACAGCAATGACTGGCCTTGTCAATGGTGCAACAGTGGTACTTTTATCTTGGAGGAAACCAACATATGTTTAATTGGCCTTTTTAGGCTTACTTGATATATAGGAATTCAAGCTTGGTACCCAAAACTTAATCAATTATCCATGGCTGGAAGGTCCTAGACATCAAAGGAGAACCCACTACTTCCGTTTTCCCAAACTAGCATAACTTCTAAGTGTACTCTAGATACTTCTCCTTATATCCCCAGAAACATAGAGCTCTCCATCTCTCTCAGAGAAGCTTCCTTTTGCAAAGGATGAAAACTATTACAGAGATCTCCCACCGTTCGAGATGTAGATAATAAATGTCTGTGCTGTTATAGATGTTATTTGCAACGCGACCCTACCCGTAATGACTTAAGAGAGGGAAGGAAGTTTGTAAGAGCCAGAGTGCCAGGGATCCTACTGCTAGATAGTGTTCTAGAGACAGGATGATGACATCTCAGTAATACGGTTGTCTGAATACAGTCAGCATAATGGTGACAACAGTTGACCAATCAATGTACGTAGGAGAGATTCAACAAGTTCTTATCCAAATGGCCTCAGTAGGCAGGCTCTCTCTCTCTCTCTCTCTCTCTCTCTCTCTCTCTCTCCCCCTCTGTGTGTGCATATGTGTGTGTGTACAGACATGCATACATATGCAATGATAATTAAATAAGAAGAGGCTATGAATAGATTTGAGTGTGAGTTTGGGGGAAGGAGAGGAAATGATATAGATGAAAATAAAAATTTTTTGAAAGTAAATGACAAATTTATACAAAACCCTGAAACAAATAAAACAAGCAGCTTTAAGACAGCTACCTTATGCCTGTTTCATAGAAGCAGTTGCATATGTAGAGAAGTGTCATATCATACAAGTTCACACACTAGCAGAGCTGGGCTCAGTTCCCCGATGGCTTCCCAGCACCCTAGAGTAAGTCTCTCTCTCCCATTGTTCAGAATGTCGCCACGGACTTTTCTGTCTCATCCCCAGCTACTCCTCTTCCTGCTCACTGTGCTCTGATAACACCAATCAGTGCCTATGGAGCTTTCCATTCACGACTTTCCCCTAAGCGCAGTCCGTAGGGGATTTGTATGGCTAGCCCTTTTAAAACCAATCCTCTAGCCTTGGTATTTCACACTGCTGGCTCCTCCCATTCAGGATACCACGCAAACATCACCTTCTTCGAGAGGGCTTTCTGAACACTCAATTTAACATAGTTGAGGGCGATGTGACACGCCCCTACCAGTGCAAATGGCAGCTGATGCTATCAGCACCTGAATTTTGAGAGATGTCAAACCGTCTATTATACCAACAGTTTTATTTAATTATCAGGTAAGGGGAACATAACAATGGTGGGAGAAATAAGCCCAAGAGGCAAGTCATGGAAATAAATGTCAATGTCAAAAATTAATAGGCTTGGATAGAACCACTGCTATAACCAGTTACACACTGGACATGTTCCCTAGTCCGTGTACAACCTGCTATCTCTAACACAAAGGCTTGGACCTAGGTTTGAATTTCAAGTCTGGTAATTTGTTTATTTTTACCTTCTCTAATAATCATGGTGCACTATAATTACAGGAAACATTGAGATTTTTGAAATGTCAGGTATGGAGTTGACCTGCCTGAAACCAGGAAATGAAAAACCGGAAGTTGGTGGTTACGCATATACATCCTGTAGATGACTCAAAAGTTGGGCCGAGAGCATCAAAACTGCAAAAAGGGAGAGAATGAGAAAAGGTCTAATTTATTTGTGTTGTCTTATTAGTTTCTCAGCAAGAGTTCCATTGACTTGATTTTAATTAAGCTTTCCTTCAGCCTTTCCTTCCCAGCCCTCTGGGAAGCTGAGTGAGTGTGGGTGCCAGGTGGGGATACGCCAAGAACTCTCTGATCTAATTTTTAAAATCCCCCTTCGTCGGAAACAGCCACTACACACAGTCTGTTGAAAGATGACCTGTATCTGGCTGAGGAGTTCTGCCTGTGAGGTTGTGCTTAGTGGTACTAGAAGAGAAAGTACCAACAGGAATGGGAAATCATCACTTGGCTTCTGGGTCAAGGAATCAGGATGCGGTACTGATGGCCAGATTGTGTACTAGCAAAGTCTAGTGCAGCTAGCTGGGATATTGTGCGACTTTCTGAGCAGCGATCCATTTCCCTGAACTTCACTTCTGTCTATTGTCCAGTGAAACAAGTAGGTTGTGTTCTGCAGAAAGAATCCAGGGATTTAAAAGCCCTCTGGCATCACCCTGTCCTTATGTGCTTGGTGAATGTCTCCTTATCTCTGGTAAGTTCAGTAGCTTCCTTTTCAGAGAACCCTGGCTTATTGCCTAATTGTTTTAGCTTCCTTTGTGCTGTGTGTGGAATGCGGGGTCTGTGATTTTTGTCATTTCCTTATATGGCATTTCCTATATAATAGACAAGCATGTGGGAGTAAAGGAGCGGTGGTTAAGAACAGTGAGAGATGAGCATGCTATGTCTAGCCATATGATGCTAAATTATACACAGCATCAAACAGATTTGCTTGTTTGACTAACTCACTTTTGTTGCAGTAAAGTGATAGCATGTTAGACAGACACATCCTTAGTCCCCACTTGTTAGGTGCCTGAATGGGAGCTAGGGTGGGGTCAAAGTGGCCACTCTGCACAGTTGCGGAAGTATTTGTTCTCTATCTCACTGCTGAGCCATAAGCCCTTCTTCACATCAGTAATTCCCTATGGCTCTTCACATGAATGTACGAGGTGCAGAAACCCCAAGTGTGACTTCATGTGTCTCCCAGAAAAGGAACAAAGCAATCACCAAGAGGGCATCAAGCCTTGAGCTGGAAATCTAGAGAGATCAGGTCATATTGAAGTGATTCCCTAAAATTCTGAAACTTGGCATAACTGTTGGGGACAGGGGTGTGAGGGGGAGGTGCAGGTGTCACATGCCAAGCATCTCAAGTTGTGGACACAAGAATATTCCTTTTCTGTATACAAAGGCCTCCAAAGACAGTTGAGGCAAGGGCATGTGTCTTAGTTAGGGTTTCTAATGCCGTGAAGAGATGCCATGAGATGGCAACTCTTTTAAAGGAACACATTGATTGAGGTGGTGACTTAGAGTTTCAGAGCTTTAGTCCACCATTATCATGGTAGGGAGCTCGGCGTCATGCAGGCAGACGTAGAGCTGGCTACTACGTCTTGACCAGAAGGCAATAAAAGTGAACCTGTCGCGATGTGCAAAGCCTAAGCAAAAGAGACCTCAAAGCCTGCCCCCCACAGTGACAGACCTACTTTAACAAGGCCACACCTCCCAACAGCGCCACTTTCTAGGGGTTTATGGGGACCAATTACATTCAGACTGCCATCGCATACATCCAGAAGCTGCGGCATCTGTAATGTTTCCCAAACCAAATCCCAAGAAGTCCTTCATAAGAAAAACTTAACTTTCCTAGTTTCTCTCCTAAGAAAGAAGGTTTAGGCAAAAGGATCAATGTAAGAAATTACTTCATCCAAAATAGGCAATTTGATACTGGTTTGATAGTTGGGAATAGTTATATTCAATCTTTCAAACAATATATTATCCCAAGCGACCTATCTATGCTTTGTATTTAGTAATTCATTCAATCAGTATATTTTCTGTTTGTCGCTTTAAACGTCATTATTGAATATGTGTAAAGGCTGGCTGTGGATGGGGATCCCTCACTGCCCTAGATGGGAGGCCAGACAAACCATGGCTTTATGAGCATAATGAGATGCTGTGTTCTGTTCTAAGCACTTCATCCGACTTCACTGAAAAACAAAAAACTGCAACAACCTTAGGAGGTAGGGTTTATTATAACTTCCATAAATATAGGGGAACAGATTCACAGAACGGAGAAGTGCACTGGCTAATTCACTACCAGGTAGTTCATAGCAGAACCAGGTGGGGAATCTGAGAGCTTGCCAAGTCTAAATCTTTACAAACCATCGGTTAGGAAGTGGGGTAAGATCTTGCTCTGCGGCAGACTCTAGTTGACCATGATGACCACAC
Source organism: Bramus lutescens (assembly GCA_001685075.1). Taxonomy (NCBI): domain Eukaryota; kingdom Metazoa; phylum Chordata; class Mammalia; order Rodentia; family Cricetidae; genus Bramus; species Bramus lutescens. Next base: position 654,595 of record LOEQ01000289.1, read on the forward strand.
CTAGAGTCCTAGCAAAGCAGTCAAAGAAAGGTAGCTATTAGCCTTGGCTATCTCAAAAGCCCAAATACAAGGAAAAATGCATAGAAGATTATTATTTCTGACATAAAGGTTACAGTTCTCTTTCTCTTTTCTTGATTTCTCTCATTCTTGACTTATTTTTCTTCCTCCTTCTCTCATAGGGTCTCACTATGTTAACCAGTCATGACTCAACTTTTGATTCTCTTGCCTCAGCCTCCCAAAGGCTAGGGTTATTGAGTATACAATTATGCAGAACTCAGACTCTGCTTTCGGACATGCTGGCTGGTGATGCCTATTTTGTAGTCTGTGCACACACTACCAGCAGTGATGCTCAAGAAGACCCACATGTTTAATCCTTCCCAGAAAGATCCAAAATCTCTGTCTTCTTCCCTCTGTCCTATATCGTCCATACATCTTTGGGGAATCTGTTTCTTTCTCTGGCTTCAACGTGTTCTTCAGTCACTCTACTGTTCAGTCTAATAAATTAGCTACCAAACACTTTTGGTGTTTATGTCTAAATGAATCAAAATTAAGTAAAATGAAATTTTATTTCTCCAGTTTTTCCTGCGGGTCTTAAATGCATTGGCCGTCATACCCAGCTGGTGACTCCAGAACCACCAGTGCAGACTAGAACACGTCCTGATCCTAGAGAGGCCTGTGCAACCATTCCCAGCGTCTCAGTTGACCATGACAACTTCACGTCTACTTTTGCAAAACCCTGTTTGTAAGAGCTATGGCCATGGCTGATATTTTAGCTAACCAGGCCACGTTTGACTGGAATATTAGACTATAGCCTTTGGCTCCAGCAAAGTTTGCTTGTTCTTTCTCTTTGCTGAACTAATGGGAAAACAAACAACCTAACTAAAAGTGTGATTGACTGTTTGTTTCTCTGATCATTCACAGGCCTCTCCCTAACAGAATAGCAGGAACCCTGACAATCCCGCATTAGTCTTTCACCTTTACCTTCTGATTCTTTTAATATGAAATTATACAACTCTTCTTATTTAGACCATTTTGGATTTAATTTCTGTTCTGCAAGCTCAGAAGCAACCAAGAGACACCTGGAGTCTCACTACAATGCAGAACTATAGGCGTATGACAAGGCAGAAGCATCCAATTATGGATAAAGAGAATTGTTGACTTCCAAGTGTGCCAGATAACTTGAGCAGAAAAATAGCTATAGGTAAGAAGAGCTTAGAGACAGGGTGGGTGTGTCTCACAGGTGTAAGGAGACAGGGACGTCTTCTCTGCATAAAAGAAAAATCTAGGGGTGGAGAGGTGGCTCAGAGGTTGAGAGTACTGACTACTCTTCAAGAGGTCCTGAGTTCAATTCCCAGCAACCATGTGATGGCTCACACCCATTTATAATGAGATCTTATGCCCCAGAATACTGTGTACATAATAAATAAATACATGAATGAATAAATAAATAAATAATAAAAGTCATATTTAAGAAAAAAGAAAGCTACTAAGAGGACGTGATGACCATTAAATGTAATAGAAAATAGCTGGATAAGGAAAAAAGGACGAGGGAGGACGTGCCATGCGGGGAATGAGATCAGAGAAGGTGAAGGGACTGCCAAGGCATTTCCAAGGAAGTGGCAAAAACCTGGCTACTGTGTCTGTCCCTGGTGAATTTATTAGCCTAGAAAACGATAGAGCCAGGTTATGTAGGTCATTACTGCATGAGTCTCCATGGAAAAGCTTTTTTCATATTTGTTTATCATTTTACAGTGTTGGAAACATCTTACTGAGAGCATTTTGTGGGTTTTTATTGCTCGCAGTAATACATCAGGGCAGACAAATTAGGCCTTGGTAGACAATGAGGCCAAGGTCACAAATTAAGCAATGTTAAACAAAACCTTGAACTCACACACCCGGTGCCTGCTCTTGCAGATGTATGACCGCACAAACTATCCTGGGAGTGCCTATGTTTCCCATTAATCAAGGACAGTGCCTGTAGGTTTAATAGTCATTCAACAACACTACCCTGGGATAGATGACAAATTATGTGTTGGCCCTATTATCCCTGCAGACATGAACTATGTGACATCGTCCTTGCTGTTAGGAAAGGTGATGAGGAGACCAGATGAGGCCAGGGCACAAGAAAGTAATGTAGAGCTACTTTTAGGGAATTTATAGGCGAGAAGAACATTTTTCCATAAAGTTATGAGAATGGTTTTAGGTTCATGGCTAGTGTTTTGTTCCAGGGATTTTAAAAAGGGGATTAATCTCATCAACTCTGCAACTTATTTCAATGAGTTCAGCAGTCTCTCTGTCTCTCTGTCTCTGTCTCTGTCTCGCTCTCCCCCTCCCGTGTGTGTGGTAAAATAGGGAAAGAGGTAGAGAAGAAAGAGACATCTTTAAAGCAAGTACCACTGAATATTAACAGTACTGAAGCAGTCGGTACTTGTCCTGTATTTATGTCGTGAATTCTCGCCAGAAGCTCATGTATTAGAATGCTTGCTTCCAAGTGTCAGTGATGTTGTCTTAGAAGGTTTTGAAACCTTTAGGAGGCAGTGCCTTTAGGTGAAGCTCTTGTGTACAAAGTAGGTCATTAGGTTTTACAGCCTGGTGCCTCACTTCCTGTTCACTTCCTACTTCTTGATCATGGTTCTAGTGGGACTATGTATCCTGCTTTTACTGCCATGATGGAGAGCATGCCTTTTAAAACTATAAGCTGAAATAAACCCCTTCCTTCCCTCAAATGCTTCTTGCTGGGTGCTTGATAACAGCAATAGAAAAACTGATGAATGTATTTTATAAATTTGAATTCTACAAAAATACAAAGTAGAAAATAAGCTTAAATGTAATTAGAGTAAAATTACGTGCAGGTAAGTTAAGCTGTTGGTGGGTGTCAGCCCTTGCAATGTGAGCAACGAGGAAATAAGAAGTTCACTACTTTATCTTCAGAAACACCTGAAGTTGGCGCCTGCCATATTTGAAAATTATTGTCTTAGGAGCTGCACATGGAATTCTGGATGCTTTTTAATTCTGCTCCCTTTCCAACTACAACCTCATAACATTGCTTTCTCTCTTATAATGACTTGTGTCCATTCTGTTTTCTTAATGTGCTTTATATAATATGTATATCACAGGGGCTCATTTTATCTGATCCCAAGGCTCTCTGAACGTCATGGGATCAGATTTTCTGATAAAGATCCCTGGTTTTCACTGTTTGTAAACCTGTGTTGAAAAATAAATGGTTATTATTATGGAGTACAAGCCTGATCATTCCCACCAGTGTTGGAGAATTCAGAGTGGAAATATGTTCTTGAAAGCAAAGTCAGTATGTGCTTGACTCCGTGTTCCCAAATTTCTGGTAAAAATCTAGGGGTAAAAGTCAGGGTAACATGTAGGAGAACCACGTACATTGGAGGCTCACATGATTCAGCCATTTCTCCTAGGCAGGAGCAGGACTGAGCCCTTCCTTGGCACAAGGTAAATGAGGAGCACAGACGTTCCATGGAGGGAGAGTGCAGTGGAAATGTACCTGATGCTAGCTAGCTAGAATATAGAAGGAATATCTAAATGAAGCAGTCAGATTCATTAACAAAGATCATTTGGCCTGAAATATCTCATCTCTTCCTATTCTGTTCCAGAATAATACAGTGTAGGGAATAGTCAACTTATCTAAATGTTAATGACAATAATTACTGGACTGGAGAAAATCTTTTAGTTAGACTGAAATATTTCATAAACGTCACTGAGAGATTTTTTCCCTCGGAGTAACAGTTCTCCCCACAATGAGGGCCCTTTATCAGAACATTTCCAAAGTGCTAGATCAGGTCAACAGGAGAGTCAGTATAATAGCTTGTCATATAGAGAGAAGTCAGGCAGAGAAGAGTGGGTGCACTATAAAAGCCACAGCGGCAAAGACTTGGAAAAGGATGGTTCTAGTGACAAGTAGAAAATGGTCTTGGCTTTCATGGCTCCTTTCTCTTTCTTCTTTCTTTCTTTCTTTCTTTCTTTCTTTCTTTCTTTCTTT
>LOEQ01000289.1:658634-679815 GCA_001685075.1 Bramus lutescens
TTTCTTTCTTTCTTTCTTTCTTTCTTTCTTCTTCCTTCTTTCCTTCCTTCCTTCATTTCCTTCTTTTCTTTTTTTGTATTGTTGTTTTGGTTTTCTTGAGACAGGGTTTCTCCATGTAATAGCTTTGTCTGTCCTGGAACTCACTCTGTAGACCAGACTGACCTCAGACTCACAGAGATCTGCCTGTCTCCGCCTCCCGAGTGCTGGGATTAAAGTTGTGCGCCACCACCACCCGGCTAATGGCTCATTTCTTACTTCTCACGTAAGGCTCGTTAATCTAAGGAATAGTGATCTTATTTGGGATGCTTGTATTGAAAGATAAAAGATGAGAATGCAGAGAAGAAAAGACTATGGGGTCTGGGAAAGGAAGGCAAATGTCATCTAAGCAGCCCAAGACCTAGACATTACAGAGAGAGAGAGAGAGAGAGAGAGAGAGAGAGAGAGAGAGATGATTGTTTAGAAGCTCCTAACAAGAGAGCCTTGAATTGTGTTGTGCAGGGCCCCAGCATCAGTAAGTTGTGGGAACTTGATTGAAATGCCAGTTCTTACCGGCACCTGTTGAGTAAGAAATGGGGGACATGGGACCTAGTTCTTTGTGCTTAACAAATCTAGGGGTTTTCAGAATTATGGATTATACTCAATTTTTTCAAAGCTCCTAGAAGGCTCAGTGTGTACTGTCAGAACCTAAGGTTTAGAGAGAGCAAAAAATATTATCTTTAAAAATCGAGCTTGTCCCCAAGGATGGTCTAGTAGGGAGGTGGCTGTCTGTAAAAGGACAGGGAAATGTTTAGAAATGCACATGCTCTCGAAAAGCTACCCTGGAAAGTGGCTGCCTCAGTTCCCTTCAAGGAGCTGAGCCTGATCTGACACAGGATCATCCCTGAGTGGAATTCCAAAGGGTAGAAATCACTGCTATAGACTACTCATCTAGAAAACAAACAAACAAACAAACCAACAAAAAGCAAAGAACCTCCCATTTGTTCTCTTACTACATAATAATGTGTCATAGGAAAAGATTGTATTTCATTACTCAGTCTTACTTTTTAATCTCGAAGGCAGAAGGTAAGGCATTGGTTCACTTCACAAAGTAAGACACCCAGGGAGTGTCTTTTCTCAGACTGTATTTTCGGGAGTGGAGTTTTTGGGGTGGGTACAAACATCTAGAACAGCACTCATTCACCTCATCTACCAGGTTGTTGTCTCCTAAAGAGAAATGGTGTACTTTTCCAACCTCTATACTCTGAGCTCCAAGAACCAAGTACTGAAACATATGGTAACTCTCCAACACTGGGGAAGTGTATTTGTGAGGCCTACAAAGCCAGGGAAACAACCTTCAGTCGGTCATTTTTTTTAAAACAATTATTTGTTTGCCTGCCTTCTCTGTGCCAGAATCTGATTAACTGACTGCATTACTGACATAGTGAGCAATGTTTCTGTCCTGTGGATATTTTACCTTCATAATGGAGGATAAAGAAAAAAATATTAGGAAAAGGAATAGGGAATTTGGGAAGGAAAGGTACTATTCCCTAGGATGGATGTGAAAGATCCTACTAAGAGATTTTATTAGAGAACGTATATCAAACTAAGAGCTATTAATGCAAAGTTCATGAAGAAGTTTAGGCTGAAGGAACTTAGAACACTGTGGTAGAGACAGCTCAGTAAGGCCAATGTGGTGAAATCAGAAGGAACCAAAAAGATGAGGGGGAAGGGGAAGCACATGATTGTCTCACAAAGTGCTTTATACCAAATGAAATAGATGAATGTTGGAGAAATGTATGCAGAAGGGGCCATGATCAACATTCCATTCTTAGAGACTATCCCATTGTGTTGAGAACACACAGTAAAGGACAGAATAAGACATTCTTCTATAAATCAAAGTAAAAGATGGTAGTGTCTTGGTTCAGAGTAGAAAAGGTAACATTGGTGAGAAGTGGATATATGTTGTAAAAGAAATGTCAGAATTTAATGATAGGTTGAAGACAGAAAATGAGAGAAGGTCATTCAAGGAAATTAAGTTTGAGCTTCTAGAAAGAGAAATGAATTTTTCTAAGGGAGGCTAAACGATGGACAAAGTAGGTAATGGGGCACTGAGGATAAGAAGTTCGGTTACAGGATTCTTAACTGTGTGATATTGACTGTATAGCAACTGTGAGGCACACACCACTAACAGTGGTGGTGTCAGACATATATATGCATTGGTAAGTCGTGTTTGTAGATGAGAGACCATATGTCAAGGAACAAACTTGAAAAGTCAGGTTTTAAACCATGGCACAGGATGACTCCCTCTAGTAATGGTGGAAAGCAGCATTATAAAAATAACTCCTACGCCATTCCCACTTAATCAGCATGGTGCCAATGACACAGCACAGAGCAAAGATGGGGACAGAGTGCACACTCGTCTGAGTCTTGCACTCCTGAAGGATCCTGTGAGGTGAGCATGATGGATTGCCATTGGGTTTGTCACCTTAGCTACTGATGCCATTGATAGGCTCTATTTTGATGAAGAGGTGAGCGTGGGTACCTAGTTGAAAATAGTTGAGAAAGACTGGAAGAAGGAAACTCGCAGATACATTTTAGCCAACTTGTCTTCCTTGGAGAATCTGCGTGTTCTTGACTATGAATTTTATTATTCATGATTTATATGTGACAAATAAATTTATGGTAGAGATAGGCACTCATTTCTAAGATACCATCTTTCTCTCTTCTTTTCCAGGTCTCATAATTGGGGTTCCCGTTGCTGTGGTAAAGCACCATGGCCCAAAGCAACTTGGAGAGAAAAGGGTTTCCTTGGCTTCCGTATCCTGAATCATATTCCACTGAGGGAACCAAGGAACTCAACTGGACAGGAATCTGGATGTAGATACAAGAGACATGGAGGAGTACCCCTTTCTGACTTGCTTCTTAGGACTCACTCAGCTGGCTTCCTAGGTTTTGTTTTTATTTTATTGAGAACTGACTCATCTCTCGCATCATATATCCCAACCAGTTTCCCTACCTTCTACTCCACCCAGTTCCCTTTCAGCTCCCCTCCCCTCCAGATCCAATCCCTCTCTATTTCTTCTTCAGAAAAGAGGAGGCCTCCAAGAGAAGACAGGCAAACAGGACAAAGCAAGATACAGGATGAGAAGGCAAAAGCTTTTCATCTCTTCTAGACGACCAGCCCTGGGGTGGTACTACTCACAGGGGCCTAGGTCCTCCCACACCAATCACCAACCAAGAAATACTCTACAGGGTAGCCTGCGGCAGGATCTTGTGGAGGCAATGTTTCAAGCTTATGTTAAGCTGACATAAGCTAGCCAACACACAATTCAAGTATAGAATCGATACATTTTCACCATCTATTTAATCATTGATTTCACCTCATAATTTTTTTAACAGAACCCCATGAGGAGCCTTCATTTAAATCTCCATTTTATAGATGAGAGAACTTAGATACCTAGGACTGAAGCTACCTGTCCCAGGCCATCCCACTGATATTAACATCGCCATCTAAGGAAAGGTGAGTGAGTATTTGGGGGAATTTGGGATTTCTAGCTCGTAGACCCCAGAGGCTCCAGTTTTTCTCTTGCCAACTTTCCTCTGATAGCAGGTTCAGGAGTGAAATGGCTTTCATTAGAGATCAGAGGATTTTCTGAGCAGACTCCTGCAGAGATAAAATCCTTGGCTATTGCTGCAAAATAAAAGATACAGCATGTGCTCCTGCATCTGCCTGCTCCTGGGTTTTCTTTGGGTTGGCAAATAATTTTTTTTCTTAGTCTTTCATCTTCACCCTTCCCTTTAAAAGCTGAAAAGAAAGTGCTCTTGAGTAGGAAATGAAAAAGGGGGGCATCGTTTGTAAAGAGGCTGCATCTATACATAATATTCTATAATAAAGTAAATAAAAATAAAGTAAATGAAACAGCTAAGAGACAATGTTGAGGCATTTTCTTTTTAATTTAAGTTTGACATTTTCTGTCCTGGGGAATAATTTTTCTTTCCATCTTGGCTCATTATTATTGACTATCATACTGGCATAGCACTTGCCTTTCTGCTAACTTTATATCATGCTAACTTATAAAATTGGGTGCTGTAACATGAGGGCCTGCTTGTTGGTGTTTCTGTTCTGCCCAATTCCCACAGTCTTTAGGCCCCAAAGAAAATCACACAGAGAATCTGCATTAGATATAAACTGATTGGTCCATTAGTTTAGGCTTCTTGTTAATTCTTATAACTTATATTAGCCCATTATTCTTGTATATGTTAGCCACATGGCTTGGTACCTTNTTAGTTTAGGCTTCTTGTTAATTCTTATAACTTATATTAGCCCATTATTCTTGTATATGTTAGCCACATGGCTTGGTACCTTTTTCAGCGGGGTTGGTCACATCTTCCTTCTTCGGTGTCTAGACAAGACTGCATAAAGAACTTCCTTCTTCCCAGAATACTCCTGTTTTCACTGTCCCACCTCTACTTCCTGTCTGGTTGTCCTGCCTCTACTTCCTGCCTGGCTACTGGCTAATCAGCATTTATTTTAAACATAATTGACAGAAAACAGAATTGTCCCACACCAGGGTGCTATCTTAGTCTTTTCCTTGGGCAAAGACCTTTCACAACCTGGATTAGTTCCAACTCAACTATTGCTCTTGTGTTTGAGGGGCTTTCCTTGGTCTATTTTAGTGAACCAGGACCATAGAGTCAGGTGGAAACAGGGATAAGAACTTGCTGTAGTGAGCCCTTATTGTCCGTTTCCATCATTATCCTAACAATACATTCATTTATTTCTGGGCTAGTAAAATATAGCCTGATTTATTCACCTGCTTTCTCTTGTTCCCCTTTCATACATTGTGATACTGTAGCTCCAAGCACTTTATAATAAAGCAGCAGTTGACCACATTAATCATCTCATTTGAACCCTTGAAGGTAACACTTTTTTTAAACTTGTTTTTTTAACTTGTCACATGTCTGGAGGATCAAGTTCCTGCCCAGTTCAACTGCTATGTACATATTCCTATTCATATACTATTTAGGACTGTCTTGTTGTTTTTCTGGCTTCCATGGGGGTTCTTTTACCTAAGTAGAATTCTGGCCCATCCCTTCCCCATTTGTTAGTTGTTGCTCATCTTTCAGACTTCAACTCAAATTTTTTTCTACATTATTTTTCTCATGCATACATAACCACTTTCAAATAGCTGTGGGATATTCTTCTAGGCCAAGTACGTGTTTGCCCTACCTCCCAAACCCTGAAATGTCTGTGCAGTATAAAACTTTGTAACATTTGTCTGATGACTATAAAATCTAAATCTAAATATATATGACAATTTATATCATATACATGATATATAGTATATGTATCATTTTATCATATATATATGTATGATAGTAATTGTCATTTCCCATCATGTAGCTTCATACTTATTAATTATCAGCACATTCATTATGTGCTAAAAGAATGAATTCATGATACCTGCTTTTTGTATGTACAGGTAGAGAAATGATCCTTAAAATTTCTGCTTTGCAGAGACAGGGTCTTGAGATACTGGAAACCCTTTCCAGGTATCCATTATGTCCCCTTGCCTCTGTCAGTTGTCTTATTAATCTCAGTAGACGATGGTATTTTTGTAGTGCTACATTTTGGGCAGCCAAATTTACACTGTGACTATGGTGGCCAAACCCAAAGTGGGCCAATCATAAGTCATTCATCAGGAGTTTGGAACTTAGCCTATGCTGCATCAGTCCATATAGGACACCCGTTTTTGGAATTGGAGAATGTTAAAGACAAACAAACTAAACAACTAGGAACAATACAAAAGCATGCACAACCACAGCAACAACAAGATCCAAAGCTAAAAATAAACATCAGATGTTTTGCAAAGCTTGGCTCCAGTAGCAGAGAAAGTTGCTAGGCAGAGAATTGACAAGAATGGCCCAGGTGTTCAGAGTGATGCTCAGGCAGGTCTGGAGAGCAAATTCTGGTCTTCCTTATGACTTCACCCTCTCTTGGTGTTGCTTCTATTGTAGAGCCTGGCTTCCTGCCTGCCCTTGAGCTGTCTCCCCAACACAGTTCTGTATCCTCCAGAATGAGCCATCTCTGAGGTATTCACACTTTCGTAAAGTATTCTAGTTAAAGATTATATAAAATCTCTGATAAAAGCAGAGCAGGCACTGTATGCTATACTTGATGAATCTCATTTCTTGATAGAAAGCAATCTCTATAAGGTAAACACATTAAATAAATAATTGGTATAAGTATACTTACTTCAATTGCAACTACTCAAAGACCTCTTGATCTGGCTGATGTTTATTGGGTATTTTCTACTCAACTAGAGTAAGAGCTTTGCATATAGGTCCAAGCTTTACATAATTTCTGTTAAGCGAATTGCTTATTTTCCTATTATTTCAGCTGTTTTCTGTGTCTCTGCATCCTTTAGTATAAGCCTAACAATTAGAAAGCTCTGCAACAATTTCTTCTTTTTGATTGTTGGATGCTTGAATAACTCTTAGTGTCTTAATGAGCCCTAAGACATGTCCAATCATGAATGGCCTCATTGCAACAGTTAATGCTGTCAAGTTCATGGGACCTAAATCCACGCAAGAGGCTAGTCTGAGCATGCTTATGAGGGATTTTCTAGGTTAGTGTCTAGGCATGTCTGCAAGGAATCATCTAGATTACATGAATTAAGGTTGGAAGATGAACCTTAACTGTGGGTGGCACTATAGCACAGGCTGGGATCCTGAATAAAAAATTAAAATGGAGAAAATTAAAATTGGCCCCAAACCAACATTTCCCATCCCTACCTCCCTGTCTCCCTCCCTCCCTCCTTCCTTATCTCTCTATGCCTCCACATCTGTGGATGTAATATAACCAGTTGCCACATGTTTCTGCCTCCATAACTTCCTTTCCAGCTAAACAGGCCCAGGGAACATGGGGCCAACACAAGAACTTCCCTCTTTAGTCGTTTGTGCCCAAGTATTTTGTCACAGCAACAAGACAGATAACGAATGCATTTGCGCACATTCCTAAGTCTTTCTGAGTCATTTTACACAGATTTATAACCGTCATTTGGAATTGGAGAGAGATGATACATGTGACTATCTTCTGAAAATATAAAATAAATAATAATTATACAACATTCTCAATAGTTTAAGCAGGTGCTATCAAGCACATGCTACAAATGAGATTGCAAGGTCAGGAAGTTCAAATGGTATGACCGAATTTACCAAGTATAGATTTTAAATAGGTAATTAGAAAACATTATTGTCATCATGTCGCAAATATGATTTATCCATAAAAGATTGGAAGCAAGACCTACTTCAGAGAATTGATAACTGTGTTTGTAAAATATGTTAGATTATTCAAAATTGGGGACATTGAGATTAACAAACAAAGTCAAATTGAAAAGATTTGAAAACAATGCCATGACACAGAATAGAGAAGGAATTTAGTGAAACTGAGCTGATCTCGAAGTGAAGGTGAGCCAGGCTGATGTCACCTCCAGATGCCTAAGTTAAAAGACTCCAAGGTTTGATCTCAGCATACATAGTGCAAAGGGAAGAACAGTAGGAAACATAGGTGGATTCTCACAGTGTGAATGGTGCAGAGGGCACTGAGTGTGTAAATGGTGTAATGGTGCAGAGAGCATTGAGTGTGTAAATGGTGCAATGGTGCAGAGAGCATTGAGTGTGTAAATGGTGCAATGGTGCAGAGGGCCCTGCCTTGTGGAGCCTGGGCGTCTGCTCTGCGGTCAGAGATATTAACACAGCATAGACAATGCAAACAAAACTAATACGGGGCTTGGAAAACCCCTCAGTAAATGCTTTTTAGTCAATCACAGAGGTCGGAAGATCAGCCCTTAGCACTCATGTATAAAAAGACAGAAGTGGGGGCATGTATTCATAATCCAGGACTGAGGAGGCAGAGTTAAAAGACTCCTGGATTTTCCTAAATGAATCGGTTAGTTTCAGGTCAGTGAGAGATCGTGTCTCAAAATCAAGATGAAGAGTACCCTGAAGAACGACATGGATTCAGGTCAGGTAGCAGAGTTTGCCTGAGATTTTATAGACAGTGTCCATAGATCTGAGTCTACTAGAGTGCCCGAGCGAACAGATGCAAAGAAATAGTAGGATATTTCCTAACCAAAAGCAGGAGGCTACGACAATCTCTTCAGCAATGAATTGGTATTGCAGACACTGATATAAACTCAGAATTATCTCAGCATAGAAATATTGATGGATATATACATATATATATAATATATATATGTGAGAAATCAAATTTAACAATCTAAGTAAAGTTGAAACTATATACTTTGGGAAAAATGTAATGAAAATGACCTTTTCTCTCCATATTTTACTTTTTCCAAATCCACAAGGTCAGTCTAATAACAAGCAAACAGATTTCAACTGAGGAACTTTGTATAAAATATCTTATCTCTCCCAAAATCCTCAAGGCTGTAAAAATTTACTATGTTTGAGAAACGATCACAGTCAAAAGGAGCCAAAGGGGACACTTATGACGAAATCAAAATTGCCTATATATTATTCTGAACTAAGAATAATAACTAAGCAACTAAATGGGCCCAATTCCAGGCCATTATAAATAAAGTTTGGATCTTAGTAGATTGATAATAAAAATGCATTATTATTGGTTCGTTGATTGTGATAAATACATTAAAGACATGCTTTTATTAATGGGAAATTAATTGTAAGCTACATAGGAACTCTCGGTGGTATCTTTTCCCTATAAATTTCAAAGTATTCTTCTGAAGGAATAAAGTTAATTTAGTAAACAGCATGCAAAGAGTGGCTCAGTATATATAAAATTGTAGATCACTGCTTATACATATAAAGGTATCCATAAGAATGTTATTGGCAATATTAGCAATAATAGGTTTGGGAAATGTATTTCAGTAAATCTCCCTTATTCTTTTGTGACAATTATTGGCCATTATTTTCCTGAAATAACTGATCTGTCCCTTTATCTTTGGGTGCCTCTTGCTATTTCGCTCATCCGATAGACTTTTCTTCTGCACTAAGAAGCAGCAGCTCCCTCCTTGCTTCCAGAAAGCCTCATGGCCTGCTGCAAAAGTGCCGCGGCATTCCTTTCTCTCTTTTCTTCTGACGCACTGATTTTCTTTCCCATTGAGATAGTTTCTAACAGTCTGAAAAGAGCCAATCAAAGTAATTGTTGAATCTTGATGACCAGAACTTCATGTGCCAAGCATTTTATCCTAAAACTGAGTTATTTAGAGTCCAATGAAGCCAGGGATAAATATATAACACTAAGTAATTTGGGGAGATTAGAGAATTTTCAGAAAATTTCTGTCACTTGGAAGCATGAAATTGCATGCACTGCAGTGGAATGAAATCAAATCAATCAGAAGCTCGGGATCTCCCAGGCAGGCTCCACAATCAGCGAGAGTCTAGAAGATGAATGAGGGAGAGACTGCTGGAGATTGGTGGCAAAATACCTGGGACCGGAATGCGAAGAGATCAACGCTTGCGTTCTGAGAGGTCCAGCTTTGACTGCAGACCACAGAGCAGAATGGATAAAAGGATCAGAGATAGGGTGGCAGTGAAGCTGCCATTGTGCTGAGATCTAACACCAAATCTTATGGGGTCTGTTAGGTTGACTCAATTTCCCCTCCTCCCCACATGGAAGGAGCCCAAGTTCCCCAAAACCAAATGTGGTTTTCCTGAGGACTGTGTCAGTATGCGTCTGCTTGATCCTACCCCTACGTAAACTCAGTAGTATCAACAGAGCTTCCTTGTTGATGTGGGAGCCACCAATCTTCTTTGCTTAGATCTTTCTACTCTACAGCATGCCCACACCACATTTCTGGCAAACAGTGAGATTCTGTCTCTTGCGAAAAGTCTCAGCGATGCCATGCTGTGACAGAATACTAGGTTTGTGCACACAAACATGCTGCGTTAAGCTGTGCAGTAGAACTTCTCTCACTGGGGTTCTTGGTCTCCTCTGTAAGTCGGAACCCTTTGGAGACAAAGGTTGCCCTCTACACAGACAAGCTAAGGATGGAGCGCAAGACTGTGGTGATGAATGCATAAATGAATGTGACTTACGGAAAATAACCGAATTTGGAAGAATCTATTTAACTTTTCTAAAAAGTACAGCGTAACTGTTTTAAAACATCAGGAATTATAGCCAAAAGACATCTATGAAAGCACGTGATTCTGTAACATGAAATAAACGCTAAACCTGAGCCAAAATCAAGACTAAGGATGACTGTATCAAACCTATTCCAAATGCTGAAGTTTCTACCATACGTGTGATACGGAAAAATCATGGTCTCCAGTCCAGGAAGGTAGAAAAGGAGGCAGAGGACATTCACAGATATTAGAAATGAGCTGAATTCTCCCATAATCAAGTGTGTGTTTGTCAAGAAAGAACCTCGTGGAGTGATCAGTAATGAGGGAGCTAATGGAAAATCGCCCGCCAGTGAAATCTGTGACCGTTCCGAGGACAATGGAGCCACAGACTGAAGCTTCCAGAGCTCTATTAAGAACAAATCATGCCCGAACATTTTGACAGTTTTTTTTTTTATAGTAGCTGCTCAATTCCTGCCACACTGGCTCCATTGGCTCCACATTGCCTTCCAAACCAATTTAAAACGCCTTCTTGCCTTCTTTTGAGTTGACCTTCAAGGCTCTTCAATATTCAGTTTATTACTTTCATTTCCTCTCTTCTCTTAATTTTTCTGCTGGTATCTGTTCTGGCTCTTTGACTTCGGTCACCTGCTCTGGCTTTGCACAGACTGATATCACGACTTTCTACCTGTGCCTTTCTTTACTCTGAAACCTTGGGTCCATTCCGCTAGCTACTTAGTGCCACAGGTCCTTTGCGGTCCAGCCCTTCTCCCTGAAGCCAGTCTGTCCATACCAGTTTAAATGTTGAAGTTAATTTCCCATTCCTTGTTATTCATTGTGCATACATCCATTACTGTCCTGTAATGTCGTTTCTTTTTAAAATCTCCAGTTTTCCCTGTTAAGTTGTGAATCCAGATGCTAGAATTAAAATTCTACTGTGATAGCAGGTTTTGTGTTATGTTTACTGACGTTCCTTCTGTAAAAAGCACGTATACGATGTAGCCCCACTCTCTCTCTCTCTCTTGCTCTCTCTCTCTCTCTCTCTCTCTCTCTCACACACACACACACACACACACAGAGAAAGAGAGAGACAGATGATTACGTCTTATGTAATATCCAAATACACAGCATACCTTAAAATGTATGCTAAAATGATTATTATGGATGTAATGGTACAGAACGGAGTGGAGCAAATCCTCAAAGAACAGATATAAATTTTAACAGCATTGGCTGACTCTTCCCATGACACAAATGCCTTCTCCTTCAGAAATTGCATTTGACTGTGAATTGTTTCCAGAAACCAGGGTTCTTGAGTAATTTTTCATTGTCCATTTTATCTTCCTTGCACTAATATTTTTAAAACAAATTAAAATCCAGATACCTTATCTTTTTTTATAGAATTACATGCTCAGTGATTAGACTATGCGAACAGTTGAATCATCATGACCTTAAGTGATGTGAACAATACATTGCGAATGTATTAAATGGCAAAGCCTACCCAGGGAATTAGACATGATTTTGGCTAGAATTCAGGATTCCTGGTGCCCAGCAGGACTTTTCATTTTGCAGTGTGGTCTCCTGAAAAGACGAATACATCTCATTTTCCCGATGCCCCAACACACTCTGTTTAAAGAACTCCTGCCACAATGACAGAATGGCACACCACCACCTTTGCGCGGTTCTATTTAAATCACCTCCTCCAAAGCGTTTTCCGGTCAGCCTAATGGAGTGATCAGGCATACGAGATGGAGATGGAATTGGTCAAGGTCAAAGCTGACCAGGTCCACAGACTAAGAGTTTTCTCCATCATACTGTGAGCTGCAGTTCTCTCATCCAACAAATTGTAATAGTGATGCTATCTATGGCTGGATGAATGATAAGATTTAAACAACACACACTAGAGCATTTACCGTAGTTAAAATCCACAATTATCAGTGACTAAATATAAAGAATCAGGTGGCACCACTGTCGCAGATATATTTTGTCCTAACCATTGACTTATGAGTGAGCTTAGAAAAGGAGTTTTCAAGTTGCAGGCCATGACCCCATTGAGCAAACGGGTGAAATAACCTTTTCAACAGGGGTCACTTAAGAGCATTATTCTACACATCTGATATTTACATATATGACATATGCAATTTTATAATTCATAAAAGTAGCAAAATTATAGTTATGAAGAGGTAACAAAAATAAATTTTTGGTTGCGGAGGTCACCACAGCATGAGGAACTGCATTAAAGAATTGCAGCATTCAGTAGGCTGACAACCACTGGTTCAGCCTGTCCCTCCCTCTACCACAGAGAAAGAAAGCACACAGTGTATTTTCACAGCACTAAGCAAGTATCTCTTTAACTCACATGCATTCCGCCATTGAGGCAGTAACCTAAGCTTCTGCCCGCAAAGTTCATCAGTCCCACTCTGAAGATACCCACACCAGGGAAGTGATGGAAAACTGATGACCATCAAGATGGAACCAGTATCAAGATGGACTCTCTGAGTGTGCTGATGTAGCCATTAAATAATATACTGTATGACTTGGAGTAGGTACCAAGAAATATTTGCTGAGTAAAATCCAAAAAAAAATTAAAGTATTTCAAATGATGCACAGCGTTGCCTGAGCCCAGAGGTTGGTGTATTCCTGCCATCTGTCACCGCGGCTGCTTCTCAACTGTTTTCTCCTGCTGATGTTTCATATTATTGGGGGATTATTTTATTCAGAGGAAAATCCTATAACTTACAATTCGCTTTAATAAGATTTTGGCCTTTAACAGATGCAGGACAACTGTACTATACTGTGTTACGAATTCCAATTATGATAAGACAGATGTCTGCCCTTTTCCACAAAGCTCAGAGCTTTGTGAACTTTGATTGTAAATTACAGACTCACAAATGGACATTTTTTAATAAATTTTTGGCTGTGCTAACTAGACTTCAGTCACTTAGTGAGGGCTATGCTACTTAGAGTCAAAATTCACAGCAGAATGCATACAAATCTAAATGTATTTAACATGATTTTACAACTCCATAGTGCAACTGGAAGTCAGTAAAATAAAAAATAACTAACATTGGATTTCATCATTCAGTGACAACTGCCACATGTCAACCACATATTGCCCAGGAAGCAGATTCTTTATGATGAAGATATATGTAAAGATTACTGAACCCTATGGTTAACCAGACACAGGTTTATGTCTTGACTTTGCTACCATTTGTTGACAGATTTTGAACAAGCTACTTGCTTGTCTTCTTTCATTCTTACAAAATTTATAATAATGATGATGGGAATAAATATTAACTCACACAGTAAATGCCAAGCCCTGTGCCAGGCCACGCCATAGAGAAACACATTTAATATTCATGACACCTGGCCAAGGAGGACATTGTTTTCATCCCAGTTTGCAAAGATGAACTGTACAGTAGAATTAAAAAATTATATGCACATGCAAAATGTCTGCAATCAGAAAAGTTCCCTACATTATAAGATACAATATCTTCTTTGCCTTATCATTCAAATGGGTAATGACAATTATCATACTAAATCATCCTGACATGTCTTCAGCAGAAGTCAGAGGCCAGCACTTGCCTTTAGAACATACGTACGCGGATCTCAGATGTCTCATCCTTAACAAGTACATACCGCAGCTTCCAAATATTTGGTGGCTAAGATGTTATTTATTGAGAAATCTGACTGGAATGTATGAAGGAGAGATAGCTCCATACACTGCTTTCACAATATTGTGTCTTTTTAAATACATTGGCATAGATATAGTACTAATTATAGTTTAGAACTAGTAAGTGAACAAAGTATGTTCTATGGTAACTTCTTCTAGCTCCAAGTCCAGTTGGCCAAGTCATTTTTCTCTCTCTCTGGTAGCTCAGATAGGTAAATTTTTGAATTACTGGAGTGTGTGCTTGTGTGTGCATGTGCACATACACGACACACATACATACACCCCTGTGTGTATATACAAAACAATAACATCCTAAATTTTACAACAGCCTGAATAGTCACCAGAGAATCTCAACATGAAGAAATTAGAAACTACTCAGCACATTGGTAATTTGAGTTAAACACAGGGGAGATTTATCTGAGATAAATGCAACAGTATCATCAACATAAAAAGTAATGCAATATTTCATAATTGATAACAAAAAATAGAATTAAGCCCATCTCCTTTGGGGAATCCTGTGCTAGTGTTACAACAGAACTTCTCATCTTTCCTCTCTAACTCACCTTTGTGCAAAAGTGTACCTCAATAGCTACCTTGATTACTGCCCCTGGAAACGGCGGCACGCTCTCGATTCCTACTTCGCGCATGTGCCGTACTTATACAGAGGCACCAGAGTGGGAGTAACCGTCATCAAAGGGTCTTTTCCCTGCTCTCCATTCTTGGCGTTCATTGGTCTTCTTCTGTGCCTACTGCTACAGAATCGCAGTTTGAATTGGGCGTGCATCCCTCTAACCTGGTTAGCAGCCTACCATGAAAGGAACCTAAAGTAATCTATCAATCCAGGAAACAAGTGACAGAGCAAATCCCAGCAAGTTTTATCAAGACATTCCCAACTTCACACAGCTCCTGCAACAATGTCAGGCCCCATAATTTGCTCAGAATTTGCCCTCTGGTTCACCTCCCATACTACTTAAGACCTCTTCCTTTGCTGCACTTTCTCGTCTATTAAAGCCAGCTATTCTTGTACAAGGAGTGTCCTTCATCCTCCTTTAGACTTCTGAAGTCTGATGCGCCATTTCTTCCTCTGATATTTGAAACCTGGCCTTTCCTTAAAAAGGAATGGGACATTTTCTTCTTACCCTCCTTCAGCCACGTAGTCCCCACCCCATCTCAGAGTACCAATTAGCCATCATTCACGAGGAGACTTCTCCAAACTCTAGCTAGATTCCTTTTGCTTCCTGTACCATTGCTGTCAGCCCACCACAGCATTCAGAACACAAGACCATCATGTAATTCTCTGTAATTTCTATTTATTAGAATCTCTCATCATATAAGATGCTGCCTTCATAAAATTATTTTTATATAGACATGTTATATATTTTGGTCATATTTACCTTATCTTCTTTCTCCTTCATCCCTACTATTCTTTTTCATTATCCCCCACTGCCAATTCTTATTTCTTGTCTCATATATATATATATACATATATATATGTATATATATATGCATTTGTGTATCCTGTGTATGTCTATGTAAAGTCACATACATGTGTATCTATATAATATATAAATTTAATTCTTTTCCTATATTGTCAAATATATATGTGATGCATATGTCAAATACATGGCAAATATATTGTCATATATTGTTGAATATATATGACAAGAAATATATTTAAATGGTATGCAGATTATATATATCCATATGAATGGTTTTGTGTGTCTAATTAAGATCTGCAAACAAGAGAACACAAGTAAAATATATCTATCTAAAACAGTCACCACAGCCCTGTATTTCTTACTAGACTTCTTTCTTTGAATACAGGCTCTGCATCTAGTTTGTTTTCCATTACATCCTCAAGATCTCCCTGTAAACTATGCCTGTACTGTGTAGCTAAGAAATTCCACACTGATTTCTAAAATGCACGCATGAATAAATCCAAAACCAAAGGGATTCACAAGCCAAATCAAAGTACTCTAAACAGGTAAACTGGGTAGCAATTTTACAGAAAGGATTTAAGGTGTCATTTGAGGAAGAATCTCCAAGAAAGGAAAAATGAACCTTGCAAGGAGCTCTGCGCTGCTTTCCAGCTATGTGGCAACTTCACGGCAAGCACTGCACTTACGCCTTGCATTTTGTAGAGCACTGGTCCAGAGGCTAACTGCTCACACACCAGATGCACTCAGTGTCAAAACACTCCGAATGGCGTGCAGTTCCCTGCCTCTGACTCCTTCCCTTCTATCGGTGAGTCACCCAGAGTTCTACCAAGTGTTTCTGGGTTTGTGTGAAGCGGCATGCTGGGGGAAGACGGAATATGCCTTCCAGAATGCTACATCTTGGTGAGGACAGACAACATGAAGGCTTCTTATAATTTATTATATGAAAAAAGCCATAATGGAACCAACACAGTATTTAATACTTTGTCACATGGTTTGTAAGTTATAAAAATAGCCTAATACAATTACTCTGTTAAAGGGATATAGCAATAAAATGAATCCTAGTGACATACTGCTTTACCCCAAGATCAGCACCTCCCTCAGCCCGCTTCAGAGACGCTACCTCTTGCAATAGATGAGAACAGAGACCCACAACTAGGCAGTGTGCGGAGAGTGAGAGGCTTTGGAGCACTCAGTCCTGAATGGGGTATTTCCATCCAACCCCTGCCCCTCAAGGTCTGTGCAGAAGAGGAGGCAGGAAGATTGTAATAGCCGGGGGTGATAAATGACGCTACGAAAACTTGTAGCATCATGTTGTGTCTTCTAGATACAACATGACTAACACACACACCAACTCACAAAGACTGTGGCAGCACACACAAGACCTGCACAGGTTTCACTCAGACAGGGTCTCAACACTTAGAAGGAAAAGTAAACATTGTCTCCCACTCCTGACCAAGAAGCTATCTGCAATTGTTACTTGCTGGCAAAGGTAAAATCTTTCTTATCCAATGGATTCTTACTGGATATATTAATCACATGTCAGAGAAATCCCCATACTCAGGAGTAGTTGGCCAATACAAAACAAACTCAATGGTAATTTTGCAGACATTTCTCATTTTTTTCTTAGGGGATTTTTTTTTGTTCTATTGGTGTTTTGATTTTTATTTTTGTTTCAAATTTTGTGGTTTTGTAGGGTTTATTGTTTCTTGTTTTGGTTTGTTTGTTAGTTTTTAAGTCATATATAGTTTTCTCTCTCCTCTCTCTCTGTGTATCTAAGTGGAATTAGGGGAGGGAAACCATGACCAAAATATATTGTATGAAAGATTCTTTTAATAAAAATGTCAAAAATTTTAAATAGGTATTATAAAAACACTGAATAATTATTATGTAATAGTTAGAAGTACCTGATATGCATTATTTTATTTAATCATGTCAATGATCCCATTAGTATCCCACGGGCATAAAGCTTGCCCGTGCTTTCTGTTTCATATGAGGAAATTTACTATGAGGAGGTTCAACAGATTGTTCAAGGTTAATCAGTGTTCAAGTCAGTGTTGAAGCTCGGGGTCAAACATTACAGTATGACTCCAGGGGCTGTTCTTTCTAACTGTATAATTTTGAGGTACATTAACATATTTTTATTATTACAGAAACATGCGACCCAGGTTGTACTTTACCACTTCTTATAGTGAAAGAAACCAGCTATAAAACGTTCAAGAAATTCAAGCGATTGTCGTCAATATGTGCTGTCTTATTTCTGTAGGATGTAGTTCTTTTCCGTAGTGTTTGGATACCTCAAACAGAAGGACTCATGCAGTAACCGTGATCTGGCTGGTATGGGGATGGAGGTGAGAACTTTAATTACAGAGGTGATAAATCCCAATATGACCACCCACCACCTTTTAAAATGTTGCTAGAGTAGGATATTTTGACACTATGAGCTAGCAAGATGCCTATACATAAACCCTCCTTCTGGAGACGGCAGATTCACGTTCTCCGTTAAGCTGTTATATTTGGAATCGCACATAGCCATTGATTAGAGTGTTCCTTCTCCTCATTGCCAAGTTAAACACTGCCAGGGAAAATGAGCCCAAGTTGTCCTGGAAACAAGATTTATTGACATTTACCTGCGAACCTAGCTACCTATTGAATAAATACAATTGTAACTGTATAAGCAAGGAGGACTTCAATAAATGTACTGATGTGTTTTACTGTTAAAGAGAGGAGGGTTTTTTGTTTTTGAGTTTTTATTTTTTTGGTTGGTTGGTTGGTTGGTTTTTTGAGACAGGGTTTCTCTGTAGCTTTGGAGCCTGTCCTGGAACTAGGCCTTGCAGATCAGGTTGGCCTCTAACTCACAGAGATCCACCTGCCTCTGCCTCCCAAGTACTGGGATTAAAGGCGTGTGCCACCACTGCCCAGCTAAAAGAAGAGATCTTAAGTGACAATGACCTAATTATACTGAATAATTACATGTCAAAAATTAGAGATCGAGAAAAAATGAATAAATTCCTAAGCAATACCACTTACTAAAACTCAGTCAAAAAGAAATAGAAAACTATAAACCAAAAGATAGTGAGTATAGAAAATGAATCAATAATCAAATTCCCTCAACACGGTAAATCCCAGGACTGCGTGACTTCATAGATCAGCTTTATGGAATATTTAATGATGGATTATCCTTGATTCTTCTTAATGTTTTTGGAAATTAGAAGAGCAACACATCCCAATGTAGTTTGTAAGGTTACCATTACCTTAACAGAAAAGCTTCATAAAGAAGACGCAAGAAAGTCACAGATTCATGACCCTAATAAACATAGGTGTACCCAGAAAACATTAATGAATAATATTCAACATACTTTTCAAAGGATAACAGATCATGGGCAAATATAATTTATTTCCAGGGTGCAAGGACATAACCAGGGTGCAACATATGCAAATTAGTCAATGCCATTCAGAATATTGTTAGAATCAAGGCGAATAACCATGGGAAAACTTCAGTACACGTTAGGGAAAACATCGGATTTAGTGATAAAATGCTCAACAAGTTAGGAGCAGAAATAAGTTATTTTAGAATAACAAAGTTCATGTATGAAGAATGTCACGTGTTGAAAAGGCTGTGACTAATATCTTGCACAGCCGTGGAAGTGGAAAGAGTCCCCCTCTAAGTAGAAAGCAAAGTTAAGAGCTCAGTCCCATCATGCCGCTCCACCTTGTACTGGCATTCAGCCTGAGCAGTCAAGAAACACAAAGGGCATCTAAATAAAAAAGCAAGAGTCATGTTTTCTGGTTTGTTTTATCCTATACAGAGAACTCTATACACTACCAAAAATTGTCAAAACTGATAATTAGGTAAGTTGTGTGATGGAAAATTAAATTACAAGTAAGAGGTCTTTCTGTGTATTAAGAATAACCAGTCAAAAGTAAATTGGGAGGCCAACCCCAGGTGTAATAGCATAAACATACTTAGTAAGTTTAACAAGGCAATGCGTTATTTTGTTTGCATCATTTATACTAAAAATTAATTAAGATGGGAGTTCAGTATTTAGTGGGACAGGTATATGAAAAACATCTCAATGCATTATACCTATTAGCCCAGAAGTAAGTTACTAATAAATTTTATTTCTTGCTTCTTCGGCATTCTGTTTCACTTTAATTATTCATGGACACTCTCCTTACTTTCTAAGTCTTTTATTTTGTAGTAGCTTTTGAAAAAAATACCTAGTTTAGAAATGGTGGTAGAAATTTGACAAATCATTTTCTTGTCCTCTTTTGTGTGTATGTGTATGAGGGTTTGTATGGTGTATGCACACTTGTGTGTGAGGGTAGAAGTGCCCGTACGTATGGGAAGGAAGTCAACACATGAACATCTGGAGTCCAGCTCTACAAACCCTCTCTTATTCCCTTGAGATTGGTCTCTAACTGAACTTGGATCTAGCCAACAGGGCAACAGGCCCAGGAACTCTCTGATCAGGACTCCTACAGGGCTGTGGTAAAAGGGCTTGCAGTCACACTCAGATTTTCACTTATGTGTGTTTATATGCATGCATCATGCATGTATTTATATTGAAAATAAATTCTTCTCTCATATAATACAAAATATCTCCTCCCTCCCCTCCTCCCAGCTCCCCGCATCTCCCCTCTCCTCCAGATTCACATGCACTCAACACTCAACTTTGTTTGTTTGGTTTTTCTTTTTTTCAGACTGAGATTCCCAGTAGCTATGGAGTCAGTCCTGGAACTCACTCTGTCCAAGCTGGCCTTGAGCTCACAGAAATCCGCTTGCCGCTGCCTCCTGAGCGATCAGATTAAAGGTTCTCATCGGCACTCAGCTTTCAATGTAAGCACTGGGGATTTGCAATGGATGCTTATGCTTGCACAGTAAATATTGGTACCAACAAGCCATCACTTTAAATCAATAAATCATTTTTAATTTAAAAATTCCTAATATTAGAATCTGGGACTGCCACTCACATATTCTCAATCTCAATTTCACCCTCAATCAAATGGTTATTTCAGCATATTCTTTCACTATTGTGTATGGTCCCAATGCTTTTTCAGTATACATTAGAATGCTGGAAAATCAAATATACACATTACTAAAGAATAAATACTTGTGAAAAAATGTTGATGTCTCTATGCTCAGTTTTGGGAATAATTGTTACAAAGACTGAAGAGGCCACCATAAAATGAAGTGCTTGGCCAAGTCTCTCTATGTCCAAGTACTTAATAATTTTAGATCTAATTGATTTGCAATATAATATTAATATCATAATCTGTCTAAGACACTTTATTTAAACAGTCACCTTGACATTACTATTTATAGGTTCAACAGTAATTTAAAAGAGAAAAAGCATTATGCTTAGCAATGCCATGAATATAGATCACCTGTCAATTATCAGTTGAACCCTGAAACAGAGATAAGAAGTTTGCTGCCAGCTGGCTCTGGGTGGAGAAAGCTGCTTTCGTTTCCTCTGTCAATTGGCTCCTTGAGACAGGGTAGGAGATATTCGATCCTGGCCACTGCCACTGCCTCGGGGCCAGAGAAACAGATGTGAAGAACATCCCTCCAAGAGCAGAGCCCGATCAGAGGACAACCTTTCCCTTAGATGGCTCCTTTCATGCCTGGCCCGTTGGCAAGGAGGTGGAGGGATGTGAGAAGCCAGCCATATGGCAGAGCACACTGCAGATACCCAGCAGTTTCTAAGGCTTCACAGGTTACTTTTGGTGTGTCTGCTTCTTTAGGGCAGAGGAGGTTCTGACCTCTGCACAGAATCACACTAAAGCCTATGCCCAAGTGGGCAAGATTTAGATCCCTGAGTAGGCACCTTGAGAAAATGTTTATTTGACAGTCCTAGAATTTAATCTTAATGACTTCCGTGTATGCACAAGGGGAACATTCTTTGTAGGCTGCATCCAGGACAGAACTCTGAACCCAGGACAGAACAGAGAGAGAGAGAGAGAGAGAGAGAGAGAGAGAGAGAGAGAGAGAGAG
>LOEQ01000289.1:679848-709046 GCA_001685075.1 Bramus lutescens
GAGAGAGAGAGAGAGAGAGAGATGTTTTTCCCCTAGCCTAAGGCTTCCACACACATTGGGCAATGTATCAGTCCCCACTGCTGAAATACAATCACCAAGGATCTTGCATTTCAAGCCAAAAACAAGTGTAAAATAAGAAACAAAAATGTTTGCATTTGTTTTATCAACTTAGGTAGCAAAATCTTAGGAGAAGTTATATGACATAAAACAAATCATCAGAAAATTTTAGAATCAGGTAGTAAGACTATGGCCCTTCTGCTAGAACAACATAGTCACATTTCACTTTGAAAAGAATTGTATCTCAGTCTTTGAGAATAGCAGACATAGATGAGGTGTATTATTGTTATATATACCCTCTGCCCATTTTCAGTTCACTTCAGTCAGTCAACGTAACCCCATCCCAACCTGGTGTTTCTTATTTTATACATCCTATGCCTCAAACCAGTACTTCTCATAAGCACACGACTCGGGAACACTTGTGTGAGCCTGGGAAGCCCTACCAGTGGCCATTGCCATTGATTAAGAGTAGTTCCTCAGCTACAGATGGGGCCACATTAGCCGCTTTCCATTCACGATGGAATGTCCATGAGCTTGACCTTGTGTGGGTCTTGCACAGGCAATGACAGCTGTTGTGACTTTGTGATTGCTATAGTCATGTCACACCCACAAGACAGTATTCATGGCACTCCTCCTCATCCTCTGGTTCTTGCATTCTTTTCTGTGATATTTTATGAACCATAATGGAGGAAAGAGGGAGGGAGATGTTCCATTTAAGGCTGAGTCCATACAACCACTTATTCTCAGCACTTTGACCAGCTAGAGTGACTCTTCCTTTCGGTAGAGTAGATGATGGAATTGACTGGTTCCTTTCTGAAGATGGAGAGGCATGTATACCTTGAGTCAGGCGGTATTCAGTGGTAGCATTTTCATTTAATGGGCTAAATGTACACAGGTTGAATGCACTATAATGTGCATCTAGCCAACTGTAACATTGCTAACCTGGACTTTGGAGACTGTTTATAGAGCTGCAATATAAAATACTGAATTTCATTAAAAAGTACTATTGTTAAAAAGCAGATTGGCACCAAGATTCTCATACCCACAGTGTAAAATCTTGCATGCAGCCCAAATTTTGAAATAAGTTCTGCTTTCTTTTTCAGTGACCACCATGCTATGGGAATTCTGGGATGCAGGACTTTCTTCTTAGGTTCTTGTCTTCCTGAAGTTTTCTCTCTTTTAATGTAGTACTACCCACAACCTTTGAAGTTTTAACAAACTATTATTGGCATAGTCCCACAATCTTGGGTGCCTTTACAGGCACTCCAAACTTAGCAAAAGAAAAGCTTCTCCATGAAAAGTTTCACGAGAAGAGAGTGCAGCTTAAATCCAGCCTCAGCCCCCTGCTGCCATGTTCCTTTGGAGAAAGGCAAGCGGAGCACAGCTGGAAGTAGCAAATTATGAAATGTATGAAATGCACAAAGAAAGTTACATACTGCTCCAATGGAAACCCTGTTGGATCCGTAGAACATTGAGATTACTTCACTCTATTGTCATCCTAGAGCTGAAGCCAGACTTGATTCTTCTGAATTCTTTATGACCCTCTTCAGTCAGGACTCTTTCAAGGGAGACTTACCTGGACCTCTTGAATTGTTCTCACATTTTCTCTATTTTCAGTCATGATAGCTCAGTGACCATACCCATTAATCTGTCCCTAAATATTTAGTGCCATAAGATAAATGCTTTTAAAGTCAACTTGGTATTATCGTTCCACATTTTTCTTTTAAATAAGTCTCTTCTACATCCTCAATTACAGTTCTGTCTCCTACTCTGGCTATTAAGTCTTATACTACGTGGCCACAATTTAATCTCCTGCCTGGTATTTATATCACATTGTGAATCAGTTACACAGGAGAGGTGACTGGAACGAAGATTCCCAGCACTGGGAGCTTGCTGATGTCATTTCAGTAGAAACCCTTTCCTGCTATTTGCACCCAGAGGATTCACATAACACCCTCCTTTAGGTTTCTGTCAAATGTTCCCTTCTCTGAATTTATTCTGCGTGCTTTCAAAATCCACCTTCCATATTAGAGAAGAAAGTGGAAGAGATGAGGCTAATTGTGTCCTGATCTTTTCCAAAGAGTTTATACATTTTTATCTTATTAAATATTCAGCATAAATTTGACAGGCCTAGCCATAATGTCTGAACAACATTATAATGAGGGGAATGCACTCAGAGAGATTAAGTTGCTTGTTCTGTTTCCTAAGTTAGTATGCAATGGTGTGGTGATACCACTGAGTACAGACTAACTTCTCTGTTCATATATATTTATTAGAGGAGTTATTCCTTAATCTCTCCCCAGGTGCAGGTCCCCTGATATATATAATCCTTTAATATATTTACAGCCAAAAGTACAGATGTGTAGCTGTATTTATCTTTCAACTTGCAAAAGATCACACAAAACTTTGGTTTTAGCTTCTCTTGAAAAATAGTTCACAAACAGATAGCTGAAGGTTGTATTCCCAATATCACTAACTAGTTTAGCCTACATATTGATAACTCTTCTCAAGGGGGCAGACTTCTTTTATTTTGCCCAGGCTCCATGTTGCCAATTCTACCCCGTTCCATTCTAACGCCTATGTATTTGATGTAATTTCCAAGTAAGTGTTTACTCTCTTGGCATTCATATCTCTCTCTCAATTAATTCTGCAATTTTATCATTAGATTCTGGCACTGCACACCCTCCAAGAAATAAAATTTCGAAAGGGGTAATGCACGAAAGTACAAATGATTTGTTTCTTTAGATGCTTTGGTTTGATTCTCAGTTTTAGTTCACTGTTTCTTGGTCCGTTCCCTTAACTCTGCTATATCTTCCCTTGCTCCTCAGAGTGCCTAGGTTAATTAGATGATGTATATGGTTTAGTAATGCAGAGAGAATGCCTGTGCCCAGCCAGTATTGGCTGTGAGGACAGCTGTCATTCTTGACGTTTAACCACATTGATGTTATCTGTATTAGCATGAACAGAACTATTAAAATGAGACAAATAACAATTAACGGTCTGCCTTCGTATTGAATGGCTCACACAGAGCAATCTTTTTCTTTTCTTTCCCTCATTTTTCACAAGAGAAAAAGTCAATCAGAAGCTGCTAGAGCAGAGAAAAGCAAATCACTTTGGCACCTGAACAACAAAGCAATGTTAGTTTATTTTCTTTGTAAGAAGTCATCTGTTCACAAACGTCATTTATGAAATACCTGTCATAGTCCATTTTATTGAACGTTATTCACTGCGCGTTTTTTTGGCCTCAAGGTCATTCCATTATCAGTTCCTACATCACCTTCAGTATTGGAAATGGACTAGGGGAGCTGGAAAGGAAAACACACAGAGAAATACACAGCACACTCACAGGTGGACAGCTCAGATAATAAAGGGGATTGCAACCCATGGCAGGCAGAACTCAGATCTGTCCCTGCTGCACAAGAAACCAGCACTGGTGACACTTAGTGACAGATCTGGAAAGGCAGCTTGCCATCAAAGGTGCCCAGAGCTAGAAGCAGCTTCCAATCTTATCACCACATCTTACACAACATAACAAAATATGTTTCGAGTGTTGTCTCTGTTTTAATCTATTTTTCACTTTCCTTCAGAAAAAAAAAAGACAGAAAAGAAACAGTAACCACAGAAAAACATATCCAAACACCTCTTCCAACCCCAAAGAACATCTCAGGAGTCCCAGCACATTGTGTGAATTGCCATCAGCATTTTTTAATTTTTACAACTCTCTTCAGAATGGTCAGAATGGGGCTATACTACCTAAGATTTTGCATAAAGTATTAACTATCCTAAAGAACTGTCTAAAAATAAATTTGGAAGCAGACAGTTCTTATGGTCTGCCCTATTTCTAAACATTCTTGTGCTGGTCAAACAACCAGAAAGGCTCTGTCCAAATTACTTCCAAAGATGTACAAGTGTGTTCAAAATCAGGTCTCTCATTCTGGACTTCAAGGTCAAGGAAAGAGGGCCAAAGTTGCAGGCTTGACTCATTGGGGGCTTATGTTGTACACGCACTCAGGCTCATCCATTCAGTAAATGTTCACTTAGATTTTAGGTTCTGGTCTAACATGTATTCCTGTCATTGCACTTGATTTGTCCCTTTTTAGGATATCTTGAACGTAGATTGGTCACATATATATTATTATATATATATATATTATTTTCTTTAGTTCTATCATGAAGACATGTTGAAGTTTGTTGCATACTGTTTGTACATCCTTTGAGATACTTTCTCAATTTTGGAAAAGAAAAATATGTATTTAAATTTGTAAAGTAGGAGTGGCCTTTATACACAACAGATCTTTGCTTTCTAGTTAGTGTCAAAAATAGTCATATAGGACAAGAACTCAGTGGTGAAACCGAGATGGTGACCTATACATTAGCAAACAGGCTAGGCTAGTGATCTTGACAGGAGATCAACTTCACAGCTTGAAGATGCATTTTATAATGAAAACATCCTTAAGAAGGTCTGTTCTTCAGTCACTGAACCCTTGATTGTTGGAGGGAAAGGAAATGCCGGTGCTACAATCAAAACATGGACATGACACTTCAGGCATTTTAAATAACAAAAGCTGCATGGGAGGGTCTGGAACGTTGAAATGCATCTAAAACTTCAGAAAGAACAAAAATTCAGTTTATTTGTTTCTTTTGTTAGTGAACTGACTGTTTCATATGGGGATAAAACCCTGGGCCTGCATAAGGTAGCAAGTATACTATCACTGGGGTATAGCTCCAGCTCCATTTATGTTTCTAATCTTTATCTACTTTGTTCTAATTTGACAGCAACAAAAATCTAGAACCATTCACAGGCCTACTGTTCTTTTCAGGTGTTCTCTGAGGGTTAGTACAGCTTTAATAGACATTGAGGTTATCTCCAACAGCTGCTAAAGACAATGAGACTACTAATTATTTCACTTAAGGAATACAAACTTTCACAAATTGTGTTCACATTCATCGGTGTAAGTGGATTTTCATCAGAGATCATTTGGCAAGGCAAGACTGGTGGTTTATATGAGAACGGCCCCCATAGGCTCATATCTTTGAATACTTGGTCCCTAGCTGGTGGAATTATTTGGGAAGTATTAGGAGGTAATTCTTGTTGGAGAGGGTGTCACTCAGAGTGGGCTTTGATATTTCAAAAAGCCATACAATTTGCCAGTCAGCACTTTCTGCCTCCTGGCTGTATTTCACGACATGAGCTATCAGCTACCAATCCAGGGCCACACCCTCTTACCCAGTGCCATGTGCCCCACCATGATGATCAAAAATTCCAACCCTCTGAAACCGTCAGTGCCAAATAAACTCTTTCTTCTTTAAGTTTCTCTAGTCATGATCTCTTATAATAGCAATGGAAAAGGTAGCTAGGATGCACCAAATAATGACTAATGACAGATGAATGACATCTATGCATATATTTTTTTCTTTTTAAAAATAAGCATAAGGGGAGTTTGATATAACAAAGAAGTAATAATAATCCTGCATTCCCATAATACATGTCTCCATGCTTTATGGATCTGTTATGACTTTGTATGTTTTCAAACCTGCTCACTTATCTTACATCAGTTTTCTTCTTTCAGTGTGAAGGATAAATGGATGCTGGGTATTGGACCCACTGCCGTTTCAATGCACATGTGTTCAAGTGAACATATTGTCACTAAGATATGACCTGAATCATCAGGCCCTTCAATTTTGTTTAACTAGTGACTGTATACAATCAAGCACATATACATATATGTATTGATGTTTGTTGGCATGTAAACTTTTCATTGCATTCCAAAGTATCTAACATTGGAATATACACTATGATTTTTGTAACACGAGTACAAATTGACAGCCTGCCAGCTATGGGTGTAATTCCTTTGCCTTGCACACACGTGTGTTTGTACTATTACTAACAAACTTAGATCACTTTGATTTATGATGTTAAGTATTTGAGTTTGTATTAAATTTGGGCCCCTAATTGCCACTGAAAATGTCTTCAGAAAGATTACGTAGTACTCTGAAGTTCTCCTGAAATGAAAAGTTATTGTGTCTGCCAAAGAGTGTCTATCATACAGCTGGCATCGCAATTAGAGTCAGTAGAAACTGTCAAATTTCTGGGAATAGATAATGGTGTTTGCAGCCCTAGGAGAGGTTAGTGTGACCAATTTATGCATCGTGAAGGACTTCCCCTCAGGAACATAACATCTATCTGTCAAAAGCTCCGGCTGCCTTGCAAACGTTGCTGCTGTGCTTTCCATAATATAGAATCCAGCTACAGAGATCTCAAAATGTCAAGCTCATTCAGAGGTGGAAAAGCCCAGTTTTTAAGAACTCAAAAGTCTTGAAATTATTATATCAGCCTAAAATATGGCCAAGTGTTTTTTGATAGCAGAGATGCTTATGGAAAACAGAAGGTTGTCACTAGGATAGTGTGCACACTTCTTGGTGGCTAAAAGTGATTTGTGCTTAAACCTTTATAGGCTTGATACAAAAAAGACATTCAACCCAAAAGTTTGCTGTTCATGTTACAGATGAGTGCTGTTATAATTCTGTAGATAAACATATACCTATCACTCCATTTTATATGAACCCTGTTAACTTCATAGCTAATACTTCGTCTGTAAGCACTGGTTACTTTGCATAATCACTGATACCGTAGATACAAGCAAATGAAGTTTTCAATAGGAACACTGAATCCATGGCAGAAAAATGAGTGGGCAATTAGAAAAGAGAAGGAGAAAGAAAGAAGAGAGGAAGGACAGAGGCTAGGGAAGACGGAAGCTTCATAAATTTCTTCTTTCACATATATAGTTTTAATTAGGGCACTTTTTTTTCCATACGGTATATTTTGATTGTTTTTCCCCTCTGCCAACTCACTTAAAAAAAAAAAAACCTCACCATAACTCTATTGAAATTATTTCAGCCAATTTTGTTAAATTCACAATACTATCTATATGAGACACACGGTAGTTATCCATTAAGATCTCGGACATGAGCTACATAGGTAGACACACAATACTATCCAGAGTGAGCTGCCCATCGTTTAGGAGACATTCACTGTTTGGCTTGAGGGGAAGCCTAGACCTCAAGAGTTGACTTTGGAGATGACTAGTGAAAGAAGAATGTGTATACCACACACTTGTACCATTCTCATGGCTGGGGGCAACCACCATTGCTGCTAGAATAAATTAAACTGACCCCAATAGCAAGACTTCTCAATGAAGCCTGTGTTTTGCTCTCCCTGGCCATGTTGGCCATA
Organism: Bramus lutescens; assembly: GCA_001685075.1. NCBI lineage: Eukaryota > Metazoa > Chordata > Mammalia > Rodentia > Cricetidae > Bramus > Bramus lutescens. Next base: position 687,140 of record LOEQ01000289.1, read on the forward strand.
GTAAGAGCAGACACTTGTTTGATGCCAGTAAATCTTGCAGGTACACAATGATTTTATGGATTTTAATGCAACTATTCCTGATTTACTGATGACATTCTGTAGTAATGAGGGGAGCGGGCCTGCTTTCGTCCTGCCCTGTTCCTGCACAGCTAACTTATAGGGTGCCATTCTGTAGTGATGAGGGGAGCGGGCCTGCTTTTGTCCTGCCCTGCTCTCGCACAGCTAACTTAAACCCGGAAATAACAACACACAAATTGTATTCATTTAAACACTGCCTGGCCCATTATATCTAGCCTCTTCTTGGCTAAATCTCACNCTTTATTAACCAGTGAAAGTAACACATAGACAGATGACCCTCCTACATCAACATTCTGTGATATGAAATTTGAATCATGTATTTTAGATAGCAGGTAGTAGAGCTTTCCTTCTTGACTGCATTTCTGGCCATGTTCTTGGTAGCAGTAGTGCATTGTCTACAAATGCTTTTTACAATCTTTAAAATTATTGATGACTCCAAAAGGTTATCGTTGATATGAGTTACATCAATGAATATTTTGGCATTAGACACTAAAACTGAGAACTTGAGATTAATTTAGTATATTATAAAATAATAAAATGACTATGTCGACATAAAACTGTTCCACAAAAAAACAGGCAAAATTTATAACATGATAGTTTTCTGAATAGAGTCCTTTAATATATAATTTATGCTTTCTTTGATTTTATGAAAAGTGTTTGGATTAATTCTTGCCAACTGAACTCTCATATCTGCCTTTGTGTTTAATTTGGTTTTATATACATATTTTTCACTGAAGTATATGAAGAAAATGTAGCCGCACAGATATATCTAATTTGAAAATTAAAGGTTCTTTTAATAGCTCTTTCAGATAATTGATAAAGCATGAAACTTAACAAGTGGAGCTCTTAAAGGTTAGTTGCACTGTGAAACTGAAAAACATGTCAATATATTTTTATGTTACATCCACTGATCTATTCTGTACATTGATGAGTGTTTCATCTATGCTACATTTTTATGTTATGCATAAGACATTTGGAGAAAAAGCAATTCATTATTTATTCAGATATCCCAGATGTTGATACAGCTCATTATACAATATTCCAAAAACCAGGGCTTTGCTCATATCACCCCTGGTTTGAGCACAGGTATCCGTTAGTATTGGGGAGGTATCAGCCTCAGTGTGCTAAGTACAAGCTTCTTAAAACTATAGATTCTTCTTGGAAGCTTGTATTGCATCTTTTGAAACAAAGGTTTTTCTTGAAGTGACAGATGCATTTCTTTCATTCTCAAGATAATGTCCACCAAGAACCAATTGAGAATAATCAGAATTTTATTTGTCTATTCTTATTTCAAATAAAAATGATGTCCAGTGAACAAGTGGCTACTTTATCTCATAACTTAAAAGTCACATCGTTATTAAGAGTGAGCTTCTTTACTTCAGACAAGAGCATTGTATCGTGTGTGTTCTAGAGTTTGATAAAATTGAGGTACTCCTAGCTCATCAAGAATGTTGCCGTTATTTAACTGGAAATAACCCAGAGGAGCGCAGTGACATCCCAGCTTCACCACCCTGATTTATAGTGTGGGTCATCAACTTTGCTTGCCTCTAATTTTGCATCATTAGTTCAAATGTCATCGCAGCTTAAAAGGAAAGTAACTGCTCAGCACTAAATGAAAATAGTCTTGACCTCATTGACTCTCTACATTGGGACTCTCAGAAGTGTGTGACATACACTTTAATATGCTCCAACTAAGTGTAAACACATAACATATTTACCTTTTTGTAAATATTTCTGCTTTAAGTCTTAAAGTGAAAGCCACAATTCATTATTTTTCTTTAATTATTTTTGACCGTGGGTCACAGTATTTCAAGATGGCTTCAAATTAATTATGTGATGAAAGAATTTCTGATCTTGGCATCTACTTCCCTAGTACTAGAATTATAAAAATGCACCAGCATATACAGTTTGGGGACTGAATTTAGGGCTTCGGGCATGCTAGGCAAGCACTCTACCAATTGAGATACATCTCTAGCCTCAACTCAATGATTTTAGGGGATATTGTTTAAAAGGAACCTCTAAGTGGTAAAATTGTGAATCAAAACTAACCATGCCACATGTATAATCTTCCCAACATTAATTACAAATAAATTATTAAGAAAAAGCACTTGAAAGACTTGATGAGAGATATGGGTTAGTTCATAAAGGCCTACAAAGTAGAATATTTATGATTTAAGTGGTTTCTCTTTTTATCTATAAAGCAAATTATACTTGGAATTTATAGGATGGAATGTGTGTCCAACAAGTCATTTTAAGTAGTTTAAGACATTGGGGCACAACTAATTATTTATGGATGCAAAAGGAATTAGTTTCTGTGGTACATATAAATAATAAATGATATTAGGAATCTTAATAGTTTTTGCTTATTTGCTTTCCTAGTTTATCTGATTTTTATCCTGCAGCAAATGTGTGATTTATTCCCAAAAAAGACAGCAGGCATTAAATTATCTCCACTGTGTGCATAGCAAGGAAATTAGAACCCAAACACAAGTCTCCTGCAAGCCCAATCCTGAATAAAGGGTATCAAAGTCTCATGTCATCTCTCAAATCTTCACCTTCTAGAACTGAAAGAAAAAAACATGCAGCAATACTAAGTATCAAGACTTCATAAAACCAGAAAAGTCAGCTCTTCCTTGAAAGAAAGGATGAAGCTATTACACACCTAATTAACAATTGCAAAGAAGTGAATTAAGAGCATTTTTGAATGAAGTTTGGCAGCCAGTGCTATGGAGTCCCTTTGTAGATGTGGGGCCTGATGGGGAGTTCAATGAGAGTAAACAACTGAGCTATGGGGAGCAGGAATCTCACAAGGGTGGGCTGGAACATATAAAAATAGTCAGAAGCCAGCAGCAGGGGGTAGTGACTCCCCTGTACCCGTATCTTGCAAACCCTTTGAGCAAGAGCACCAGAAAACTCAGTTCTGAATTTTCAGTTGGCAGACTGCTCAAGCATAAGGAAAGCCGTCAATATGTGCTTGCTTTTTTTTTATTTTTTAAACAAAATTGAACAGGGATTGAAAATGGGTAATAAGAAAAGGTAACCAATTTATTTGAGCATTGCTATTTTTTAAACCTTGTCCTGATCATGTATCAAGCTTCTATAAGTCACCTAATGCCCAAAGAGCTACTTCTTAGAGTAAGAAACAGCATCTGATGACACTGATGCATCTTAAAACTTTTCATCACTGAGGTAAACTGTACACCTGTGTTTACAGATTGTAAGAAATGTCTTTTCATGGAGGTTTTGAATTCTTTCTTCATACTAAAGACAGTACATTTACAAGTTAATCATACATGTACAAATACAAGTATATATTTATGTATGGACATATGTGTGTGGATATGCTTAAATACTCTTATTTATTAAATTTATATTTACAAATTTATATGCACACTCACATGTATTAACTTTATTCAATACAAAAAGAATTGCTTTGTTCTGTAAAGTCCCTAAGCTCCAATGTACATAACTATAGTAGGATTTTTTTCCCACATTAAATAAAAACTAAAATCAAACCTATGTAAACCAATGACAGGGACACTCCATGATATTAAAAGGTTTTATTGTATGTATGAGAGAAAGAACAACCAGAGGCATCTGGAAGAGTCCAGAGCAGAGACCAGAAGAAGCAGATTGAGCATGGCCAGGGCTGTCTGCGAGAGATGGGAGAATAACAGGGGACAAAGAGTAGAGAAAGCATAGTGAGAATAGTGGGTGGAGGAGCCGGGAATAGAGGGATAGCTAAGTTCTAAGAAGGGTGAGTCTCTGAACAAATGTTCTTGTGGTATGATTGAGCATCCTTTGGGTATATGCCCAAGAGTGGTATTGCTGGGTCCTGAGGTAGGTTGATTCCCAATTTTCTGAGATTCAGATCCCCCTGGGAAGGGGAAATAGACAAGATAGATCTCCCGACAAAATTGGGAGCATGGGGGTGGGAGGAGAAGGAAGGGCAGATGGGGAAGAGGGGAGAGAAGTGGAGGGGAGAATAGAACTTGAGGGAATGGGATAGTCAAGATGGGGGAAGGACAGAGATGGAGAGCAAGGAAAGAGATATGTTGATTGAGAGAGCCATTATAGGGCTAGCAAGAAACCTGGTACTAGAGAAATTCCCAGGAATACACAGGGATGACTCCAGCTAAGACCCTAAGCAATAGTGGAGAGGGTCACCAAACTGGCCTTGCCCTGTAGTCAGATTTATGACTATCTTAGATGTCACCATAGAACCTTCATCCAGCAACTGATGAAGACAGGGGCAGAGACCTTCAGAAGAGCACTGGGCTGAGCTCCCAAAGACCAGTTGAAGAGTGGGAGGAGTGAGAATATGAGCAAGGAGGTCAAGACCATGATGGGGACACCCACCGAAACAGTCTACCTGAGCTAATGGGAGCTCGCCAACTCCATCCAGACAGGAAGGAACCAGCATAGGACCAAACTAGACCCCTGGAATGTGGATGACAGTTGTATGGCTGGGGCAGACTGCGGGGCCACTGGCAGTGACACCAGGATTGATCCCTGCTACTTGTACTGGTTTTTTGGAACCCATTCTCTTTGGATGGATACCTTGCTCAGTCTGAATACAGTGGGGAGGGCCTTGGTCCTTCCTTGAGCAATATGCCTTGCCCTCTTCAGAGTGGAGTGGATGGAGGGTAGCAGAGGGGGGTGGAGGGAATGGGAGGGGAGGGAGTGGATACTGGGATTGGTATGGAAAATGGGGAAAAAAGTAGTTCATTTTCTTTTATAAATAGAAAATAATAATAAAAAAGAAGGGTGAGTAACTGCAGAAGGGAAGTCTGTGAGCTGAAGGAAGTCTAGGGTGGGGGAAGAGGTGAGAAATCTGAGATGCTTGCCTAGACTTTGAAATGTGTCACAGATACTTGTGACACTGAGGGAGCCTGGAGGCCAGCAAGGGCTTTGATATGCTGATAGGCACCACAGGTAGCGTATGTCCCTTTGCTAGAGGTGAGGGAAATAGCTCACTTTGGCAGATGGGAATTTGATTTGCAAGCTCCTGAGCAATTCTGGATTTTGTCTAACTAGCAGAAATCCTATAGTCCAGGTTAAGGTCATTTCTTGGTATTTGGACTGCGTTTTGGAGTTCGGGGAGCTGGAGTTTCCTTTTGACCTGACAAAAATCTTTCTTAAGGTTTTTATTGCTGTGATGCACCATGACGAGAAGAAAACAGAGAAGGAAAGGACTTATTTACTACATCACTGTGGGAAGTGAGAGCAGAAACTCAAGGCAGGAGCTGAAAGGAAGGCCAGGGAGGAATGCCGCCTACCACCTTGCTCTCCATGATGTGCTCAGCCTGTTTTCTATTAACCACTCAGGACCACCTCTGCCTAAAGGCAGAACCACCCAGAATGGGCTGCGCTCTCCCCTATCAATCAAGAAAATGTTTCCACAGGCTTGCCCACAGCCTGCACTCAGGAAGGTATTCCCTCCCCGAGTTTCCTTCTCTCAGATGACTCCAGCTTGAGTCAAGTGGACTGGAAATTAGCCAGCACAGATCTCAGAATGCAGCTCTGTACATTATGGCTCTGTGTGTCATGGAACCCACTGCGTTGGCCTCTGATGCCTCCTGCTGTGCTCTGTGGAGTTGCCGAAGTCCTCTTGAGCAGTACATCATTGCATTGGCTCTGCAGCCAGTGTGTTAGCTGACTCACATGCTGAGATTTTCCATGCTCAGCCCAATACCTCATTCATCAATGACACGGGAAGATCACGTATTTAGCACTGCCACTTGCTTCAGAGACCAGCACTTACCGTTCAAGATCCAGTTCGTCCATTCTCAGCTTCTTAAGTTGTGGACCTTTTTATGAACAGATCTAATTTTCATTTCCGTCTAAAAAGTGGTTGCGGGTACTTTGGATCTCTACTTGGAGACTGGACTATATGGTGAGAATTGTTGGCTCGGCCAGATAGAGTCAGGACTGAACGTCCATGTTTGCAGCAGCAGGAGAGTCCAGGCTGGCCTTGAAGTGAATTAGCTCTGAAATTCCCCAGGCTTACCTTAGCAAAGGGTTATTTCTCAGCCATTCTGAAACCGGTGTGTGCTTGGAAGCCCTATACCCTCCAGGAGTTCTGAGTTGTGACTCCCGGCTCTGGCTGCTTTCATCAAATCAATGTGTCTTTAACATGAGCGCTACAGAGTTGTATGTGGCTTTCCCTCTGTTTTAAATAACTGCTTTCGAAGGTTGATTCTGTCTCACCTGTATCCCACCAGCCTGATGATATGTGCAAGGGGAGCTGGGAAATGAGAACTTACTGTGTGTCCTCAGGAAGAAGGTCAGCGGGTAAACTAGCTCTCATCAGCATTTACGTTGGTCATCACCTCTCCCGTTACACAAGATTACCACGACTTTCAACATTTTGCTCAGAGAAAGTGATTTTTTATGGGGAACTGAATGGTCACATGGCCTACGGAATGGAAAGTCAGGCAAAGCCACATCACCCATTCATCTACATGGTTAGCCACTGTCCAGCACCGCTCACCCTAATGACTTCACAAGAGCACAAACCTATACATGGTTAATGGTTGGGACCCGCACTTCAACACTGAGGCTAGTGTTGACTGTATTCAAAACACGATTTTGAATGTCCCAAGAGGACCTCAAAAGCATAGCCAAATCTTCCCCTCTAACATGCCAGTGTGTTAGGGAAACCTTGTTGGAGAATCTGTAGTCCAGCAAACCTATCTTGATGATATATAGAGAATAAGATTCTCATTCACATAACGAGTCTGCCTTAATTTAGTTTATAACTCAAGATCTCAGTGTCTCATTTACCTTAACTGTAATTCATTTCTTCATAAAAGATGAAAATAACGAATGCTAGTACTTATGAATTTTTTCCACTGGTAGACACCTGCATGCACTTAACAGAACCACCCTATTAAGCAGATATGGTTTGATTCCTATTTAATGCAAGAGGAACTCATTAGATAACCTGTACCGGGCCACACAGCTAGCGTGTATTCGAATTTACACCCAGAGCAGTGGGACTCCAGATTCCTGAAGCTACGGCACTAACTTGCTCTGCTAGTATTGGCTTTTCTCGCTTTGTCTTGGAAAGGCTTCCTTCATTAATCATTTAAAGCAGATTTTGCTAGAAACCGCTTGGAAAATGAAGAGGCAGATAGTTCAAGACACTGATACTGTTTAGAGAACCGCGGAGCTATAGAGAACATTTAATTTGCAATTCAAATGGCATCTCTGCTGCCGCGTATGGGAGAGTCTAATAAACACCAAGTGTGGAGAGGTCCCTGCCTGCCTTAAGTACTTTGGTCTTCAGTGTCAGCTGGGCTAAAATTCAAAACCAAACCATTTTCATTAGAACGTGAAATAGGCTTACGCTTCTTTTTTCCTCGGAGAACATATTTTCTGGCAGCCCCGGTGCTGAAGCCTTACACTGGACCACACTTAGAAACTTCAGGAGACTTGCACGGAAAAGGACGAGAGGAAAGCACATGAAGAAAGACTTTGATTACAGCACAACACAAGGTTTTCATGACTACGGAAAGTGCTCCTTCCTTTGTGTAACTGATAAGAAACCAACCGTCTCAGTGTTCACAAGCGCTTATCTGGGCCGTTGAAGCCCAGGTGTGTCTGACTCCTTCCAGCCTCTTGCCCGTCTCTTCTTTCCTCTGCATCTACACCTATTGGCTAATGCTGCGGGGTTCCGTGAGCTCCCCATGCCAAGGTCTACTCGCTGAAGTACCCCCGTCTTCAACTCACTTCGCTTCACCTCATTTCTTTTCGGATTGACCTGCAATCCCTTTTCCAAGAACCAAGGTGGCATTCACTGCCCCTCTTTATTAAGAGATTAATAATTGAGGCTATCATGGGATTATCTGCTGTCCTTCGGAATGCCTGAAAGAAAATGCAGTTTGTACCTATGTGCAGAGAATGAATGGAAGTTGTGTCTCTGTGAGGTGAATCTTGGTTCTCTGGGATAAGATTGCCTAGTCCAGATAATCTCTACTTCTGGAAACTACTTAGAAGGCTATAAATTAGAAGAATTAATGCCGTGAGTTCCAGGGAAGCAGCCTGGCTTAGGGCACTGGAGAAACCGGATGCTGTGAGCAAGGTGATGAACTGATTATTTCTGTATTTTCTGAACAAAATTTAAATTTACAATTTCGCTGCTTTTATTAAGGAAACACATTACGCCTACTATTTTTTTTCCAGCCACCATTCACTATTCACATACAAAGCTGTGGAAACGGTCAAGTAGAAGCAAGAATTTGATGCCCCAATATGGCAGCTGTGCGTGGTTATCAGTTGGCTTTACAAGCACATGATTACAGACAAATGCCAAGAAGAAGGCAGGAATGTATAGTAAGGTGGGTCGCAACTGTGGACCAGGGCCAGGGATCTTTTCCAAAGTGAGATGTATGCTACTTGTATTGATGATACTGCTCCTCCCTGTAAAGAGATATGCTCCTGATAGTCAAGATGAGTCTTCAGCATCCTTTATTTGTAAAATAATGCTTGATTCTAAATTAAGCAGTAAACCTAGGATTTCTAGAATTTCCCTGAAAGCAATCCTCTCTGTAGGAGAACAATGTCTATTTCCATTGCCATAGAAATTTTCAAGTTCAAAATGCCTTTGGACTTTCACCATTGGTCAGATCAGTGGTTCTCAGCCTTTCTAAAGTTGTGACCCAGAAGGGGTTCCTCGTGTTTTGATGACTCCCAATGATAAAATTATTTTCTTTGCTACTTCACAACTGTAATGTTGCCTCGGTCATAAATTATAATGTAAATATCTGTGGTTTTGGATGGTCTTAGGAAACCCTGGTTAAAGGATTCTTCAACACCAAGGGTCGCGACCCACAGGTTGAGAAACCACTGCTTCTGCTATAACTTATTTGTTTATCTATTAACCCATCTAATTATCTAAGTGTTCTCCTTGCAAAAGTCCTCAGACAGGGAAGTAATAGGCAGCAATCATCCCTATCAAGGGTCAGAAATGAAAGCGTGGCACTCTATCTAGAAGAATTGCCAATACCTCTCATTCATGTAGCTGTTTATTACATCAACACACTTTATTCTCCTGTATTATTTAACACTAAAGACATGACATTCAGCTTTCAGACTTCTCTGGCCCAGGACACATTCCTGGTTATCGCCTGGGCTTTGCTTCCTTAGGTAGCTTTCAACCCAGCAGAGATATACTGGAGGATTCCCATCCTACCTTTGAAACATACTTCTCCATAAACAAATTACAAATAAAAATATTATCAATTTCACCACCCTGACTGGAATCAAAGTGCAACAAAATAATAATAATGATGATTGAAAAACACACACTTATTTTATCTGATGTGTTCATGTGTTTGGGATCAAACTCATGGCCTTGTACGTACAAAGCATGTTCCCCCTCACTGAGCTACATCTCCAACCAACCAAAAAAATAATGAAAACCCCGTAAATTGATAGCAAACTCAAGTGATTTTTTTCACCAAGATAAGCTATACAATGCCGTCCTCCATTTGCAAATTACAAAGCATAAATTTAAAGAAACTCTGCTACTCCACATTGCAATTAAGTCCACAGTCATAGTACTTTTCTTTGTATCAATAGATAATATTCCCATTGTGAATAACATAAAAGTATCTTTCTTTTAAAAAGCTCATTAGCATGTATATTATATACAAATGCAAATAATAAAAATGACGGAGCAAAAGAATAAAATACATTGAAAACTAATTGGAGTATTTTAACTGATTTTCAATTTTCTTTGAACTTCCTGACAGTCAAGATGATAAATACAATTAGAATTCTGTGAAAATAAATACGCAAAGTTATTGGGAAACAATTTGTGCCTCTAAACTATATCATATACAGTTTGAGAATTGGGGTTCTGACAGCCTCCCACAAGAAGCCTCAGTCCCAGGTGAAAGCATTGAGAGCTTCCAGGGAGCTTGAGTAATGTTCCTCTCCTGGACTCCACCACAAGGAGGTGGATATAGGGGAACAGACGCTAGTGGTTTTGGAAAGATAAGGATATATCAGAGATTGCAGGTAGAATTTGACTCAGAGATGTTGAAGTCACACTTGCTTAAAGAAAACAAAGTATTTTTTTTGCAACTTCTGGGGCAGGTAAAGCTGTGGTGCTCTCAGTCCTGGTCAGAGATTCTCCTCTTTTCTGTCGACGGCAAGCAGTTAGTGGGGTCAACATGCTCAAAATAAGACACGGAGTGGTCCTTATTGGCATGTCTATATCAAAGCCGTCATGACTGAGGCTCAGGGAGCACCTCAGAAAAGGAGGCGGGAAGAACGTAAGAGCTGCAGAGTGGAACGGAGGGACGTGAAATGCTGTCTTCCAGATGTGGCAATCACGAACTCACAGCAGCTATGGTTAACTGTGTAGGACCGAAACAGGATCCAGCCAGCCAAAATCCAAGCATAAACAGGACAGATGATCTCCAGGCCCCTCCCTGTACTGAGGGGTTGTTAGCAGTGGATAGTCGCTGGGTGTAGGGGAGTCTCTCTTCCCTGACTGAGTATGTGGACACTGATTTCCCCTGTTCTAGTGGATGATTTCACATTCACGCACGTATGTCCAGCACTAACTGGATTTATTAGTTTGGTTATTAAGACACACACATATACACAGACACAACATAAATTTTGGATGGGGGAAAGCATCTTGAGGTGATAAATAGGCAAAATTGGAGATAGAAATGAGAAGGTAGATATCATATTTGATGGCATGCAAACTATGAAATTTCCTTTAAGAAGTAATTTTCCTAAAAATAATAAAAGCAGAAGGGAAAATAAACAAATATGGAGGCATTCAAGGTGGGACATACAATAGTAATAGAAATATCAGCCTCCATATAAATGATAGGTGGCCGTGGAGGTGTACCTGATCTTCCACCACTGGGGAGGAAGAAGATCCCCAGACTTAGCTCTGTTGGCAAGCTAGATTAGGTGGACTGACAGGCTCAGGATTCAGGAGAGCAAGTCTACCATAATATATAACATACAGAGTTAAGTGATCAGAAAGACAATCAACATCAATCTCTAGCCTCCACTAGAACATACAAATATTTGCATACCTACCAGCACATGTATATACACACACATGCAAACTCACATAGAGACATGTATCCCCTGAAACACATACAAAAATGTAGGTACATAAACGGAAATTCCACAAATGGTGATTTAATAGGGTAGTAAATGTGTATGAAGAATCAGGCTCCTGGTATGGTCTTAGGTGAGCAGGTACCAGCTCCATTTCTCAAGCATGAAGGTAGTACATTGCATTCAGAGAGTTTACTTCTTATTACACGAATCAATGACTTTCACACATGTAGCACTTGCTCTCTCTCTCTCTCTCTCTCTCTCTCTCTCTCTCGTGTGTGTGTGTGTACATATGGATGGACATTTCCTACACTTTTGTTTGTTCATAATAAAATTTCAATTAAGTAAGAAAGAAAACTCTTATTTGCTCACAAATAACCGGGTAATTAACACTAATGGCAAACAAATGCCCTACTGTTTAAATAGGGAATTTAGCAAAATATTCTATTTGCTCTGTTTGCCGTATCTGGACGTGGTCTTCTAGGTAAACATAAAGTTGTATACAAATCACTCCCATGCAGAGCTCCCAAAATAACAGTCATAATCTCCCCAGTGAATGAGTATCACAGATGCAGACTAGCGGCCTGTGTCTGGAGTGGACTCATTTAAACTGTTCAGAGAACAGAGATCTTCCTGGAATGCCCTTCCAATACCTTCTTCTTCTTTCAATTTTATCAACATTTTAGACTCAAATGGTAATTGTATGGGCAAACTCAGCACAATGCCAGGGTGAATTTCAGTCAGATTTTTGCAATGGAAAACCCTTCAACGGTGAGGTTGGCTGAGTCATTAGCTTAATGTAGTGGATTGAGTGTTTCCAAACTTTCTTTCTGTCTCTGAGTTTCTCGTTTCCTGAGTCTTTTGAGAAAGAAGTACGGTCAGTGACACGCAAGGATGGAGGACACTGTCCAGCACATCCTTCTCACATGCTCTGATGCTCATTGCTGACCTCTCATTAACTGTGAGGATTACAGGTTCCTGGCAGGCAGCTCCTAAAAGCGTACTGTCTCACCTTTGCCATGCACTCCATAAGCATCCCTGCTGGAGGGTCTCACACCTCCAGCAGGGAGTTGTCTTTGCATGTTTCCTTCAACAACACTCTGAGGTTTGAAATCCTCAGAGAAGGGAGACAGACTAATTTATCACTGTCTGTTTAAATCCTAGGTCAAGGCTGTGTTAAGAGTTAAGACATCGGAGATCTAGCATTTTCTTTAAGAATATGATGATATGATTGTGACACAAGACTCTGTCTAGGAAGTAAGTAGCATCAGCAGCAGCTTTCTGCAGGCTCAAAGTTCCTACTGGGGTGCTCAATCGGAAGACTGGCACGTTTATGACTTATATTCAGCAGAAGCTGCAGTGGATAATATCATCTCCTTGTGACCAAGACCCTCTGTCACAACAATATCCAGAAAATGGGACCATCACCCACAGAGCCTCCATTGGTGACTTCCAGCACTGGGTTATTGATATTGGGTTTCACTCTAGGAATCATAAAGGAAAGTGCTCTCCTATATCCCCATGATAGGCATTGTTAAATCGTCTTGCCTCTTTGACTTACTCTTTGAGAAAAGAGCTTGCTTTAAAGGTAATCTGTTAACTGTTGGATAGCGTACAGTGGGAGCTGGCCTTGGCCAAGTGCTTCCCTTTAAAAGATGGAAATACTAGCTGAATGGTGGTGGTGCACACCTTTAATCCCAGCACTAGGGAGGCAGAGGCAGGTGGATAGCTGTGAGGTCAAGGCTAGCCTGGTCTACAGAGTGAGTTCCAGGACAGGCTCCAGAGCTACACAGAGAAAACCCCTTCTAATCTGATACTGGATACTGGCTCAGTTGCTCATTACAGCAGTATGTGGAAATACACTACACAGTCTTTATAGTTAAGAAATAATCAACATTGTATGTGTACTCTCACAAATTCCTCCACTCTGTTCTGCAGACACATAATGACTGGCATTAAAAAAATCATCATCTTGTAAACAGTGTTATTAAGTTTATTTACTGAGCAATTTATTCACCAGGTAATTTATTTTTGTGGTTCAGCCTTGGTGCTCTCACACATCACAGAGAAGGGGTGAAAGTAGAGAGGGGTTCGCTTTATGAGGGGAACACCAGATAAGGAGGAGATGGGGGTATGAAGAGAAGAGACTCTAAGCAGGGTGGGGTCTAGAAGAAGGATGGTGGGCAGTGACAATGCAGAGCAAAGCCCATGAGAAGGACTTCAGGCGCTGCTCCGGAGATGGTCAAGATCCATCCCAAATAAAAGCCAAGAGTTTTCTTTTCTATGATTGGTATAGCATTATGATGGGGTGCTATTCTGTAATATGTTGGCTAGAAGTCCAGCCAAATGTATCTGAAAAGCACTTCAAGTATGGCTAGTCCTAACAGAGATGGACCTTAAGTATAAGGTGCATGCAGATTGTAACAACCTAAGTACAAAATACAAGTCTATACATTGAAAAGGTAATCCATCTCTTATGGCTTAAAATTTGCTTATTATTAAGGCACCTGCTGCTTGTTTTTTTTTTAACTATTTTCACATACTACTAAAAAATTAAAATTTAATGTATTTCACATTATCTCTCCCCCCAAATATTTTCTAAATGTTGGTTCTAGGTAGAGCTACCAGGAGTTTGAGTAGAGCAAAAAATCAGGAAATGAAAAAGAAATGAGACATTTATATAAGTGAATTCAAAGCAGTGCATTTTTGTCTAGATATGTTCATGCAAATATATGTAAATACATATGTAAATACACATATATAGACATATAACTGAGAAGTCCACCAAATCCTCAAGCAGCATGAAGGTAAGAAATTCTGTCTAAGCTTGGAGACAACTTCTTCCCAGCCTTGGCCATGAGGATTGAGTGAAACGCATACTAGGCTTGTTTTTTCTGACTCTCCTTGATCATGCATCTCCTCCATGAAAGCAACAGGGCTCCATCACCCAGGCCTGCTTCCCCAGAGCCCACTGCTCCAGCAAGAAGGATATGGTGGCCACTGAGCAGCGGGTAACCCACAAGGTGGCTGAAGAATTGCAAAGCAGAAAGGCCAAGACTTGGTCACAAATCCATTGGAGAAGGACTTGCTTATTCTTGGCTATCGAAGACAGTGAAGAAAGGACTAGCAAAACTGTCAACTGTTGAGTCATTAAAAAATAACTTTGGGTGACAGATCATGCTATGATCTTTGGAATATTATTCAAAAGGAGATAAAAAGTAAAAAGGGGTTGCTGTAGTGGAATCTGTCCACTTGTGCTCACCTATGTGTGTGAAAACATCTTCTCACTGCTTGTAATTAACAAAGGTATTAATTAAGAAGAAGCTGGCGTTGACTCTGCTCTATTCTGTATTCTGTCATTCTCTTTGGGAGTCAGAGTCAGCCACGGACAAATGAACCAATTGAAAGAATTTTCTGACTGAGATTCATTTTCTAAAAAGTCTTGTTTCCATATCTAATAATTATTTCAGTTAAAATATGTGCACATGGTTTGATTAATATGTAAATAATAATTATAATTACAACTCAATCAAGAAGAAAAAAATTAACAGTGATTTATGTTCCAGGAAATGGGGAAAAAATTAATTTACATATGTAAGGTTTTTTTTGAGAACTTTGATAGTTTGATCAATAAAAGACTTTCAAGCATAGCAAATGAATTACACTGAGATGAAGGAATATGAATGAAGTGAACTGAAATACAAATTAAAGGAGAAAAAAACAGCAAATATGTTTTCTTATTGTTAAGGAAGAGCTTGTTGTTCTGTTTTTAAAATGGATGATGGTGAGCAGTCAAATGGCCCCAGCACTTAGATTCCCATCTAATATATCCGGAAGAGCGATGCAGCAGTTTTACATTTAAATGTCGTTTTTATAATTTGCTGTAAATTATAGTTCTTGCAACCCTTTATATTTATGGTGGAAAATTGTAGATGTCAGTAAAAGAAAAAATGTACGAGCGGATACAAAGCGATATGCTTGTAATACTCCCATAGGCCATATTGATCAAATGACTCAGAGAACACGCACTGGGAGGGTAGGTTTGAAGTTGCTTAGTGACCTCTTCAGGACGGCTGCTGAGGAAGCAGTATCTGCTGACTTGGAGTAGTGTACACTCCCAAAAGATCATTCTGGGCTAACTGCACCAAATTAGTGTTTGTTCTGGCCTCATTCTTCACTGTGAAGAGTTGTACTCAAGGTATTAAATGCATCTGTGTTGGTGTTCCATATTCTTATGAAGACACTCTAAGCACACACACACACACACACACACACACACACACACACTCCTCAGCTGTGTTGACCGCAGTGGCACCTACTAGGAGAGAATTTCTCCTCTTGATGCAGCAAGTTCATTGCAGCACCCTTTAACTGAGGCCCAGGGACCATGTTTGCTACCAGCATGGTTTGCCAGCGGGGTCTTTTAAGAATCTGCATGGTATATGTCACTGCACACCAGAGCTGTAACACAACACTATACAGACAGCCTCTTTCTTCTGTGCCCATAACAGGGAATTATGCTTCTGAAAGGGACTCGGAGTTCAGACCATCATTTTCTTTGCACCCCAGGGAGCACACCCATCAATATTTGATGGCTATTGAGAGGAGGGCAGAACTGACATGATGTCAAAACTCATCAAGGGAAGAGCAAGAAGCAAGTTTGAACTTGCGCTCCAATTGCCCATAGGGAGTCTGAGTAACTAGGAGATGGCTCCCTTTTCCTCCAGCAGGATTTGATGTAAACAGGCTGCAGGGGGTGAGACAGAGGAGAAGGAGACTCCACGTACCATAAAAGCTAGCATGGGAAAACATGTCTAAAACAATTCGTCCAGCTTGTGCAGTTTCTGCGGCCAGGTCCAGAGGCGACAGCTCGTTTTATACATTGTAAGAAATACTGATTTAAAGTGTCCTCCTCTGGACTTTGTTCTCTGGCGTCCCTAGCTAACTCTCGGGCCTTTCTCCTACTGAACATGCGCATTAACTCCTGTTCGTTTTCAAACAGGCTGCCCAGGCTCTAGGCACACGTCCAGTCTGAGTGCATAGGAGACAAGGGTACAGGAAAAGGCAGTAGATGCTGCAGGGGAACACGGAGCATCCAAGGCTCTCTGTGCCTGCTCTCTGGGACCTTCTGGTCAGTAGTGTCTGAACTCACAACCTAGTGCTTGGCTGTTAATATGCATTGGGTTTGTTTTTTTTTTTGGCTATTTCTTGTCATAAATGCATTTTTTATATAAAATTTACAATAGTTGACAGTTGGGTTTATGGTGATGATAACTTCCAAACAGAGCATTTTGAGTAAGGGAGTTAGTGGCAATGAAAGTTAATGTTGGGTGCTTCCAGGTTTTGTAGAGTCCTCTGTGGGAAGGAGGTACAGAAGAAAACACTGGCCAACATTTATATTGCATAAACTCTGTATCAGACAAACCTTGTGCCAACTTCAGGACAGCAGTAGAGGAGATGGATTATCCACCGAGGTAGAGCATGAATCGGGGAAAGACCAGAAAATAGAGATCTTAGGAACTATGGGCCTAGATTTAGGCCCAAGGCCTAGCCTGAACCAGAATATCCAGACCTAAGCTTGGCCATTTCTGAGAAATGGTAACTTAGCTGACATATGGAAACTTATTAAGATCAGCAGCAAGGAAGTTAGATAAGGAGGTTAGATGATCACAGATGCTTCAGCTTACACAAGAAGTAAGGAAGTTAGATAAGGAAGTTAGTTAATTACAGATGTTTCAGAAGTAAGGAAGTTAGATAAGAAAGTTAGTTAATCACAGATGTTTCAGCTTAGCAACCAGCAAGGAAGTTAAAGTTTAGTTTTAGATAACCCTGCTTGCTTGACAACCCCCCTGCCTCCTTCCCCCTTTCCCCTGCTCTGCCACATTCCTCATTGGAAGACTATATAAGCTATGAACCTGTACTGAATAAAATGAGACTTTGACAACATTCTATCAGCATGGTCTCCTTCTTCTCCCCTGCCCTTGATTTTCANAGATAAGGAAGTTAGTTAATTACAGATGTTTCAGAAGTAAGGAAGTTAGATAAGAAAGTTAGTTAATCACAGATGTTTCAGCTTAGCAACCAGCAAGGAAGTTAAAGTTTAGTTTTAGATAACCCTGCTTGCTTGACAACCCCCCTGCCTCCTTCCCCCTTTCCCCTGCTCTGCCACATTCCTCATTGGAAGACTATATAAGCTATGAACCTGTACTGAATAAAATGAGACTTTGACAACATTCTATCAGCATGGTCTCCTTCTTCTCCCCTGCCCTTGATTTTCAGGTAGAGCCTCTTCAGACCCTGAATAACTGGACCTGCTGGATGGGTCATAGAGAGACCTAATAAATGACCCATCTAGGTATGTCTACAAATATCATAGAGACTATGTATGGTATCACTGAGAGGCCCAGAAGTCAAAGAATCAAATGTATTCAAAAATGAAATATCATTAAAGGGCATTGATCTCATGGTCAAGAGGCAAATGTGACTCATTCATACCTCCTCCCTGGGAAGTTCTGTCTGTGATATACGTATGTTTAGTTGTTTTGGGTCACTGGGTCTCAGCTTCATGGGCATCTGAACTAAGCTAAGTAACTAGAATCCCTCCTCCTTCAATCATAGTGTCAAAAGGCAATACTGTGGACAAAAGAACCATGTAGTCAGGAAAATTCACAAGCAGTCGATGTTTTCAGTCACTGCGATCAAAGACAATGAAGCGGAAAGTATGGATGAAGGAGAGACAGCAGCGTACATGACATACTAGAAACAGGACCCAGCTACAAACCCACAGGAGGTGGGTGGCGGACAGAAGAGAAGAAGGAGAGAGTGAACGAACCAAGTGAGTAAGAGGATGAGGGAGGGATACAGGAAAGCAGGGAAGAAGGGAGGGAGGGCGGGAGAGGAGAGGGAGAGGAGATTGAGAGGAAGCTTTATAATAGGTCTACTCATCCTGCTGGCTGTTGAAGCCTACATGAGGGATCTCTTGAAAAAAGCCAGACAATCCTAATCTGTGTCTTATAATAAATACATCTTTACAGTCGGACGGATGTCAGTCCAGGCATACAAGTCTGAGCTTTCTCTGCTACTAACCATGTTCAGCATAAAGAAACATTCGGCTGAAAGAGATGCTGTGGGTGCGTTTTATTCTGAGCTCTCCAGCCTGTGTCCAGAAACACCTGAGTCCAGCAACTTATGGAGGACAACTGTGGTCCAAGAGCCTAATTGACAGGAATTCATTGGGTTACTAGGGACAATATTGTTATATTTGTGTGTATTTTCACTTCATTGATTTTGCGGTTATGCATTAAAACACCATGTCTACAGATTAAATCTTATTGCTCTGACCACTCCAAGGCCTTATATACAAAGAACTTTTATCAATCTGTAATTATTCCCAATAATTGCTGGGTAAATATCTGACTCCCGGGAAGCATAGCTCCAGAGTAATCTGCCCATTCTATTATGTCTCTCTCTATTTTTCTCTAATTGTTATCACACACACACACACACACACCACACCACACCACAGCACCCCCCCATATATATGATCTTAGGGCTGACCACTTAAGACTGGCTAACTAATTAGTGGGCTACTGCTTGGAGAAAGCCATTGCTCTCACTCTCAGGGTACCCAGCTTCTCACGGCTCCACAGCTAAGATTGTTCCTCCGTGCATTTGAATGTATCCTGTGACAAAGCCTGTCATGGAAAAGAAGCCCTGAAGAGCCCAGGCCAGACAAAACAGGGTTTTTATTTTATGACAGCTCTGACTATCCCAGTAGCCGTGTCTGCTCTGAACCCTGGATGTCAGACAACCGTCCTTGTTGCATCTTTTCAGCAAGTCAGGGACAACCTGCTCAAATACCATTTTTTCTCTGCAGGATTTTTACTTGCTTTGTCCTCCTTTGCTGTTCATTCTGGGCTAGAATTCAATTGCTCTCACTTGTTTATTTCCAATGCTCCTCAGCCTCTCTTATTCTGCTCCTCCTAACCCACATGTCTAAACTCAGATAGTGCTCTTCTCACCATGTCTGCTCATCAGTGGCTGGGACCAGATATGCAGAATGCCACTGAGGCATACTGAAGTGGACTACTCACAGTTAGGCCATTGGCAATGCCATGGGGTTATTTTCCTTATGCCATCAACATCTCTGTCACCCCAGCCAATCCCAACCAGTGTCTAGTTGAGGCCTCTAAAAGAATCAGCAATACCTGGTGGCCTCATATTCCATATATCTACATTTACCCTTCACTTAAGTTGTATGTTGTATGATCTATGTGGCTGTTTCATGCTATATTTCTGAGCCTAGAAATAAAGCAGTTCTTTTACTGAAAGGATATACCATTTGTGTGAGCTTTCTTCCATATGCTGAGTTATGAGAAACCCTTAAAATATCAGCTGTCTCCAGTGTGAGGCAATTTTAGTCTAACATTTTCTATTGATTTATTTCCTTGATCCTATAAACAAATGCAAATGTCTTTTAGTTGATCTCAAGCTATTTCTAAAAGAATAAAGCTTAATTCACAAAGACATCCACGGTGTCAAAGGAGCTAACCTCACCCTCCCTTTAATCCTATCTGGATGGAAACTGTGGTACTTGGATGACTTATGTCCAGACACCCATAATAGAAGACTCAAGAAAATAATTATTTCCCACATCCCATGTACAAATCCTCCTATCATGGGTTTCAATCTACCAGTACTGCTGGACTTAGATTTATAGAGAATCCAAAACAATGTAATACAACATAATAGATATAATGATAAAAATGGATGTAAATATCCTCCAAATTCATCCAGTAGTCACATGTAAAACACAACTGACAGATGTTTTCATTGTACGGAAAGGGAAGAAAACCTTATTTTTGCGCACTCCTAAAGATGTGATTATGTAGTTAGCTTTCTCTGTTGCTGTGGTTTGTGTCGAGACAGAACATCATGATGATAAGAGCAAGAGACACAGCTCAGTCACTTCTCTGACAGTGAGCAGGAAGCTCAGAGCACATAAGGGACAGAGTACAGGACATGGTTTTCCAGGTCATCTCATCCATGTCCTTGCTCTAACTACATCCACTTCCTGCTCTCCAACACTTCTTTAAACAGCACCATCATCTGGGAATGAGACGTGTCATCCATGAATCTGTGGAGGACCATTTCCTATTTAAACTGTTTAAAGGAACAGGTTTTGAGCTATTATTACTTGCTGTTTGTTAAAGGATCACATCACACAATGATCAGTTATGGCTGTTCTAGGACTGACAAGCCAGTAGCACCTCCTCTCATTCTCCATCTTGCCAGGCTCAGTAATGAACGCCATGTTGGAAACGTGATAATACATTCTGTAATTCTACTCTGCCTGAAGTTTCCCATAACAGGGTTTCATCTACTTACATGGACTTCTCTTTGTCACCTTAAAAAAGTGATATTTTTAAAAGTTTTGGACCTTGCTCTTGTTCTACACACAGTTTTAATATTAACCTGATGTTTCTCTTTTAGTTTTGACTTATTGAACCACCATCTAGCAAGGCAGCTAAACCAGCCTACTATAAGTCACTGCTGATTCTTCCTAATTATTTTGTAGTCCACAGTCATTTCTATTTACTTCCTGAATTCATCGTTAGCCTCTCTTTTATGACTACACACTACATGCTCTATGCTCCATACTACATACCAGTTTCCTCTCCACATCTCTGAATGCCATTCTACTGGTCTGTACATTATTTAAAAAAAGTTTCCAATAGAGACTTGACTTCACATTTCCTGCCTGTCTTCTCAGCTGCTCCCTTAGTTATTGTTTGAAGCTCATATATAATTTGCCCCTTGATGAAATCCTTATTACCCCAGGCATGATTACAACACCAATATCTCCCATGTTTAAATTTCCTCACCGTTCACCACTTCCGGCTATATTTCTACTTAACACTTTACTAAAATCAAATTGCAGATTTGCTGCTGGCACTACAACCAGCACATGCCCTCCTCTATGATTCAATTTCTCTTCCGGCTTTTTATTGGCATGCTTTGTCTGTAGCAACCTGCTCATAACTTTATACAAATCTTGCATCCTTGAAAATACATCATACGCCTTTTAAGTAGGTTTTTTTATTTCTGTGCAAGAGTCTTACATGGGTACCTTTAACTCACAATCTTCCTGCTTCAGCCCCCTAAGTACTGGCATGACAGACATATACCCTCATGCCATGTTTAGGAAGAGATGAGTAATTCCTTATAATAATGTAGTGTCTCGGGCATGAAATGGGCCACACACGTCTGCTCTGAGGACCAAGCCTAACTAAAAGCTCCAGCTTCTGATCTATTACCAGTCAAGGTCACAGTCTCCACGTTTCTCTCCACCACTTGTAAAGCATCTATGGGAGAGGCAGGTTCATTCTGCTAGGCAGTGAGTAGCTTTGGTTTGAGGAATACCCAGTGGCCTTAATGGTTCTGTGGGTCTGCAGTGCAGTCTAAGGTATGTCTTGCGCTGTTCCTCCTTTCTTCCTGCTTTCCCTATATATGCCAGTCCTGTATCTTGACCTGAACATTCTGCCTTCTCCTACCTTCTTTGACAATAAATTTCTCTCATGTCATCTTAATGCTTTGTTTCTCTGCGGGCTGTGACCAATACAGCGCCCAATAGTTTACCCAAATATATTGCAACATACCATGCATGCATGTGATTATAATGTATGTGTGTGTTCTGTGTACATTTATATGTCTGATGTCTGTGTGTGTGTGTGTG
>LOEQ01000289.1:709059-721044 GCA_001685075.1 Bramus lutescens
TGTGTGTGTGTGTGTGAGAGAGAGAGAGAGAGAGAGAGAGAGAGAGAGATGGAGGGAGGAAAGGAGGGAGGGAGAGAGGGAAGAAGAGAAGAAGAGAAAGAGACAGGAGGAGGAGAAAGAGAAGAAATGAGGCTGTGAATTCAGGAAGACAGGGAGCTTGCTATTCATCATTTTATCTTAGCATTTGGCGACATCCTGGTTGATCAGTAAATGTGAACGAATAAATAAATCTGATGAAAATTTCCACTCTGAAAAGTAGGTGCAGCGTAATTCTTGGAATAATTTACTGTGCTAAAGTTTCTCAGAGCATGAAAATATGTGATATGTCAGAAGTATGGCAATTTCATAAAAGGAATTAAAGCACTATATCACCATTTCAATTTAATTGCAGTGTATAAAATAACTTTAACTCTGAATGTGGAATCAGCCAATATAAAAAGAGTGACTTAAGATATTTTTCACAAGGCTGTGTTTTATAGTAACTAACTTATTTCTTCTAAAATTGATCTTGAATAAACGCTAGTTAGAATTATCCCTAGGAACTTTGGAGAAGGATAAATGGAAATGGAAAATATTCTCACTGAGAGACTCTATAAATATACAACAATTTAGAAGGCAGCATAAAGCCCAGGGAGACGTCATTCTGCCATTCCAGGTGTGCCTGTTTCCTTCGCCCATTACCAAACTGTATGCATGGAGTGTTTGCATCCCAAGAGCTGTCAGAAACTCAGACAGAGGAAGCATGCAACCCGATGCAGTTTGTGAAATAAAACAGCATTAAAAAAAAAGCCTATATTCTTTTGGTGATTCCATGTCCACCTTCCCCTGTGTTTTATTTAAACATTTCAAGTGTCCACACAAAATGACAGGTTCCGTTCCATTATTGTCATACATCTATGTATATACACACACATCATTGTAAGCTCATATTTACCACCCATCTTACTAGTTTTTCAGTCTTTAAGGGATTGTACTTATAAAATCTTGGAAACGGAAAGTCAAGGGAATAAACTACTTCTTTTTGACCATGATCAGATATTTTAAAAATAAAATGGTGAAAAATCCTTGACCTATTTTTATTACTTGGTAGATTCTATGCTAAATTGTGGCTATTGTCTCACATCCAGTAATTGAGAGTCTCTGAAGTTTATATTTCTTATGCATGGTACCATAGCATACTGACTCTTTAAAAATTGATGGTAGATTTTGCATTTTAAAGTATTGAGTAAAGCCTGGTGGTGGTTGTGCACACCTTCAATCCCAGCACTCGTGAGGCAGAGGCAGGCGGATCTCTGTGAGTGCGAGGCCAGCCTGGTCTACAAGAGCTAGTCCCAGGACAGGCTCCAAAGATACAGAGAAACCCTGTCTCGAAAAAAAAAAACAATATATATATGTATATATATATACATGTGTATATGCATATATATATTAACTGAGTGCAGGCATATTACTCAAGAATTTGTTTACATTTTATACTCATATGAACATATGTGCACATTTAGGGTGTTCCAGATACCCTGCTAATTCTGGAGACAGGGAGGTTGAAGGAAGATCCTTCAGTGTAATGATGGTGGAAACAGAGATACTCCATAGAACTACTATGTGTTCTGGGAATAGTCTCTTGGAACAACCCACTCCTTTAGGGCGAAAAATGTGAGCCCCTTGTTGGTACTGAACTTTCGTCACCATTTCCTTTCTCTCTTTATAATAGGACTGATCTCCATAAAGCCTCCTATTTTTATGTAGTTAGGGCCATGTTTTCGAGGACAGTACCAGGAGGACTGCTAGCAGCTTCACAAACACACCAAGCTCCACAACTGTCACACATCCACAGAGGGCCTAGGTGGGGGTCCGGGCAGGCTCCCTCACTGTTGGTCCAGAGAACGTTCACTCCCACAGGCTTACGTCAGCTGTCTCTGTGGGTTTCCCTATCATGATCTTAACCTTCCCTGACTCATACAATGCTTCCTCCCTTTCTTCAGCAGAACTCCAGAAGCTTGGCCCCGAGCTTGGCTGTGAAATTTCTGCGTCTGCTTCCTCCAGTTACTGGATAAAGTCTCTGCGGTGAAAATTAGGGTAGTCACCAATCTGATTACAGTAGATGGCCAGTTCAAGGGCCCTTTCTACTATTGCTAGGGGTTGAGATCGACAATTACTAAATAGGACCTCCTGAAACTGAAAAGCTTTTTGTCATGCTAAGTTCTCAGGTGGAAGCCCTGCTGGTATCCACATTTATCAAAAAGTTTGGAATGTTTGGGATCTCCAGCTTTAGGAGATTCCCAGGAATCTACAAGCATATTCATTTTCTATTGTAACCACTTTTCATTCACAGGTCTCATCAGGTTCCTTTCCCAGAAACACTTGTGATATTTTCAGGCGATGTTATTGGCTCATCACTTTCAAAAGACTAAATTAAAATAATAACAAACAAATCTGTTTTGTTGAGAATTTCAAGACAGAATAAGATTTAGGCTGTGGCATGGTTACTGATCCCTGTTCTTATCCAGACTTACATTAAGAGAGATCAAGCGGATCAGAATTACATGAAGAATGTGAAATTCATTAAGGACAGGAGCGAGAGCAGGTTTAATATACAAACAAGGCAATTGCAATTGTTAACGAGTTTGACAACAATGAAGAGAATCCTATTCACTGAGACAATAGAAAAATGTGCCGTGCAGTTGAGGCTTCACCTACCAAAGGCTCTAACTTGTGAAAATGAAAATTCATTTGAATGGAGAGAGTGTAAAATGAAAATATCGCCAAAGGAGTTCCCTGCTTAAAATAATGTCAGCCTTAAAGACAGCTGGAGCCTCACTGAGTATGGGCCCAGGGAGGCAAGCTACACATTGACCTGGCAGGAAAACTTGGCAATCTTGTCCATGTGGTATTAATTCGGTAATTAAGATGCAAGAATGAAGGCATCTTATAGGTGTACACCAAGGTTTTAGAAAACGGATGAAGGCAAGCAATTGTGGCAAGGTTGGACTCCCTTATAGCAAGCACCCTGACAGGCTACTGTGTGAAGCTGGCAGGGTGAAGCCTCGATTATGATGGAGAACCTAGGGTACTGCAAATGTTAAGATGTCATGGATATCTTGCAAGACTTATTGCAGGCATGGAGTTGAATTAGCCAGAGAAAGAGGCCAGAACCAAAGCCCCAGGTGCCAGGCAGGGACCTGCAGGATTTTTGTTTCTCCCTCCTGGCTTTACTTTTGTCTTGGCTCCACCGGTCCTTACTCTCCTCCTACTCGTCTCTTTTGGAACGGGCATTCCTAATTTGTGCCAATGCATACTAGAAACAGATTTATTTTTATTTCACATGGGATCAGAGTTACATTGTTTCGAGTCTCAAAAGAAATGTGGGGCTTTTGCACAGCATTGAGATTGTGAAAATTACAATACTACTTCAAGATGAACTAAAATGAATTTTAAATTATGCAAAGTTGGGAGTTTAGGAACCACGGTAGAGTGGTATGGTTGAAACTGATGTATTTGTCAGGTTGAGAAGGAAGGGAGTTTTAATGGTTAACATATGTTGACCAGCATGATGTACTCACTGAGAGTTCATCCCTCTTGGTATGTCCAAGGGTTTCCTGAAAAAATTTCACCGAGAAGGGAAGACACACTCCGCTTGTAGGTGGCAGTATGCCGTACACTGGAATCCCAGATTGGCTAAAAGGAAGGAATCACTTTGAGTGTCGGTACTCCCCTGTCTTCGTTTCCTGACAAAAGATGTACTTCTGACTAGCCCACTCTTGCTTCTGTGACCATGCCTTCTCCTGCTACTACTCCCTAATTCCTGCAGTGGAGAACTCTAGCACTTCAAGAAAAAACTGAAATAAATTCATATTCCTTTACATTGCTTCTCAGCAGAGGTTTGTTCATAGAAAAGAGAGAAAAAATTATAACTGGAGCAATTAAAAATTCCCAATAGGAGCATTAAGGAAAAAATTAAGAATACTTATATTGTTAATGTTAGCATGCATTTTATTTAACAACTATATCTAAAATATTACCATTTCAAAGTGAAATCATTGTAAAAGCTATTATTGATAAATATTACATTCTTCTGTTATAATGATCTAATGAAATCAAGGGTACAATTTACATCTACATCATATCTCAGTTTGGGCTACAAACATTTCTGTGGTTCTGTGACTCATCCTACTGGAAAACAATCTTAAATTACAAGATTGTTAAGGACAAGAATTGTTCCTTCTTAGATCTTCTTCCATATAATAGCACCATGGCAGGCAATATTGTCCATGTGATGATTAAGGTACTGAATTCAGAGTAGAGAAACGGGCCTCCTTCTCTCTTTTTTGTGGTTTGTGTTTTCAAATTGTTTTACCAGTAGGAAACTTCTTAACCTCCCTAATCCATCTAGGTTTAATCTTTTTAGTCTTTCTTTCTTGGGAAATTCATAATCAATAACCATAGATTCCATTGTGATAATTAATGACAAAGATTTCACAAAGTTGTTAGCTCATGGGAAGAATCAATTTTTGTAGTGTGTTATAATTATTGACTATTCAATTAAAATAATTCAACAACATGGTTTGAAATATTGCATTATTTCTTCAAGGTAGATTTTTTCTTAAACATTTGAATTACATTATTAAATTCATTAAAAATCAAGAGAGTTATAGAAACCTGTGTGAATTATGAACACAGCCATCTGTCTCTCAGTGATCAAGAATCTATGACAAAATTAATTATTGAAATTGTTTAACTGTATTTCTCATTAGTATGCATGTAGGGTGAGACGTTCACAACGTACATATGTGGGCATTCATGCCAGGGTCCACATCTGGAGGCCAAAGGACAATTTCAAGGAGCTGGTTTTCTCCTTCCCATCTTTACATGGATTCTGGGGATTGCCAGCCTTGGCTGAATCAGTTATCAACAAGCTAAGAGTATGTCTCAAGTTTTGTATGGTTTATAATACAGCTCTTGGGCACATCCAAAATTCACTTATGGTTACTCAAGAGAGAACTGTATAAAAGTCATGTATATTACAAAAAATCAGAACAGATACAAGGAGAGGTTCTGCTACTTCTGATTGCCTGAACTGATCCATACTGGGTACCAAACGGAAGGTCAGAGTCAGGCGTGACTTTCTGCCTATGCTCGCTTTCATCTAAATCCCCTTTCTTGATGCACCTTTGTAGTGCTGATTCAGGGTCAGTACCAGCCAGGATTCCCTCAGAGACTGTTAGGTTTTGTATAGGTCCCGCAGCTGTTACGTGTGACGCTTCTACGGGCTGATCAATTGTCAGGAACTTCAGTCTATTGTCCTTGTAAGGAAGGCAAGGTTCCGTTCCTTTCATAGGAAAGGTATTAGGGTAGAGAGACAATTCACTTTTTCTATTTCACCCTTTTGATAAGCAAAACTGAAATGTGATTCCAAATTTTCTAATTGGAATCTATATATAACATGCTCTTCCATAGCGGATAAGTGCTTTGTTTCTAAAACCAGATAAACCCGGAAATGTACAGCCTCTATTTCAAAGGAATGAAGTGAAGACTAATATATGTGGCACACCCACGTTACTC
Organism: Bramus lutescens; assembly: GCA_001685075.1. NCBI lineage: Eukaryota > Metazoa > Chordata > Mammalia > Rodentia > Cricetidae > Bramus > Bramus lutescens. The sequence continues at coordinate 714,619 of LOEQ01000289.1, forward strand.
TTTCTTCTCTTCCATCTTACAGATGACCTTCTGTACCATGTACAGAGGCACACAGCTATTTGGGGGCCATATTTTTGATTACACAAAGCAGGCAGAAATAGGGGCTCTAACTCAGCAAGATGACCCAGCATGGTTCGGCAAGCAAACAGACAGATGAGATAAGCAACTCAGCACTATTAGCTGATCATTCTTGGTGGGAGCCCTAGAGCAGAGGGTGGTGAATGTAGATGAGAATGGCTAATACAACAACTATTTGTTTAAAAGCCAAATGGAATTTTGCTATCTAATTACTTCAACTTTGGCGTGCAGTGCAGGTAGCATTTGCATTTGAAAAATGCCATATCTAGAAGTAAACACATTTAAAAGGTCCATCATGTTGAAAATAAATCATATAGAAAAGAACACAAAAGATGAGATTGGTGCAGAGGAAGGGTTATTAAAGCAATGGGGATCTAATATAAAAAAATTTGAAGCAATTGCTTTTATTTATGGATGTATGTCATTATTTATTTTTATTTCTGTGTGTGAGTGTGTGGCTTTGTGGATGTATGCACACAAGGGTGCAAGTACCCATGGAGATCCAAAAGGTGGTTAGATCCTCTGTAGCTTGGTTACAGGGTGTTTGTGACTTGCTCAGGGTGGGTGCTGGGATCTGAACTCTGGTCCTCAGGAGGAGCAGCAGCAAGAGTCCCTCACCAATGAGCCACCTTTCTAGCCCCATAGGATAACTTTTATAGCCACCGGCTATACTGTGTTCATCTGTCAGTTCCTCTCTGCCATCTTTCTTCAGAACCCACCCTCACTCATACAATGACAAGGAAACGATGCCAAACAAAAAATACCAGCCATTGCTCAGCTAAGTATCTGGCCCTCTTTGGGAGAGCTAATTTCAACTGTTGGAACTCTACCGAGATCAATGTCTTGGGTGATTGATACTGAGTGCCCATGACATAACATAATGAAAGCGATCGGGCAGGGTAAGGAAATATCTGGGCTAAATGTCAGTTTTAAAAGCACTGAGAAGAGAAAATCGTGATGTCAGCTTCTGGTTCCTGCTGTGGGATCACCCTAGGGACTCTTTTATTCTGCGTCTAATCCTTTCTTTTGTTCAAAATAGATTTTCTCCCATCTTTTCCCCAATTTGGACCAAGAAGCTCTGGTTCCTATAAATAATACTTCTATTATGGAACTAAAGGAAAATAAGAAAAAAGAAAAGGAAGAGGCGATGGAGCAGACAGAGGAGCCACAGGAGGCAATTATTCTTTTTTTCTAGACTGCGTTCCTATGCTTAGTATCTTCTAGAAGCCAGGCACAGCTTAATGACTGAAGATGGAATTGGAGGGCTTATTAGAAGGCAGAGGGAAGGATTACAATTTAAATTGAAGGACCAGGAAGTGTAGTCCCATATAGCATGCATACACATATCAGCACACAATAATATATGTGGTGTAAAAATATTTAATGTTGGCTCTTTTCAAAGATGGCTCTTATTTTTGAGAAACATGCTTCTAGCCTCGATACCAAGTTCAATCTCCTGATCTCTCAAAAGGAAGAGCTGAGCTTTGCAAAGATCAGTGATTATACTCAGAGCTACAAAATAAGCGAAGCGTGGAGCAAAAACTAAATTTGGGATCTTTGAGCCCGCGTCTCACATCCTCCCGTTTCTTTTTGAGACAGCCCTTCTTAGACCACACAGAACTGGATAGGTCCAGGCAAGGGTGCGAAAGAAGGGACTTTTTTTTCTGAGTGTAAAAGTTGGGATTTTTATGACAGTCAGCCCCTCTTTCCTATCTACATCTCTAGGAGACCGGAGCAGAGTGAAGCCTGCAAACCTGGTACTCAATCTGCTGCTGCAAACTTTGAAGAATAATTGTTATTATAGACAGGAAACATAACAATGATAGGCATTTAAACCTCCTGTTGTTAAGAATCTTAAGGTCAATAGCAACATTTTAAAATCAATTCGAGGGTTTGCTGGAAGACACAGCGGAGAAACTACAATCAACGCCAAGAAGGTTAGATAACCCTCGTCATGTTAATAGTTACCTAAAGCTTGACATCAATGCCTTACATTGATCCTCACTCACAGATGGGCAAAAGAGAGAGGGGAGAGGAAAAAAATCAGGAAGGACAGAATAATACATAATCTCACTGAAGCATTAAATTAGTATAAATAATGATTAAGAATAATTGCTGCTATTATTGGAGAACATGTTGAAAATGAGGCTTCCAAGGTATCTGCTGACAATGAAGAGAGGCTTCAGCAGCTCCGGAATTCGGAGACTGGGAAGATAAAAAGGAATCCAGGAAGTACACCTGTGGGAATGGAATTTCAGTGTCCTAAGCTAGGGGTCAGAGCCTTGTTCTCAGGGCAGCAGCAGCTTTCTCAGCTTAGGGAGGAATGGTGCCACCTGCTGTCCGTCACTGTGGTGCACAGGGCAGGGTGGTAAGGGACACAGAAGAGCACATACGTTGAATTTACTGTCCGCTTCTCCACTGATTCTGTGTGGCTCCACTATGGGAGCTGAGGGTTGCTGGGTATCCCTGACTCTAAGCACGAGGCATGGATTTTCCAGCCCTTCTGACCTCCAGCCTGTGTTGTGGAGCACACACCACTATTTTCCCGATGGCCTTGGTCTCTCAACTGACAATCCTGATGAGGGAGAGGCACAAGTGAACTTGGAGGGTGTTGTCGGCAAGTTCATCGATGGTTTCTCTCATAAATAAAGACAGATTTTCAGTCACAATGTGGGCATCAACTATAAGCACCGATGCCCACATCCCTCCTTTCCAAAGCAGCTTCTTTGCTGTTTAGCTTAGAAAATGCTACATCTGTAGATTCCCAGACCGTGGAGGGGATGTAGTAAGAAAGTTCAATACGTGCTATTCTAACTGGCACAGTAAATCTGCTTTATTTGCTTATGATAGCCTAATTTTTTAGAGCCCTATAATTAGCAAGTGACAGATCTAGGACTCTAGCCCACGGTATCCTATTACTGGCTCCATCCTCGTACATGTTAGGCATCTGCCAGCAGGAGTGGCGTCTGTGTAAGGATGGCGTCCAAACACACTGCACACCTCATATCCTTTTGCTGCTCCCACTCCCTCACAGACATGCACAAGCAATAACCTGAGTAGAGAGTCCAAGGGACGAGCTGACTTGAGTTTACTGGACGGAGAAAGTTTTCACCACAGTGAATTAAAAGTGTTTGGTGGCAATGTCATGGGGAAATGTGAGATATTTGTACGATCATTTCAAGACTGCAGGTATTCTGAGAAGTCTTGGAGCTGAAAACCATTGAGGGCACTCGGCAGGTTTTATTTTGTTTACCTCTTCCTTCTCTGTCGTTCTATTCTTAGCCCAGGTGTTATTCCGCAGTGAAGTGGGATTCCACTCTGTAGGCTATGAATACCATTGGTTAATAAAGGACAGTTTTGGACTTGTAGCAGGGCAGAACTTAGATAGGTGGGGGAAATTACACTGAATGTTGGGAGGAGGGCGGAGTCAGAGGGAAGCCATGTAGCCCCCGCTGGAGACGGACACTGGGAACTTTACCTGGTAAGCCCCCCAAAATTTACTTCTCCCAACTGCTGACTGAGATGAACTTAGCACATAGGATATACCATGAAAGACTTGATTAAAACTTCCCCAAATCAGCAGGAAAAATCCTAGAGAACTATGCCCATATTCCTAAATATTGTTTGTGTTTAATTACATTTAAATGGGAATGTGCTATAGGGATGAATAATTCACTTTTGTATGGATCTTGGTATATTGATGCAAATTTAAGGTCAATTCTGTTATATGTATATTTCTGCTCTTGATTAAGGTATTGTGACTGTGTAGCTCACTTGAAAATGTAATGTACAATTAAGAAATATATGTTAAAATGTATTCATCTATAATAACCAAGTTTGCAGTCAGTTAGGTTTTCTAGATATATAGAGCCTGCCTTTGAGATGAAAACTTGGAGGACTATGTAACTTACTAACTTTGCTCACAGGTTCTCACAGCTTAGCAACAAATGAAGCCTTATAACCCCTACTTGGGAATAGTGAGATCTGTGCACGCTTCGATCGGCTTGCCAATGGAGCAGAGAGGGGGACCCTTTTGTGAAAGAAGCCATCAAATGAAATGCTTCAGAGAAGAGCTTCAGAATGGCTGAGGTCATTCAGAGACTCCCCGATGACTTTGGTTGATCTGGATGAGAACATGGCCAGGTTTTCCTGAACTCTGCTGTCCATGACTCTTTCCATTGATCCCCCATGGAAGGTTGCTGGCCATTGTGTGATGACATGCTCACAGAGGCCAGAGTGATCCAAAGAAGAGCCAGAGTAGCCTCCTACTGGGTTTGTAGTTCTGACGATTCTGGTCAAGCTGTGGCTACTGACTGATATGTAGATTTTGCTGATAAACAGACAAGCTCTAAACCTGCTACTGGATTCAGGGTGAAATAGTAACTCTGTGTTCATTCATTGACTCACATAGTCTTCAAATTGTCACTGATTCAGACATTTATCTATTCAAGTATTAACCAGCCTTTTCATTGATCATGGTTGCTTGGTGACGTGTGAATGAGCGAAGCCCTGACTTAGATGTTCAGGTGTACTTGGAGTGAGATGTTTGACGGTATGTTTCCAAGTGCTTATCAGAAATCATGTGTTCTAGTATACACCAAATACAACATCATCTTAGTCTCTTTATATCCAAGGCCTTATTAAGGGTCTTGAAAGTTTCAAAAATACATTAAGGGTAACACCATCCAAACCAGGCTCTTCGGATTTTAAAATTGTTTCTGTGTTCCTTATTTCAATAATTAGTGGCTTTAACTACCTGTCTACTTGAGGATATACAGAATGTTGCTATATTTAGCTGTAACTGTCTTTGCTTTTTTTTTTCCTTTTTTNTTTTGTAGCCTTGGCTGGCCTAGTACTCACTATGTAGACCAGGGTGGCCTCAAACTTGCAGTGACCTTGGTCTTTGCTTTCCAGGTACTGGGATAAAAGATATAGACCTGCACAACTAGCTGTAGCTATTTCTTATTTTCATTTTCTTTTCCATCTCTTATACAATTAATTAAAACAGTTTAACAATTCCACCACCTACATATTTTGTACATTTATTCTGAATAGCACTTTTCTAGCACACTGTTTTGAACCGAGGGACTGTTTTTTAATTGACACGATCATCTCAGATTCGATATAAGCAATTGGAAGTGTATGGATACCAGATCCGTAGTGTCCCAGCCCTCCTGAATATTAATGATCAAGACCACTAGCNCAATTCCACCACCTACATATTTTGTACATTTATTCTGAATAGCACTTTTCTAGCCCACTGTTTTGAACCGAGGGACTGTTTTTGAATTGACACGATCATCTCAGATTCGATATAAGCAATTGGCAGCATATGGAGACCAGATCCGTAGTGTCCCAGCCCTCCTGAATATTAATGATCAAGACCACTAGCTAATATCTGAGAAGTAAATAGCTAGGGAAGCTGCAAAGTTTAATCCCTTGTTTGCTTAAGAAAGGACTTCCTGGTTAGGCATAAGGTCTCTGATCAGACTAGGGAAAGCATAGGCTTATGATTAGCCTGTTGTCCACGGGAACTGAAAGGGTAAGGTGAGCTGCAGAAATATTTCTATGTGGACAAGACTGAGGACATATTAATACACAGGAATTTGTTTATTGTCTGAACATCCACAGTTGGCTGACTGGATTTCAAATTGATTCTGTAAATTCCAAGGCCATTCAGCTGCTATTTGTTGATGGAGGAGGTTTAGAGCTTTTTCCCGAGAATTTTGTCATCTCGAACAAAACTCTCTTCCCCCCTCTTCTCTCCATATATATGAACATTTTGTTTTATTTTTTTTGTACATTGTGCTTCAGTCATTTCTCCCTCTCACAGAGATGAGACTCTTTCTAGCACCTCCTACAGTAGTAAGTATCCTGTTCCTCTCCTTCCCGTTTTCCATTGACCATTGGCCTTGTAGGCTGCTGTTTCCACCTTGATAACCCCTGTCCGTCACATTGTCTTTCTTGCACTCCACTTTCCTCCTCAGTGACTTACATCCCCACTTGTATGTCTTTCCTAGACACCTGTGCCTTGGTCTGCATGTCCTTCAAGTCAGGGCTGAAAGCAGACTTCCATCTTCTCAGTGAGATCTGCCCTGGACTCTGCCCCTACCACGCTATGCTTGCTCGCTTTTCTAGGTTCCCTTTTTGCCTGGTAGATCACAATCTGAATATATAGATATAGGATTATAGATATGCATATATTACATATGTATGTATTTCACATATTTATGCATTGTACCTTTTTAATGTTTTATATCTTTATATGAGAATGAAAGGCCCTAGAGAAGCAGAAGGCTCTGTGAATGTACTTCTAGTTCTAGATCACTAAATAAAATTTGTAATGTG
>LOEQ01000290.1:0-11809 GCA_001685075.1 Bramus lutescens
CGAGCCCCCGGAAACCCCGGCGGCTAGGCGAGGGGGACCGAGCGCCCGGGTCTGAAAAGCGGAGCTGGAATTCGGGGATCCCGGAACTGACGGATTCCGGGGGCCAAGGCTGGCGCCTGCCTCGATAACACAGACTCAGGCCCGGGGTTCAACTGCAGAGTCCCAAACTTCCACGCGTTCTTGGGCACGCGAGGCTGGATGGAGGTGGCACCAGCCACGTGCTGGTTCCCTGTTAAAATGACAGCCTTGCCCTTTCAACTGGGTCCCTTCCTAAGGAATCCAGCTACCTGTGTAGGTCAGGAGAGTCCTCGTGGTTCAGTCCCTAGGACGCACTCTAGTCATCTTCACCCTCCCCCAAAAGGTAACAGATGAATGAGCAGGTGTTAAAACCCAAAAAGACAAAATTGTTCAAGTTGAGGCTTAAAAACAATCTGAGTCGATTCTGATATCTACAATGTAGAGGAAAACCAGGTTGTGACTAAGTATAATGGGTTTCTTAGCAATGCATGTGTATTCTTGCATCTCATTTGATTTCCGCTTATTTTTTTTTAATATTTGTTTTTTGTTCCGTGTGCACATCCTCACTGGTGGCTGGTAATTGGTGAGGAGACCTATAAATGACAGGGGTGGGAAGTCAGCCTGAGAAACCAAGCAAAGAAAACTTCATGCTCCTTGGCAGGATTCAGAACTGCATTTCAGTAGAAATTTCTAGAAGAGGCTCTGCATACCTGACTTCCTACCACAGAACAAAAGAAGTCTTTGCTTTACAAAATAAAAAAAAAAAGCACAAGACATAAATAAAAATGTCACGGCCGTCGCTCAGGGTGTTGGATCCAAAGTGAGTGAGGTTGGTGTGGGACCCTTGGGATGGATATGAGAAAGTCCTGCCTTCCGGATGTGTGTTTATACAATGTGTCAGTTTCATCTCTCTCTAATGTTGAGGCCCTGAGAGCCAGAGGAAAAGGAACACTGCTTTCCTACTCTTGAGGTCGTTCTTTTCCATGAAAGGGTCAAGGGAAATAAATACCGACCTCTGAACGAAAGAGCAAGTTGTCTAAATCTTGAAAAGTAAATATGGCCTAGCTTGACACCAAACTGTTAGCCACAGGAAACAGCAACCGTAGGGAGTCTGCCATACCCTAGTCTACAAATGGGACTTCGGCAATTCCAGCCTCACAGCTGGTGAGGATTCTTGTACATGCCTAGCCCTCTTTCTTGCCCTTGCTTATTTTTCCCCCATGAGATAAGAGTGTTAATTTTGCAAATATTCAAATACAGGGAACTGTTTTGTTATACTCCTTCACCAGCCTTCAAGCCATTAGCAGTTCTCTCTCCCTCCCCTTCCTTCCCTGTCTTTCCACCTCTACCTCTCCAGCTCACCCTCTGGCTTCTCCCCCTTCATCTCCCCTTCCATCTTCTCTCACAAGAAGACAGAGTTATAAGAATCAGTAGTTTTTTTTAAAAGCATGTTGCAAACTTATTCATTGTGATTGCAAGTGTGTAAGAATATGCATATAAATACAGTAAAAGGGAGCATTCAGACAAGATTATAACTCTTAAGACATTGGTATTATGTATAATTTTCCCCATGTGTTCTGTTTGTATTACATTTATAATTAATCAAATTAAAAATTTATAAAGACTGGTACTTGAGAAAGTTAAGGTCAGATTTCAGGAGACGGAGTCATTCATATCAAGGTGAACACAGACTGGTCCATCTGAGGGCAGTCTGCAGAGGGCAGAGAATGTGAGCTGGGCTTTGTGTGTGAGTACGCAGCAAAGAGGAATTTCATTCCAGACGCCTAAAGAGAATATTTCATTTTCAAAGCATAGTCAGGCTTTGATCACAGGTGTGGACAAGGTCCCTAAGTGCCAGATAAAATGGTAATTTCCCTTTTACAAATCCATATAAGTTAATTTGTATTTTAGGAGATTAGAATTTAAATTTTAACAAAATAAAATTTATCCCTACAGATTTCAGACTGATAAGGACCATTCCTGGAATCCACTCATGTATTGCAATATTGAAGTTCCTTGTGTTTGTTTAATCTTATGTTGACTCTTCCATTGTTAAAATAAAATAACAATTTTGACCTTGGTCCAAGCTTCCTAGTATCATCTTCTAGATGGGGAGTAATGCATAAAGACGGGGTTTGGTTTACTTAGCCTGACTCTTCCTTGTTTCAACTGGCTTCCAACTTGTTCAAGAAAGGATGCCAGATGAGAAATCACCAGGTGCTTGCACTCAACGAATGGGGAAATAACTAGGCTCCAGCTTTGTTCCTCCACTTCTCTTTGCAGCTAGAAAGCATTTTCCTTGAAGATCCTGGATAATGTGTAGTTTAAAGCTATGAAATTTTCAGACTAGCTGCATGAAAGTCAGCAACCCCAAACAAGCCTAGGCCAACGTTCTGGGCCTATGGATGGATAGTTTATTTGCTTATAAAAGAGGAATATGTTGAGGGCCTACTGCGTGACAAATCTACCAAGTCCTACGACTACCGCGATAGGAATCTTCAGTGAGCCTGCAGTTGTGTGGGAGAATAGGTGGCAAGTGGAGTAAAGGGGCAGCTTCTTAGGAGAACTCGGGGCACCTCGGTGAGGGAAAGGTGGGAGGTGTGGGTCAAGTATCACCTAAACTGAGCCTCCAGCTAATGAGTAGGGGTCAGTTCCAGCCTAGCATGCAGAACACACAGAACCACAGCCCTCTTCCAATAGTTTGCCTGGCTCCGGTCCCCCCATGTCCTAGAGCTAAGAAAGTTAAGGCAGTGAGGTGATGCTGTTGACCGCAGTATAGGTAAGTGGACTCACAATGGCCAGTGCATATCAGCATCATCTTTCCATAGTCAAACTACTTAGATGATTGCCTTGCTTTCACAGGCAATATTCTGTGGTTTCAGGAAAACGGTTTTTCTCTTTGGATCTATTGATAAAATGGAGCTACTCAGACAAATATGTGGTACCATGGACTGCAGACAGAGTACTGAGCCAGCAGCTAAAATACATATATTTCAGTCCAACCTCCGCCTTTACTGAACTTGCTTATTTATAAAACCATAATAAGCATTGCCTATTATTAGAACTGTTTAAGGTCAAGTAAATTTTTGTAAAGCTCTTGTTTGTATGGACCAAGTAAGTTATTGTTTATAAAGCTTGTGATCTGAAAAGTAGTAGCTCCATAGTTTCAGAGATCCTCAGCATGCATATAAAAAAGGCAGGCATGAAAGCCTGAGATGAGAGCCTAGTGAGAGACCTGATGGTTACAGGTGCGCCCTTAAAGACACTGGAGGACTTGGCTCTTCCTCTGTTTCTATGTTGCTCCCTGGCTATGAGGAGAGCAATTTCATTTCACCTCGTGTCCCTTGCCATTGTCATCCAGCACCCCTGCCAGAGAACTAAAGGCAATGGGTTTGTGGGACTGTGAACCAGGGCCTCAAACATGATCCATAATAAACCTTTTCTCTCGCTAGCTTGACTAACTCAAGCACGTGTTACGGTTGACAGGATGCTACTAATGTAATTACACAAGCACAGCCGTTTATTTTTCTCTTGGAATTAGTTTCTGTGGCTTGCGACCAAGTATTGAGCAATACCGAGCATGTCTTAACGTGGAGGCACTGTGGCTGCCCCTAGTATGCAAAACTTCATTCACTTCAGAAGTGTAAGGGATCCGGAGCCGAAAGGAACCCATTCTCTCTGGAACCAAACAGGCTTGCACAGGGACAAGGAAGGTGGATGGAAGAGAATACCTGTCTCCTTAGGCAGCCAGGGAAAGAAGACGTAAGTTGAATGGGCTGCGCAGAAGTGACAACGGAGAACTGTTGAATTCAGCAGCCTCCACAGACACCTTCAAAATGGGATGTTCATATCCATATTTATAAAGAGGACTCTGATGCCAAAAGAGGTTAAGCAGTCTTTATAAATCCTTATGTTAAAGTTACTTCGAGTCTACTCTGGGCAGCTAGCTTGAGAATATATTTTGTTGATTTATCTATTCTGATGCCATACTGTGTTGTAGGCATCAGAGATAACAAAAAAATGTAAGGGAGCCTACATAAGACCAAGAATGCAGCTCTGGTGCTGGGGAACTCTAGCCTGACTTGTAATTCACATTTACCTGGGTTTTTTTTTTTTTAACGTGTTCCCTGCTCTTTATTTTTTTCCTCTACAATATTAAAAATGAAAAAAAAAACTCATTTAAAGATTGCAAACCTCATAGGGTTGTCCTGAGAATTAAACAGATAAGTATGTTGCTTCCTCTATGGTCGGGATATAGTAAGCATCAATGAGTGTTTTATCCTGGGCACCAGGATGAATGGGAGTTGCTGGGACAAAGGAGGTGAGGAAAGCCTTGGAAAGCCTTGAAGGATGTCCTGAGGAGACAGAGGACCACTCATGGCTCTTTAAACCATTCTCTGCATTCTGATTTTGTTGCACGAGTGAGCGCATATATTACATTATGAGCCCATGGTTCTTGACCGAAACTAATCTAGCAAGAAGGACTCAGATACTCAGGATTCATTCACATTTTCCTCTCCTACCTCCTGACATACACAGACAGTAATCTCAGATAAGCATGTCTGCCCTGTAGATCCTTCTTCTTTGGTGGCTTTCAGGGCCAGATTTTGTAGGGGTCAAGGGTCATCAGAGACTCTTAACAATGCCTTTTGGGTTACAGATCTAGAAACTAGTAGTTTCTTGCTTTGTATGTAATCATTAATAGTGCTTGTTTGCTTGTTTTATTATCTCCACCTGACTGTCTTCTATGGTTTCTATCATCCTAACTCAGTGTTCCAGAGAAGGACATGTGATTTGTTGACCATGTGGGAAGTAAAAGCAGTTTTGTTTTTTTTTGTTTTTGTTTTTTTCCTCTAGAACAGAGCTTTTAGTGGAAGAATAGAGAAAAGAGGGAGAGGCACACACATGGGAATATATTTGCTCCAGCTGGTGCAGCAAGGTCCAGTTCTAACCATTCCTTCTCCTACATAAAAATAGCGAAGATGGGGGCTGGAGAGGTGGTCCAGCAGACATGGATTCCGTTTGTATGACTCATGTGACAGTTGGCAACTGCCTGTTCCGGGGGAATCCAGTGCCCTCCTCTGGCTTCCACAGACACTACATACACAAGGTGCACATACATACATGCAGGCAAAACACACATATACTCAATAAAGAAAAATCCTTTTTTCCTAAGAAAAGGTAATAAGACTAAAATATAGAAAGATAAAACCAAAAAGACACAATCAGGCTCAGAAACAAAGTAAACATAGTCATGAAACAGAAATGGAACTGAAACAGAAAACACTTGGCAGTCTACAGCCAGGAGCCCACTGGGGTCTAGGCCCCAAAGCCAAGATTTCTGTCTCCTGTATGCTGGCAGAAACAAAACAGACTTCAGACTAGAGAGGATAGGAGCCAGACTGAGCGTATGAGCCAAAGAACAGAGTCTGAAAATATCGCTGCCACCCCACACCACAAAAGCAGGAGGACAAAGCCTGACTTGGAACCAGGAAACAAGCCACACAGCTGGGTCTGTGGTGTCCCAACATCACTAGATGAATTGGGAACATCAAGATACTAACTTTAAACTTGGTTCCAGATCTGAGGCCACTGAGGCAAATGGAGGCAAAAATGACTAACTTTGGAGGAAGACACACAGCAGGGGAGAAAAAAAATATGCTAACACAAACCAGAGAAACATAAGCAAGTAGAAATGCCCTCTTCAAAGTGACCTTAACTGCCAGGTTTTAAATACATAAAAATGTCTAGCGCCACAAGTGTCCTCCAGATGAAACTAACTCTACAGACTGAAAGAGATTTTTAAAGATTTATTTATTTATTTATTTTAAGTCAGGGTCTCAGCCATCCATGGTGGTGGTGCACACCTTTAATCCCAACTGTTGGAGGAGCCTACTTGTTTGTCCCGGCCGGGCCCCCCTAACTGACATAATCATACAGAAACTGTATTAATTAAATCACTGCTTGGTCCATTAGCTTTAGCTTCTTATTGGCTAACTCTTACATATTAATTTAACCCATTTCTATTAATCTGTGTATTGCCACGTGGCTGTGGCTTACCCGCTAAACTTCCGGTGTCTGTCTCCAGTGGGGCTACATGGCTTGTCTCTGACCCTGCCTCCTTTCTCCCAGCATTCACTTTAGTTTCCCCCACTTAGCTCTGTCCTTTTGCCCTATCACAGGCCAAGACGGTTTCTTTATTCATTAACCAATAAAAGCAACACATAGACAGAAGGACCTCCCACACCATCCAGCACTTATGAATCAGAGGCAGGCAAATCTCTGTGAGTTCTAGGCCAGCCTGGTCTACAGAGCTAGTTCTAGAACAGCCAAGGCTACACAGAGAAATCCTGTCTTGAAAAGTGCAAGCATGCACATGTGCATAACTCTCTCTCTCTCTCTCTCTCTCTCTCTCTCTGAGAGACTCACTAAGTAGCCCTGGCTTACCTAAAGCTCTGCATGTAGACCAGGCTGCCCTTGACATTGTAAGGACCTTCCTGTTTCTCCAGAGTGCTGACATTAAAGGAATGCACCACCACACCTGTCTTGATTTCCATACTCTTTAAGAGACCATTAAATTTAATTTTAAATTATGTGTCTGTGTGAATATGTGGCTATGAAGGCAGGTGCTCTAAATACTAAGCTTTATTTATTTTGTAAATGTATGTGTATGTGCACATACACATGTGTGTACACACATGAGTGTGGATGCCCTTGGGGGCCAGACAAAGGCATTAGGTTACCTGATGTTGAAATTACAGGCAGTTGTGAGCTGCCTAATGTGGGTGCTGGGAACTGAACTCAGGTCTTCTGCAAGAGCTTAAGTTAAGTGCTCTTAAATAGTGAGTCATCTCTCTGGCCCCAGACAAAGATCTTTAAAATGAAGTACATTTGCATCTTCAAGTTAATAAGTGAAGGTACAGCATTACTCTGGAAAGGACAAGAAATTGTGGGAAGCATTAATAAAAATCAGGCAAAAATGAAAAAGAACTAATCGAAATCTTACAAAATAAAAACATGGTTATTAAAGTGGGAAAAATTCTCTGTAGCTAACAAAAGTCAAAGAGAAAAAGGACTACATCAATGGAATGCACCAAAAACTCCTCCAGAATAGAACCAAGGAAAATAAAAAAGGCCTGCAAATTAGATTGGAACTAATGTTGGGTTATTCTGACTTACATTTAATAGCAATCCCAATAAGAAAAACTGCCAAGAAGACTAGAGAAGCTATAAATAAAGGGGGTGTGAGCAGGCTCAAAGTTTCCTAATGACAACATTGGAACTTCATGAGACGATATGGACAGACACTTGCCACAAGATTGTGAAGTCACAGGTCAAGAGGGTGAAGAGTAGATATAAGTTATTGGAGGGAAGATATTGGTTGTCTGCAGAGGAACTATAGCAGATTCTCCAAGGAGACAATGGACTATGTGGAATGAAAATTACCAACTTAGAGTTAGGGTTCCAGACAAACTGTCAGTTAAGGAAGAGAGTGAAACAGTCCTTTGCATTCGCAAAATCTAGGAGAGTTTACGGATCACAGTTCTATACCCAAAGAACTATTAGAGCAAAGTCAACCAACCAAAAACAAATAAAGCAAAACAAAAAAAAAACCATTAGGAGAAGGCTTAAGAGAGAAAAGATACTGGTGAGAGAAGGAATTGATAAAATACAAAGTAGGATTAAATAATTCCTACCTTTGTGTTTGAGTTTTTTTTTTTAATACACCAAAACATTAGGCATGGTAGAACACACCTGCTATCCCAGTACTCAGGCGGCCAAAACTAAGCATGACTCAAAGGAAGAAACGAAACAAAGCAACCAAAAAGATAAATGCATGAGGGCAAATATAAAATGGATAGTTGAAGAGCTCTGAGACCTTTGTCATGTTTGGGAAAAGGCAGAAATAATGACTCTCTCTGAAGTTTATTTTTCCTTTAAGACGGTTTCTCACTATGTAGTCCAAATAAGTTTCCCACTCCTGGGCTCAAATGATCCTCCCAGTTCAGCCTCCCAGATAGCTAAGCTACCATGCCACTAGTCTGATCAGTCTATATTCTGCATGTTTTGTATGTGAAAACCCAGAGCTTCTCAATCAGCAGAAAGACTGTGTAGCAAAGAATTGAAGAGAGCTAATATAGAAAACTAATAATACAGCAGGAAGCAAAATAAACACAATATAGCCACAAAAAGCACAAAACAGAATTAAATCCAAACAGATAGCAGAGAGTATAATAAACATAATGAAATTACTTTTTATAAAGACATAGAACATCTTATTGATTTAAATTTAACAAAAACAACTAAAAGCAATATTCAAATAAATGGTGTTAGTATGAGACACACAGAAGTAAACTATAGAAAGGTGCTATAACAGGATATATGTTCAAACAGTAACAAAAAAGGCAGCTGATAAAACTATAACTATCAGACAATAATCCTTTAAACCAAATATGTAGTATAATAATAAAAGTCTTTACCAAGAAACCTAATATACCCAACAACATGGCTTTCAATTATAGAAAGAAGAATGACCAAAGTTGCAAAGAGAAATTGACAAGCTCCCCATATGGCTGGGCATTTTTAACAATCAGAAACAGCTAAATCAAGCAGACAGAAAAAAATCACAAGTAACAGGGACTGACTCATGAAGGGCCTTGAGGGAGGCCACGTTAAAGTTGGAAGCCTTTATTCTGAAAGCACCAGGAAGCCATTAAAAAGTTTTAAGCAGAGGCATGATTAGATCACAGATCCATTTTTAGAAGGGTCACTCTGACTATAAAATGGAGAATGGACTTCGGGGTGGTTAGACCACAACAGACAGAGTAGCTAGCAAACTCTGCCATCTAACAGAAAGACTCTGACGGCCGGAATGATAGGAGAATAGGAGAATCCTTGGCAAAGAGGGACAGGCTCTTAAGGAAGTATGCAAGTAGCAAGGCCGATTGGATGGCAGGGATGAGGATAGCATCCATATCCTTGCAGACAACTTTGCCACATCGCAATACAGGGAAAGCAGAGTTGCTTGTGTTGAGGGTTGTGATGGGTGGGGTGAGGGAGTGGATGCTGTTTCCTTGCTCTAGTTACAGTACTTAAAACTCTTTTCCCTTAGTTTTGACATTCAAATTGTTCATGGAAAAGTTAAATTATATTCGATACATAAAAAGTAATTACATCAATTTTTTTAAAAAATCTGCCAAAAAGCACTTTTTTGTATGCGATACTGGGACTGAATTTAGGAGTCTCATGCATGCTAAGCAAGTGCTTTACCAACTGACCTGTAACTGCCACCCTCAAAAACCATGTGTAGAGATGCTTCAATAAACTGGGGAGTCACATTTTGCCAATGCAAGAAAATTGTTTGTGAAACAATTATCATTTTTTCATATAATAATGATGAGTGATGAAAGAAATATCTATCTATATGCTAAACTTCTGAAGTAATAATGCAATCCTGAGTTTTTGTACCATACAACTACTATTAAAAAGAGGTAAATTTGGTCTAGAAAACGGCTCAGTCACTGAGAGTACTTATAGCTCTTCCAGAGAATTTGGGTTCTGTTCCCTACACTCACATGGAACCACCTGTAACTAGTTCCAGAACATGTGACATCCTCCTCTGGCCCCCACAGGCACCTGCATGCACATGGCACATATAAACTCTCTCAGGCACGCATGCACACACACACAGAGAGAGACTCTCTCTCTCTCTCTCTCTCTCTCTCTCTCTCTGAGAGAGAATCTTTAAAAAATAAACAGGAAAATCCAAGGCAAGGATTATATTTGATAAATAGAGTGGACATGCTACCCCAGCACCAAAGGAAAAGAAAAGACAGAAGCAGTCAAACTTGCCCAGTTTACCATGAATTCTTACACATACATTTCATGGTGCATAAATCCCTTTCTTTTTCCTGGTTGCTATTAATTACCTTAAACTAATGTTTGCATTTACAAGTGGTAATTATTCTTCAGAGAACAATGGTTTTTCAGTGTCTGGGATGGGAAGGAGGATGAGAGTGAGCACATATTATACATCCAAACCAAGGTATGGAACGCTGGACCTCAGGAGCCATTATTCCAAAGGCATTTAACTTGGCAGCTTCAAGCATGAAAAGGGCTTAGAGAATTTACAGATTTCCAATTACAAATTGTAAGGCTTTGTATTTACTTTATAGTAATTCCCAAATGCAAATGAGGTGTAGATTTTTAATGTTCCAAATGTGCTATGCAATTTCGGCCTAATCTACTAAAACTGTGAAGAAAGTTTGAGCCTGTAATGATTGCCCAAATAGGCATGCGACCTTCTGCAACCACTGAGCGGAATTTTCCCAGGAGCCTGCAGACTGGAAAGTTTCTGAATAGTAGTAGAGTCCTAATGAGGTGTGTGACTCTAGTGCTATCCTTTATTATTGCTGTTTTGTTTTGTTTGTTTGTAAGACAGGGCCTGATGTGCAGTTCTGGCTGTCCCGTACTTCCTATGTAAGGCAGGCATGAACTCATGTGCTAGGATGTTAGGCATACACCACCATGCTAAGCTTAATGTTGTCTCTTAAATGATGACAAGGATGTGTCCTGAGAAAACAGTAAATAGTCAGGATTTTTTTTAATTAGCACTTAGTTGAAATCTAATATTACGTTGGCTCCTCTCAGGGAGTCTGTTGTATAAGCCACTGCCCACCTCATGAAGAGCACGTACTTTTTAGAATTGCAGCCCTTTCTTATCAGAGACAGGGCAAGCTAAGCAGCAAAGTGGACTGGTCTCCTTCAGGAACAGAGTCTTTCTGCGCAGCCAATCTCCAGCAAGATGAGATTTTAGCTGCAGTATAGAACTCTCATTCGAGAAGAACTACTAAAAACCCAGAGCTCCTGCCACCAGAATGCTTTACTGTTCATCTTCAGTATGGTGGATATTGCGGGATGGAAGTGTTACATTCCTCTGCTTTTTTCCCAAAAATTATCTTAATGTACTGATTTCAAACAACCTGGAGGAAGAAAAGAGTATAAGAATAAAATTGTATTTCTTGGTTATCACAAAAGCTTAATAAAGCTGTATTCTTTTTGTTTTGGCTTAGGGTGGGTGAAACTTCCTTCTAACTTTTGTGTTTCTTGGAAATGTGTATTCATGAAGGAAGAAAGGAGAGGCAGTTGAGTGGACAGACAAATGGATGGATGAACGGACAAACTAATACATGAGCAATTGTGAACACTTCTTAGGATTGACCCACGCTGCCAGGAAGGCTCTCCAAGTTTAGAAATAGAATTAGCAGCCTACAGGAAACAAAATGAGCCATCTCACATCTGCAGCAGTGTTTTCACTGTTATAATAACGTAGTAGCCAGGAAGTAGGGAAGACTTCTGAGGGTTTTCTCTCATTTTTCAACAAAGTTACCCAGTGTCATCACAAGACAATGACTATCTTACATCTCTGCGTTTGGGGGAAATGAAGGCTTTCCAAATGTCTGGCTATCTAATCAAGGCTGTTTTCTTTTCTTTTTTTTTTTTTTGCTTTGAACTTCTTTTCATCATTTATTTGTTGTAAGAACATTTAAATCTGTTTATTACAATGATTTAGGAATGCACACTACCAATAGCTATCCTGACCATACTGTAATAGCATGAGAACTTCTTTAAATCTGTGTGATGACACACCCATTCTCATTCCTATTACCTACCCATTCTCTGGCAACCACTATTTTCGTCTCACAGTATGCAACACCCATTTTGTAGTCTTTTTTTAATTAAAAATTTCCACCTCCTTCCCTCCTCCCATTTCCCTCCCATTCCCCCCACT
>LOEQ01000290.1:23685-35682 GCA_001685075.1 Bramus lutescens
AACGAGAATGTCAGGAATAGGTTACGGCAGGATGGAGAAGTAATAACAGCTTGTGATCCACTTTCCTGCACTGTTTAAACACATAGCCTCCCTGTTCCTTTCCCATCTCTCTCTGACACCCTCAGCTCTCGGCATGCCTCAAGCCTACTATTATGACAGGAGCGGGCTGTGTCTCGTGCTACATCAAATTCTATCGTTGTGGGCCATAGACTCTCAGGAATAGGAAAAGTGAGGCCTCTGTCAGTGTTTCTAGGTTCTTGTCACAGTCAGAGAAAGAATTCAGAGACAAGATGAAGTACGGAAACAGAAGGAAGTTTTTATCACTGAGCAAAGCATACCTTTGAGGGAGGGTGGGCTTCTCAGGAAAGAGCTAATTGAGATCGAAGTGAGGTTAAGGCAAGGGCGGAGGTGAGTTCTAGTCACGGGTCAAGATTCTCTCAGAATAATGTTTATTTCCTTTCTTTATTAACCCCAATACGGGGGTGGGGTGGGGTTAGACATGTCATGACAAGGGCATAATGGGAATAGTCAAGGCTGGTAGTACAGAGATGCCATTCGAATGAAGCAAGTGACAGTTAGTAGTCAGATAGGCTGGCCAGGAGAGTCCCAGCCCTTGTGGAGCAGTCTTATATCTTTCCTGCTTGAGTGATCCTCCAATGCCCTGCTGTAATACAGCTCTTCAGTAGCACCACCTTCTAGTCACTTCCTTCCCCACCCTTACGTCTATCCAGCCCATCTCACTATGATACTGGATTACCTCAGGGACTCCATGGGCAAGCTTTCTTTTTGAACACAGTCTTTGTGCAGAAAGTGTTGTCCTCTACCGTGCCTACTGAGGGACAGTCCTGTTCAGTAGTTTTATAGATGCCCTTTCTCTGTGTTTGTTTCTGGGTTGACTGACCCTGTGGCTGGCAAGAGGCCACCCACAGGCCTTCTCAGAAGACAGGGGCCTGAGGTTGGGCTTTTGTCTTCTTAGAGTTTAGTGACTGTCCCAGTTGGTCCTAGCATCTCCTTTGCAATTTGCAGCTAGGAGCCTGCTCTGTGGCTGGCAGCTGGAGCTTTGATTGATGTACCATGCCCAGCCACTGCTCCTTCTCAGAAAGCTGGATCCGTGCCTTCTTCTCCACTTTCTTCCATGATGGGGTCCTTTTCTTTTTTAACTGAACAATTTTATGTGTGGTCCTATAATTGATTCCACTCTGAATACTTGATCAAAAGTCCTCGAGACAGTCTTAGCTGCTCTTACTGAAATATCATGTGCCTTGGGTTATGACCTCAGATGTTAAACCTGAGTACGTTCTTCACCCATCTCCTTCAATTTCCTAATTGAGATAATCCTGTAAAACACTCTGCACCATGCCTGGTACACAATCGGTAAGTGCGGGCTATTGTTGAGACTGTGTTCGGGCCTCTTTCCGTTTTGTTTCTGACATCTGCTGTTTTGGCAGTGTCAGGGTGGTCCCTTGGCAGTCTGGATGCCTTCATATCAGGCCTGTGATGAAACTCTTGAAGCACATCCACAGCTCTTGTTCCTGGCCGGATTTCCGCTGTTGTCCTTACTGCACACCTGCCTAGACTTAAGTCCCTTAAGAGATCTCTTCCCGGAGAGTTCTGGTCTTGTCTGGAGCTCACTGCCTGTCTTGATCTGGAAAGAGGTTCCAATTGTACAGAAGCTCCGCAGTCAAGGTTGAGAGAGGGATGCTGAGTAGACCATCTTTCTACTCCCCCAGGGGGTACCAAACAATTAAGCCTGCGAAGCTGCATTTCCTTCTTCCTTTCAGAAATGCTTGCCCACTGCCGCATCCCTCTACAGGATCTTGAAGGCAGATGTCTTGTGTTTCAGGCTCCCCACTTTTTGCCTGCACGAATCGAGAAGGCATCTCCATTTCTATGCATTAGCGCTCAAACAGGATCACTGTCGTTTCCTATCAACTGACTATATAATTCATATTCGTCTTTGCTGCAGATGTGTGTAGATAGCACTTAGGAGTCACTAAAAGTCTAAAAGGAGCCCTAGAATGTGCCAGTGCGCAGGCTCAGTAGCATCGAGGGCATTTGTCCCCACATTGTAACATCTCTGTCTTCTTTGCGTTTCTTGGTTTTCCCAAAGCATGGTCTTTCCTGGATTTCACTTCTCTTTTCTTTTTTAATAAGATTTGTATTTATTTTCTGTGTATGGTAATTTTGCCTGTGTGTATGTAAACCACATGTACACCTGGTACCTGATAACTGCAGAGGCTAGAAGAAGGCTTAGGATCCCCTGGAACTGGAATTACTGGCAGTTGTGAGCTGCTCTGTGGGTGTAGAGAATTGAACCCCTGCATTTCACTGTTGAACTCTCTCCATGGATCCCTCCAGACTGTTTGCACACCTAGTCTGGCTCACTCTCACTAACCAACTGCCCACCTTGATAAAGTATACCAGAAATTGCTCTCCCTTGCCCTCCCCTCTTTGTCTTTTATACAGGCTCACACTCCATAGTCCAAATGGCCTCAAACTTGTGAACTTCCTGCCTCAGCCTCCTGATGTCTGGAGTCACAGACGCCTAACACCCAGGTTCTTGTTGCCTTCTTATGCTATGACAGCTTGGTAAGTTTCCTGGAATGAGAAGGTCAGCTTTCCAGAACCACACTTACTCCATAAGGATATGAAGGAACTACTCAGAGCCTAAAGTATTGTTGCTGTGTTTGTTTTAAGATATATTCTTAAATTTTTAATTATGACTATTTGTGTAGGGGTGTGTGCACATGAGGTGCTTATGGAGATCATAAGAGGGTGCCAGATCCCCTGGAGCTGGAGTCGTAGGTGGTTGTGTGCTGCCTGATGCGGGTGCTGGGAACCAAACTTGGATCCTGCTCTTTAATGGCTAAGCCTTCTCTCCTGCTCCTGTTGTTGTTTTAAGATGTTTTTGTTGTTGTTGATGTGTTAGGACTGAAGGCAGGGCCTTTCCTATACCTCCAGCCTATAGCTCTGTTGGAACTTTATGGTCATGCTGTTGTCCTTTCAACTCTCTCTCTTGTTTTTACCCACATAAATACACATACACAGAGCCAGGCTTGGTGTTCACTCTGGAATCTTGGCATTCTAGATACTACAACAGGAGGGTAATGTGTTCAGAGCTAGCCTGGGCTACATAGTGAGATCCTCTCTCAGGAAAACAAAAACAGACAGGAAGAAGAGAAAAACCACATACACACTCTTACACACTTACATACACATATATACACACACATCTATACATGCACACACCCACACATGTACACACCTACACTCACATACACACATCCACACTCATACACACCCCACACATCAAACCTTCCTCTTGGAAAGCCTCAGTGTTATTCAAAAGTCTCATTTTAAAATGCTGTAATTTAAGCAACTGAAGAGACTAAAAGCAAAATTGCAAAAATTACCCTTTGCTCATCTCCTGCTAGTGCATGTTTGTCACCCTGAGACAGTGCTTAACAGAGGACATGCACTTCACAAATGACGAAGTATATGCAGCTGCACAGCAGTTCCCCTACAGCCCTCTCAGTCAGTCCCTAATGTTTTCTAAATTGATACATTCCCCAATTTTGTTAAGGAAAGCCATATAAATTCAGTTATAGCTTCCTTTCAGCTAAACGGCTCTTAAAACAGTAAAGCAGTACCTTCTGTAGGAGAATTTAGTTCCATCAAGGAAGCAAATAGGTTGCCCATTGTCCTTTCCTGTTTGCTTTTCCTGTCTTCTGTGCCTCAGCCCAGCTTCAAGAAGACGTGTCAGGAACAGTGGTGCAGACCTATCAACCCGGCACTGGGGGGGCTGACAGATGGGAGTGTGTCAAATCAAAGCCCGGGCTGCCCAGTTAGACCTTGTCTTAAAACAACCGAGGAAGGATTGACAGGGAGCTCTGGGGATCTGGCCACTGAGGCTCATCAGCTCAGCCTTGTCAATCATGCCGAATGTGTTAGACCCCCATGTCCATTCGCTCTGTTGTTGAAACTTCAGACAGTTGGCCATGTTAAGTTCCCAAGTACAAAGTGGTACAGCCCAGGACAGAGACTACATATCCCCACTCTGTTCCTGACTGAATGCCTGTGATCAGTTGGTTGAGCTTGTCAAGCAAGATCTCCGTGTAGAAGTCAGGCAGATCATATAGTCCAACATCACCAGCAGGGATTTCACTACAACGGCCAACACTGAGATTTAGAATCCAACAAAATGTTTTATTGCGGGCTGTGAGTGTATGTGTGTGGCGGGTTGCATGCACACCTATGTGTGTAAATGTGTATTTGCACACCTGGTCAAGGGTTCGGAAGCCAGGGAATGTCAGGTGTCCTGCTCTAGTACTCTTTGCCTTGTTTTCCTCACTGAACCCTAGAGGTAAGCTGATAGGGCCCAAGATAGTGATCCTTCCGTTTCTGCCTCTCGTAGCACTGGAGTCACAGGTGTGTGGCCAGCCAGGCTTTTTACATGGGTGTTGGGATCCAAACCCAGGTCTTCACGTTTGCATAGCAAGCCCTCTTAGCCACAGAGCCATCTCTTCAGTCCCCAAACTCTAGATTTCATAATTAGATTTAGTAATCTTTTCCTTTATAAACTTCTGGATTTTGTGTTATATTTTTAAAAAGTTCTCCTCAATCCAGATTTGTTAAAATATGCACCCATGTATATTCTTCTGAGATATTGGTGATTTCCTATTTTACATGTAAATCGTTGAAGTATCTAATATTATTTTGGTTTAAGAAGCAAGAAAAGGGGAGCTGGTAAGATGGCTCACTGGTTAATGGCACATGCTATTCTTGCAAAAGATGTACATTTGAGAGGGTCTCACTTCCATCTCCAGTACCCACATTGGCTGACTCAGCTGCCTGTAACTTAACTCCAGGAGGAATCTTCTAGCATACACACACACACACACACGTGTGTGTGCACACATACACGCACATATGCAAACATACAATTTAAAATAATATTAAATCTTTTTTTAAAGAAGCAAGGTTAGAATTTAATTCTTTAAACCTCTATTTGTGTTTTGCCTGGACACATAGTAATTGTATGTATTTATAGGCTAGAGTGTGGTATTTCAATGCAGGTATATAATATATAATGAAAAGAGCAACTGGCTTATCTATTACCTTGGTTATCATTTTTTGATGTTGAGAACATTCAAAAATCCTCTCTACAGGCTATTTTAAAATATTCAATGAATTGTTATCAGCCACCATCCCACTGTGCTGCAGAACATTACACGCTATTTCTCCCACCAATTTGCACTCTAGGGCCTGTTAACTGTCCTCTCTCCATCTTTATTTTTTCTTTCTTTAAACTCAAAATATCATGTCAGCAATCCTCTCCTATTATTTATTAAATTAACCTATCTTTCATAGGCGCTCTCTTCACACGTGTTCTTCCCTGAGCCCCACCCCTAGCCCATTTAGAAGTTCTCTAAATAGCAACTTGTCTCTGCTTATTTTCAAAGTGACTCAACTTCGCCCAGTTCTGTGTGTGGTCTATAAAATTCCTATTGCAAACCTAATGCCAGAAGAGCCTTGGAATGATGGGTAGTTATTTAACCTTCTTGAGTCTGTCTTTCTACCTGTTAAAATTAAACCCATAATATCAGTTATGCATTGTTCTTGTGAATATTAAAAATTAATTAATTAATTAAGCTTGGTCTGGTGACACAGGCCTGTTAATCCCAGCCACTTAGGATGTTTTTAGACAGGGATCTCACTAAAAACAAAAAGGGACAGCATAACTTTGGTAGTTGAGAGATGGCCTACTTCAGGCTCAGTCTATTGAATAAATGCTTTTATTTCAATCTACCTAAATGTACTTACCCTTTCTTTCTTTCTTTCTTTCTTTCTTTCTTTCTTTCTTTCTTTCTTTNNNTGAGTTCGAGGCCAGCCTGGTCTACAAGAGCTAGTTTCCAGGACAGGCTCCAAAAGCTACCGAGAAATCCTGTCTTGAAAAACTAACTAAACAAATAAAAACAGAAAAGACTTGATGCCTATATTTACTTCTTAAGTGACTGGAAGCAGCAAAGGGGTCATGATTTTTTCAAAATTGCCACAAAACTGTTTAGCCCAAGCAGCACCCTAATTAATCCTGTTGAGGAACCAAACTTCTTTTCACCTCACAAATCTTCAGCAAAGCACGTGCTCAGGTCACATGACTCAGAACAGACTGGAGTCTGAACTCCCATCCCCCCTAACAAAGAATAATGAATGGGGAGGGAATAATAGCTTTCCTGTCACCAGGTTCCTGATGGGATCAAACAAAAATCCTCCTGGAATGTAAACTCCCTAAGGACAAGGGCTTTGTCTCCTTAATGATAACATCCTAAGTTACTGGACTAGTGTCATTACTAACTCAGTGTGAAAGGAGTTGGATTGGGGAAGCAACGCCATTTTCAGGTACTATGTCAAACTGCTCATTTTAGGTAGAGTTGGGACAGAACAAAGATCAGTGCTGACATCGGAGGCTCAGATCCAGCTCTGAAAACAAGGAGTAGAATATTTACAAGGTGGGTGGAAGAGGAACTGCTGGAAGGTCAGTCAGTGGCCTCCATAATTCTGCACTGCTCAAGACAGTGAGCAGACCTGAAGACTTTGGAATTGCAGTCAGAGGGACACACCCATATTACGCTTACTTATTGATTGTGTGTGTGTGTGTGTGTGTGTGTGTGTGTGTGTGTTTCGGGAAGGATGGAGCTGAAGAATCTAAGGCTGTTGTAATAACATGGGGGAAGCTCCCGATGGCCTAACTGGAGAAGCTGCAGAGAAAAAGGGAAAAAGGAAGGCCTGCTGAGCAGGGAAGGCAGTGGTAGAGACAGTTGAGATGCAGTTGAGCAGTTAAACTGACAGTGATGTTTTCTGAGGCAAGAGAATCAAAAAATATGACAGAGAGGAACTGAGAAAGACACCTGACTGTTGACTTCTGATACACACACACACACACACACACACACACACACACACAGAGAGAGAGAGAGAGAGAGAGAGAGAGAGAGAGGTAAAACTGGCTCAAGATAACAGAGTAGAATAGAGAGAGATTTGTCAGCATCGCTCCATCATTAAGCATCAAGGTTGCTTTTCTAATATGTTTGCAGTCAGCATAATATATGATAATGAAAGTGTCTCAGATCAATGGGAAGAGATGAATTATTCAATAAATAGTGTTGGGGAAATTGGCTGGCAAGTTGATAAAAAAATACAAAAGTGCCAACCTTTTACAACTTTCTACATGCACGTATGCACACAGTCACAAACTCACACACACACACACACACACACACAAATTCCAGATAAATTTAAAAGTGATGAATTTAAATGCTAATGCAATTTAAATTGAAAATATAACAAAATTAGGAAAGTTGGTAAGAACTGACTGTATGTTTACATAGATGTATGTCCACGTAGATACACAGAGATATTTATCTCCTTATCTGTGTTTATTGAAGCTCTTGAATTTACACTGATAGTCCCAATATCAGCTGATTACCATACAATTCACTCTAACATTTTTCTTAGTTTATTTCTCTCTTCTACAGCAATGAGAAACTTAGCTTCCATCAATTTTAGTAAATTTATCTACTAGCTCAATTTCCTCTCTACAGCCAATCTCCCATCGCTGATATTGTCCCTTTCCTCAACACATTCTTCATCCAGTTTGGTTTCTGAGTTAGTTAATCCTGTCAATTTGATGGATGTAGAATCACCATGACAACAAATCTCTGAGCATACCTATGAGGGATTATCTAGATTAGGTCTGTCAAGGTGAGAAGCCCCAGCCTAAATGTGGGCAGTGCATTTTATAGTGAGCAGAAAGCCAGCATTCCTCACTCTCTGCTTCATGACTGTGCCGTAGTGTGACCAGCCTTCTCCTGATCTTTCCACCATGGGATGACTTCCCACCATAACAGGCTCTAACCCCAACTGTCAACACAGATCAGCCTTTTCCTTCTCAGCTCTTCTATTGCAGCAATGGAGAGAGTTCCAACATCTCAGACAAGGCTACTTACCTGAACACAGATGTGTCTTGCTTTGCTCCATACAGGGGATTTAGGGCTGCATGGGTGAAGGAAGAGGGTGGGGAAGGGAAGAGGAAAGGAAAGAGAAGGGGAAGGAAGGGAGGATTCTTCCAGCCTTTGCCGGACATGAGCCAGTGGATTCAACCTTTGCAGAATGGATTAAATTTTCTATGGTAGTCACAGTACCACAGCGTGACTGGACATAATGGGGGCTTTCTGTTGTATTTTAGAATGCATACCTAAGTCATCTGTTTTGAGTAAAATACTCTCTTGAAGTGATGGACTTCATTTTCAGTATGCTGCTCGCCCCGGTCTAGAACAGAAAGCAAACACTCCACATCGCCCAGTTCTACCATGATGTGTTTATTTGATTTCCTTTCCACTCAACTCTCCTTTACCAAACACTCTCTGTGTTTATGCATCTTGGGAAGAATGAGCTACTTCCCAAAGCACCACTGCTGTCCAAGAGTTTACAGCCTCACTGGATAAATTAAACAGAGACATAGACTAATAATACAAATCAAAAATAAACAGTGCAGGGGAACATGCGGAAGGCCAGATCTGATTCTCATGGAGCCGGGCTGGTGAACACAGACAGTTCCACAAGCCTGGATTAGCCGGGCCTTGGTGTTGACTATGTTCCAGTCTAGTAGAGCAGCCTGGCGGATGGTTTCTTAGCAAGGTGATTAATGTAGTCGCTTCTTCCTGCTGACCATTCCACGATCTGCAGAGCAGGTGAGCCCTCCCAAATCGTAGCAGATCACCATCTCCTTCCCAAGCAGGGCTGGGTCTATGGTCCTCAGCTCACACTACTCTTAGACTTCGGATGAGAATAGGAGAAAACAAGTGTGAGGTCTTCCCTTAACTTTGTTACATAAATAATGTAAATCCAGGTCCAGTGTGATGATGGTGCACAACTTTAATCCCAGGACTCAAGCACACCTTTAATCCCTGGACTCAAGAGGCATAGGCAGGCATATCTCTGTAGCTCAAGAACCATCTAGCCTGCATGTCAAGTTCTAAGCCAAACAGAACTACATAGTGAGAACTGATTGACATAAATTAATTTAGTTAAATAAGTAAATAATGTAAATGCTTTTTGGTACCATTACTTGTGGCTTCATAACTTCCAGAACTTTCTCTGCGTATTCATAATTCACAGCTGTGCCTCGGCATTCTTACCTGTTAAATAAAGATGACAATGGTAACATCCTCCTCACAGGGTGATCACGGGTAAAGTCTGAGTTAAAGTACACAGAGTGCTTCCAATCAGGCCTGCCAGTAGTAACATGACCCGTACCTTATCCAGCAAGACTCAGCTATGCATTTTCATAAGATAGGCTGGGCATATCTATACTTCCCCGTGGCCTGCCTTGTTCATTTAATGATATAGCATGAATATCTTTCTTCATGGGGCAGTTTTTAAAGTGCAAAGAGCCCATTAGATCCTTTGAGTGGTTTTTCAAAAGTGAAAAGTAGTTTGGGAGAATGGGCCCTGGTTCTTCAAAAGTGTTCTTTCAAGGTGCTTCAGGAAAGAACTGAGTGTAATCCTGCTTATGGGTGCTCTGTGTCTGAGTGCTGGGAGCAACCTTGGGACTTCTCTAGCATAAGCTTTGCTGTTGCTTAAACAAATAAAACCATATTTCCCTCAACAGAATCTAATTTTAACACACGTTGGAGCCAAGCATTGTACTGCACACCTTTAGTCCCATCAGTCAGGCGGCAGAACACGGGATCTCTGTGAGTTCAAGGACAGTCAGAGCTACAATAGAGAGATCCTGTCAAAACAAAAGATCAAAAACCAATCACACAAAAAGCCCACTAGAGTAAACATATTAGTTGAATTATATCACATTAACTAGAAAGTTTACTAATAAGATCAACAAACCTATTTTATTAACAAAATTTGTAATACTGGAATATGTAATACAGTCTTATTCTGAATCAGCTTCAAAAAGAGAATAAGAAAGACACTTGTAAAATTCCTATGCCACTGTTGTGTTGGTTACTTTATTTGCTGCTTGGACAAAGCACCTCACAAAAGCAACTTGAAGGAAGGCTCATCTTGTCCCCTGCTGTTAGAGTACGTACAGTCCATTGTGGCAAGGAGGGGACAGCCCCAGGAGCGTGAGGCAGCGGGTCACATTGTGTGCATAGTCGGGAGCAGTAAGAGATAGATGTGGGTGCTTGTCTAGAACTGTCCTTTATTTAGTGCCGAACCCATCCTTGAACCGGGGCCACCCACCTTCAGGGTGGGTCTTCTCAGCTCAGTCTCTCCTCTCTGGAAACTCCTTCATGGGCACACCCAAAGATGTGTCTGCTTGAGCAACCGAATACCTGCGAGTTTACAGTCGCCTAACCCACAACCCCAAACCCATCATTATTACTCCACAAAGAATTAAGACCAAGAGATCCTGCCTACTTTAGTATTAAAATACTGAAAGATAATTTGATATGAAAGAAAGTGTCTGAAATGACTACCTGTATTTTCCACCAAATACAGTTCTCTTCGATTTACATGATTGCCACCAACTCCCTAATTAATAAAGATAGAAATGGCCAATTAACTTAGCTGCTGTTCTTTACTGTCTTGCACTATCCCCATAGCTTATAAACCTTGGGTTGTGCTGACTAGGTAATTTGTATTTTATTCCATTAGTGGGTTAAAGATTTACCGATTATCTTTAATAATTGAATTATGTATTTAGCCCATGGATCAGCATCTCATTTTCTACATATCAGCTCTTTATATCTACTAAATGTCCATGCTATCATTTGTAATTTCAGCTGTTTTCTCATCCTGAGGTTTGCCTGTAAAACTCGGGAAACCACTATTGACAAACAATCTCCTTATCTAATTAAGTACTGCTGTGCCTTCCTGATTGCCAACTTCATGCTCCCTCCTCCTTCTGCCCTGGGCTGCAAACAGACAGCTCTATAGTGTAGTTGCCATCACTGCCCCTGACTGCTTGGGGACTGTCACCCCTGACCTCTGAGGTAGGTATAGTTCTACAGAACCTTATATATGGATATGTCTTTTCAAACACAGAAAAGAAAAAACAACAGTTTTGCAACTGAAAATTACAATGTGACATATATCACATGTCCCAAGAAAATTGAAAATACTTATAAAAAAAAACCCCTAATTTCTTTTGAGAAATTAGTGCGATGAAATCATACTTGCTTGGCCTGGGGAAATGGCTCGGTAGGTGAAATGCTTGCTGCAGAAGCATTAGGACCTGAGTTTGGGTCCCCAGCACCCACATAAAAGGCACATGTAGCAATGCATGCCTGTAATCCCAGTTCCAGGGCAGAATCAGGCATGTAGCAGTGCATGCCTGTAATCCCAGCTCCAGGGCATGATCAGGCAGATCCCTGAAGCTCTCTGGCCAGTTAGTGAGATCCAGGTTCCGTGAGGGATCCTGGCTTAGTTAGGGTTTCTATAGCTGTGAAGAGTCCCCATGACCACAGAAGCTCTTAGAAAGGAGAAAGGGGTGGCTTACACTTTCAGAGGTTTAGTCCATTGTCATCATGGTGCAACATGGTGACATGCAGGCAGACATGATGCTGGAGATGGAGCCGAGATTCCTACATCTTGAATTGTAGGCAACAAGAAGTGGTCTAACTCACTGGGCATGGTTTGAGCATATATGAGACATCAAAGCCTGCCTTCATAAAGACATACTTCCTTCAACAAGACCACAACACCTACTCCAACAAGGCCACACCTCCTAATAGTGCCACTCCCTTTGGGGGTCATTTTCTTTCAAACCACCACATATCCTATCATCTCAAAAACTAAGGTGAAAAGTGATGAAGGAAGACACACCCTATATCATTTTCTGCCCTCTACATGTGTACACACACACACACACACACTAAACAAGCAAATATATATGCACATTAACTACACATAACAATTTATGCACTTGGGCTGGAGAGATGGCTCAGTGGTTAAGAGCATTGCCTGCTCTTCCAGAGG
>LOEQ01000290.1:45279-60285 GCA_001685075.1 Bramus lutescens
TTTGTGTGTTGTTATTTTGGGGTATAAGCTAGCCGTGCGGGAGCTGGGCTGGAGAAAAAGCAGGCCCGCTCCCCTTTCACTACAGTAAGCTGAGGTCTCTGAGAGCTAGACTAGAAAGTCATGGGTTCGCACTAACCCTGGGAAGGTCAAAATCTGGTGCAGAAGCCTGATGTGGTGGCACGTGCCTTTCATCCCAGCACTCAGGAGGCAGAGGCAGGCGGATCTCTGAGTTTGTGGCCAACCTGGTCTGCAGAGTGAGCTCCAGGATGGCCAGGGTTACACAGAGAAGCCCTTCTTGGAAAAACAAAAGCAAACAAACAAAGAGGTTGCTGCAGAGGTCACCTAGGGGACAGCAAAGATCACTGCACTCAGAGAGCACTTGGTTCTGGGCTGAGGCTGTAGCTGGGTTGGAAGAGGTCTTCTTGACATGCACAAAGCCCTGGGTTCAATCCCAGCATGACATAACATTGGACATGGTAGTACATGCCTGTAATCCCAGCACTTGGGAGGTACAGGCAGGAGGACCAAAAGTTCAAGGTCATTGTCAGCTGCTTAAGGCCCTGTGGCAAGAACGACCACCACCTCTCCTGGTTCTGACCCTTAACTTTCTTTTCTGAAAATGGGATGATTAACACCTCCCCTACCTTATCCCACATGCCTTTTGCTGGGTTCAAATGAAACAGTCTGCAAGCACCTTCTGAAAATTACCAAATGACACAAAATAAAACGTGTCATAGCTGTGTGTACTTTTTGCAAGATCAAGGTACTAGTATTACTTTCTGTTTCAAATTTAAAATGTACATATCATATATAATCTATAATTACTCTTCTTGCTCTTTTTGTGTTTACAAGAGGATCTAGTATTCTAGTAATGATTCAGGATTCTTTTATTAGTGTTATTCTTGCATCAAACTATTATTTAACACTTTATTCATTTCTTTAATTCAATGTATTTTCATTTTCACTCAGTCATTTATCTGTTCATTAATCCATTCATTCAGGACAAGTTCTTCCTGACTGCCTACCATGAGCAAGACAGTGTAAGTGCCAAAGCTAGATGAATGAAAGGAGGCTTGGTTCCCACTCACAAAAAGCCTAGCTCCTGTGACAATATAAACTCTCTTAGAGACCCAGATCTAGTTATGATGTAATGTAATTACTGCTAAGGCCTTGATTATGAGGAGTACCATCCAGGATGGCAGGCAGATTTCACAGATGGGGTGATGTTCAAAGTTGAGACCTCAAAAAGAAAAAAGATTTTGTCAAGAAAACCTGATAAGGCAGAAAGTACAGAACATGGACAGTGTAAATGATGGTGTGATTGGCTAGGGGCAGGTGTGGAGAAGGTGGGATTTATAGGGGAGAGTAGTCAGGTAGTGATTATTTATCCCCATGGCTCATGGAGACAAGGCTGGCCATGAGGAGAGTGATTTGAAGATTAAGAGGCAGAACCCAGGTAACTTAGCAATTAGTTAATTGAACGCAATGGCCAACCCCCCCCCAAATGCTTAATTCCACTTCTAACTCGTGGTGTGGCCTCAAGCGCAGTGCCTAGTCTTGTGAATTCCCAGTTTTCTCATTTAGAAAAATGGAAAGCAATAATAACTAATTCATACCCTTGCTGGGAGCTTTTAAAGTCCTCATTGTGAAAGCAACCGTCACAGGGTCATGTACAAATAGATTTGACACAGATACTAATTTACCCCCCATCTCCTGCACTTCCTCCTCCTCAGCTCACACTGCAGAATTGCTCTTCCAAAATACAGAGACTTTACCCTCTGTGTTTGGGTTGATGTCTCTTTGGGGCAGCATACTCCCTTAAATGCATCTTGAGTTTTCATGAGAATGTCTAGGTTTAGAGGGACCATGTTTGGGGTCATGTGGCAATTTCTGTGTTCCTTAACCTCTCTGAGTGAGATAACAGACTGAGCTCCTGTCAGGAATCCAGAAGTTTGTGAGGTCTGACAGTAGGGACCCTGCTCAGCTGTCCCACCCTCCCGCAGACACTGCTCTTATTCGACCTGTCTGTGACACAANCGGGACCCTTTGCTCTCCTAGGTGTCTGAATGACTCTCTATTTCCCGCTCTAGAAGAAGACGAATAAAGGATTCTGGAATTACCCTTCAGCACCTTCAGATGATGCTGACCTGTGCAGGCTGCTGAGATCTTGAATACATTAAGAATCACTATTCTGAAGCAATGGGACTTCGTGTGGCTTTTCTTCACCCTTGGTGCTTAGTCTGTCCCATCCTCCACCTCTGTCCCTGCTTGAGCCTCCTCATCCCATGTTCTCCTCTTTCTTTTCACATTACCTATGTTCTACTAACTCCTCTCCCTAAAGACATTCCTCTTAGTACTAACTGCCTGACTTCAACACTGCGTTGAGTTAAACACATCAAGGTAAGGACTGAAAGCCAGAGTTTCAGAGAGAATACATGGGGGCATTCTCTCTGGGCCTGGGTTCCCTCCTTACAGAGGGCTCAGGGTCCCTATCACTCCCTGATGAACTTTTGGCAACTGATGGAATATGGGGAGGGGAGGGAGAATCATTGTTCTCAGTTGTGCACCCGATGATAAGCTCATCGGGCTCCTGTGGATAGTTCTGACCCAATAGTCACAAACAGTCTGGTTATATCAGAATCACAAAATGAAATAGAAAGGCATGGGTGGGAGAAAGGGACCTGCAGGGAGGAGGAGGGGATGAGAGAGGTGGGAAAGAGAGAAAAGAGGACTTGGTAAGAGAATCAAGATGCTCTTTGTACATGCACGAAATGGTCAATGGACTAATGTAATCAATTGAAAAGTGGGAATCTATTCCGGCTCTCTTTCCCACATTGCTTGCTCCTGGGTGTCCTGGCTTAATGACATGGTGGTGTTAAAGAAAGCAACACTTGAGGAGAGGCAAGCATCCCCAAGGAAAGGGAGGAACAGACCTTGGAAAAAAGTGGTTGACTCAGAAGTGTCTGCCTGGAGAGCAGCTGATTGAAAGCTCTGCAGTCTACAGAGGCCAAGATAATTAAGGGTATGAGCACTTCTGTAGACAAAATGTTCCCTTCCTCTCTGGTTGGCATTTGTTGGGTATCATTGCTGAAAGGGAGAGACTCATGAGTAACTTAAGATACTCTCATGCACCAGAGAGACTCATTAGTAACTTAAGATACTCTTGTGCACAAATGGTAATCATTGAGCTCCAGTGGTCTCCATACCTGATCAGCACTGATGTGCCTTTTGATTTTTCAAAGCAGATCTGAAGGTTTTCCTCTGCCAATCCATTCCTGTTACACGGCAGATGATCGCTGCAGATTGACTAGGTCTTGAGAGTCTGGGAACCCTACTAGAGTCACATGGAAACAAAGTCATTAATGAAACCTTCATCTCCACTTCTCAGCCCCTCGTAATCCTCTTCTGGGAGGGAGCTTGGTCTGACGCTGTGAGACAATGTGTTGAAACTTTACGAGGAATTGGGTTCTCCCACAGACACTCTCAGTGGAGGGGCTCTTGGGCCTCCTGAGTGGTGTCTCTATGGTGGGGAACAGCTGGGGAATTTGCTTCTTCTCAGCAAGTTTCTGGGCTACAGGATGGGGAATCATAATGAAAGGAGATGGGGTGGAGGGTTGTGGTTGTCCTCACTCAGCACCCAGCCCCCAGACAAAACCAACATAAGTCTGTGATGCTGTGGGAGGGTAAGCCATTTGAAAGAGCAGTAGACGCTAAGTGATAATTCCTATCACAAAAATCCATTAGCAATTTGCCCTTAATTGTCTTCTAATAGGGGTCAAGAGGGCATACCACCAATCTGCAACACACAGGCAACCCCAAACTCATTCAGATATATGTTCATTTGTATCCAATGTTCATCTAAGGCAATGGACTTATTCCTTTAAAAAAATTAAATTGGGAAGTGTTGATGCACGCCTTTAATCCCAGCACTCTGGAGGTAGAGGCAGATGGATCTCTGTGAGTTTGAGGCCAGCCTGGTCTACAAAGTGAGTTCCAGGACAGCCATGGCTGTTACACAGAGAAACCCTGTCTCAAACAGCCAAAATAATTTTTTAAAATTTTGTATGTATAGGTATTTTGTCTGCTTACATGTCTATGTACCACTTGCATGCCACAGAGGCCAGAAGAGGGCATCAGATCCCCTGGAACTGGAGTGTTTGTGAGTCACCATGTGGGTGGTAAAAACCAGTGTCTCCTGGAAGAGCGGCAACTGCTCTTAGCTGCTGAACCAACTCTTCAACCTCTGATTTAGTCCTAAGGACAACAATTCATTTTTACCCATGGATCTTTCATATATAACAGGATTTTTTTTAAAGCATGTTGTTGGCAGCAGATAGAGAAGCAAAGTCTCCCTGGAATGTCAGTTTATAAACCAGATTCAAAGGCAACTACTACAACAGACACTGGAAGCCAGGGTACTGCCCAGAGAGAGTCTTACCTTCATCACCTTTGTTAGCTGCATCTCTCAAGGGACCACTGGGGAAGTGTGTGACCCTCAACAGCACAGCCCAAACCCTACTGACACACTGGGTCTCCTTCTACATGCTCGTTGTGAGGTAGGTGGGTCAGAATTAGCATTTTGTTTTTGTTTTTTGTTTTTTGAGACATAGTTTCTCTGTAGCTTTGGAACCTGTCTGGAACTAGGTCTTGTAAACCAGGCTGGCCTCGAACTCACAGAGATCTGCCTGCCTCTCTGCCTCCCGAGTGCTGGGATTAAAAGCCTGTGCCATCACCGCCCAGCTCAGAAGTAGTATTTTGTAGAAAAGGATAGGTTCAGAGATGCTGTGTCTCACAGGTGGCAGCCAGTGGTTCTGGGACTTGAATCCAGCCCAGTGTTAAATATCAGGTTTGATGATCTCTTAACTTCACCTCAGCACTTCACTTTGCTCATGCCCCCATTCCACCCTCACGATGGTCAAACGTGAGAGGAAAACCCGCGAAAGGGAAAGGAAGGCTGGCACGTATTCGCCATCCACCAGGCAGAGAATCTTCCACAAGGGCTAAATGACTCATTTCTCATTCTAGAAGTGACATGCTAACCACGGGGCTGACGAGTTAGGTCCAGACGAGCTCGGCTCTCTTTCACCGTTCGCCTTTAGTGATCGGAATCTCAATTTCTTAATAATTTCTGTCACTGACTGGCTGTGTCTAAATATTTAGGCAGATCTGTGCAAGTAGGTTTGTCTGTTTGATGTGTCGCATGTATTTATGTGTTCAGATTGTCAGTCAGTAAGGAAACCACGCCACAGGAAGCAGATGTGATCTGACAGTTGCCAACAGTGAGTCTCATTTCCCCCAGTACTCCTGGTACGTCTCAAAACAAGGCCTCGATTCCCCCTTTGGACCACGAGTTCCTGGGGAACTTCATTACCTAGAAGTCACTCCCATACTCACCTCCAGTGAAATATCCACACCTTCAATACCGTCCCTAAACTCTGGCTAGAGTATTAACTCCATGTTCTTAGCTCAAACCAAGCTCAAGCCAAGAACTTCATTTCTTTTGACACATAAACCATGATCCAAGCAACCAAATTTGAAATTAGATCAATGCCTGTCTGAAATAGTCCTCTCAGAATGCTCTATCTTGGGGTTCACTGCTATCACTAAATCCTAAAAAATGGAGGAAGCTGAGTTTGCTTGAATGCTCCTTCTGTATCCACTTCAACTCCACCAAACCATTCTTGAGAGCTTGTTTGGAGGTTCTAGCTGGAGAAGACAGCTACTTTTATATCTTTGGCTGAAGACTGAAAACGGAGCCCCTCTTTTTCTAGAAGGTTGTGGCTTTGGGAAAGACAGACAGGGAGTCATGAGGGAGGAAGGGCAAGCCAGACAGACCATCAGAATCAACTTTGGCCGTCAATGGGGTGGCAGAGGTTGAAGCCAGATCACCCCCACATCCAGCACCAAGTCATTCTGATGAGATGTTTTTATTATCTTCTGTCTTTGTCTTCCCCTTCGCACCCCAATCCTTGCAGCCTTAGTTCATTCCTTCCTTCCGTACTCTGCCCAGCAACTGCAGAGGATGTGGCGTGTTTCTTCTCTTGGCCTGATCGGCCTCTTTCTCTCTGGATTCATTCTCTGCGACACCTCTCCGACCTAACTTTATAAGGTTAATTGCAAACAAAGGCCCTGCTCAGGCTATCCCCAGTCTGTCTCATCAGCCGCATCTTCAGCTATACTGCCTGGTGTTCCGTTTTCCCCAACACTTCCATCCACGCTATCAGAAATCCCTCATGCTTTTTTAATAAAGGAAAATAATAATAAACACTATTATTTTCCAGCAGTGCTGCTGCTCCTGTGGCTGTTGCACCAAGATAGCGTCCAGCCTTGTTGTCCCTCACCAGCTGTTCTGCGGTCATCTGAGGTTTCATCTGCCTTCAGGGTCTCTAATTCATCTTCACCTGTTTTTCCTACCATAATAATATATTTATTATTGCAACTTTGTATCCACACAGGGAGTCCTGTTCCACTTCTCCTCATCCCTCCCTCTTCCCATTTACTCATTGCTTAAATATTTGCCTTACTATATATAGAACTTTATATGTGTGTGTGTGTATATGTGTGTTTGTGTGTGTATATATTTAATTTTTTTGGAGACAGAATCACTGATCTGGAATTCACTATGTAAATTAGGTTAGCCTAGAGCTCACAGAGTTCATCCTGCTTCAGCTTTCTGAGCGCCGGGATTAAAGGTGTGTGTCACCACATCCAATTTATGTGTATATAATCTTAAAGTACTGTTGTGATCAGAGTAATTTGGAGAAGAAATACCTTTATAATAACTTTTAATCCTCCCATCCAAGAACATGGTATATCTTTTTATCTGTAGTCATTTATATCTCTCAACAAAGTTTGAAGCTTTTCTCTATGAAGTCCCCCTCCTCAGGTTAACTGTTAGATACCTTATTTCTTTGTTGCTATGGAAAGCAGTATCCTGACTTACAGGGTTTTTTTTTCAGCTTCCTTTGCTGACACAAAGGATGCTCTCTTGTAGTCTTCCAAGTCTGAACCTGATCTAAACATAAAAGGAGTTTTACGAAGCAACCAGTATTTTAAATGTTGCTGAAATAGCTTTGATATGATAGTTATTATTTGTTCCTTGAAACTTAGATAAATTTTACTTGAAAAAGTATATGTGTGTTTATAGAAGGCTCTGTGTGCGTGTGTGTGTGTTTGTGCGTATGCACGCGCACGCATACACATACATCTGTGTCAGAAGATGTCAAGTGGTCTGTCTGCTCTATCATGTTCCACTTTAACCTCGCTCGGGAGCTAGGGTGGAGGCCAGCAAGCCCCAGTAATTATCCTCCTGTCTTTGTGCCCCACAGCTTGGGGTTACAGGTGCATACCCTGGCCTAGAGTTCTGTGTAGGTGCCTGGACTGCACACACAGGTCTTCAGGCTTACACAGGATGTGCTTATAATCGCTGATCTGTGACCTTAGCTCTTGACTAGAGACTTCTTGATGGATACTTTATAATAATTTGTTCATTCCAGGTGTAATGATCCATGCCTTTAATCCCAGCACCCAGGAGGCAGAGGCAGGGGGAATCTTTGTGAGTTCAAGGCCAACCTGGTCTATATATCAAGTTCCCAGACAGCCAGGGCTCCATAGTGAGATCTTGGAGGAAAGAATAACAACAACAACAAAAAGTTTGCTCAAATTTCCTATCTTTTCATGCCTTCTTAATTTTGCCTGATAAGTCCCCCCACTCACCCCTGCCGCCCTGCTCCCCAATCTAGGCTATTAAGCTTGTTATCCTAGTTCTGCATTACATGGGAAATCATGGTGCATCTTCAGTTATTTCCCCCTTTATTCTGTACCTTTTTCCTTTCTAACGTCTCATTGCCACCCCCACCCCCCTTTTTAATTGATAGAGGTTTTCCTACCTTATGGCCACTATAAAAGGAGAAGGTTTTCTTCTATGATATTGCCCATGAGTCTCGCGCATGGGGCGTTTCCAGGAGCGTGTTTGTTGCCGGGGATCCTGCAGCCTGCTTACTCAACAACAGCTTCACTGAAGCATCTCACTTGATGGGGTGTCTGAGTTCTAGGCTAGACACTCTTTAGATCTCACTCTTAGGGAGCAATGCTCCGCTGACTTCTTCATTTCAGTGTCAAAACT
Organism: Bramus lutescens; assembly: GCA_001685075.1. NCBI lineage: Eukaryota > Metazoa > Chordata > Mammalia > Rodentia > Cricetidae > Bramus > Bramus lutescens. The sequence goes on from LOEQ01000290.1 coordinate 53,405, forward strand.
GAGAAATCTGATGTCGCACTCACATTCCTTGGTAAGATATTATTTTCCGTTCGATTATAGAATTGCCTTTTGAACTGTGAAGTTATGGTGTTACACTATATACCCTAAATTATTCCTTTCATCTTTTTTCTTTCTCTCTTCCTCTCAACCTTGTATTTCTTTAGAATTGTATTGGATTTTCCTTCCAACGTATTTTTTTATTTCAGTCAAACATAATGTTATTTGGGGGGACTTTAGGTTATTATTTATCCATACATTATTTCCCATCTCGATTGCAATGCACTTCATGCATTTCCCGGAAATCAAAAAGAACAGCAGTTGTTCCCTGTGGTTGTGTCAGTTGGTTGTGGACTAATTTAACAGAGGCACACTTGTGTGGCTGTTTCAGCTCAGGGGAGTCCTAGTGCTGGGCTCATCTGCACAGGTGGACTGTGTTTCTTCCTGCAAGATCTTTCTTCCTCAAGCTGGTTGGACTAGGCTTCACACGGTCAGATCAGCGCTTGGCCACAAGCGCTCACTAAGAACGTGTTTGCGTCATGTATGCTGGTGTCAAATTCACTGGTAGGTTAAGGTAAATCACGTCACCGTTTCTCATCATCTCAAAGGCACACATTTTTTTTTTTTAAAGAACCTTTGTAGTTGTTTTTTGCTTGTTTGTTTTTTTGGTTTTGTTTCTTTTCCTTTCTTTCTTTCTTTTTCTCTTTGGCCTTCCACTCAGTCCCCAAATAAATACACAAGTACTACTTATTCTTTCTTATGAATGGTTGGCCTTAGCTTGACTTGTTTCTAGCCAGTTTTTCTAACTTAAATTAACTGTTTCTCTTTAAATACATTTTGCCTCTGGGCATTTTACCTTTAATCTATATGTCTTTTTTCCCTTCTTATTCTGGTTGTGTAGCTGGGTGGCTGGCCCCTGGTGTCCTCCTCTCCTCCTTTTCTCACTCCTTGCCTTCTTTTTTTGAACCTAAACTTTTCTCCCTATTTATTCTCTCTGCATGCCAGCCCCACCTATATCTCTCTATTGACCGTTCAGCTCTTTATCAGATCAATCAGGTGTTTTAGGCAGGCAAAGTAACACAGTTTTACAGAGTTAAACAAATGTAACAAAAGAATGCAACACTTCTTTGCATCATATTCCGCAGCATAAATGAATGTATTTTAAACTAATATTCCACAACAAACTTTAGTATGTATAACAATAATAATCAAAGAAAAATAGTATCAATTTGCAAGTGGGGGTCATAGAGAAGTTGGAAGAAAGGGAAAGGAGGAAGTGATGTAACTGTATTTTAATTAAATTTATCTAAGAAAATATTAAAATGGGGGAAAGAAGGGGAGATAGTACCTTCTTTCTTTTTAAGTTTATTTTATATGTATGGGTATTTTGCCTGCATGTATGTCTCGTACCCAAGAAAGCCAGAAAAGGGTGTCAGATCCCCTGAAACTGGGCTTGCAGATGGTTGCAAGCCACCATGTGGGTGTTAGGAATTGAACCTGGATTCTCTGGAAGACCAGCCAGTGTTCCTAATGGCTGAGCCATTTCTCTGGCTCGAGGCACATGTATGTAACACATCTGCTGCGCACAGTAAGTTTGTTGTATTCCCATGAATCAGAATTGGGTGAACGGTGGAGTTGGGTGTCAGTGTGAGGGGACAGATTGTGTCTTTGACCCGTATGAGTTGTGGGGACCCAGAGTTACAGTCCGTCACATCTTCTTCCTCCTTTCCTCCTGAATCTTCTGTTATACAGATGCTAAATTTTCCGATGTTCTTTATGTTTTTATGTCTAATGCCCTTGAAGATAGCCCCTCGGCCTTATCATTTGTTTACAAATTCAAATTTATACTCATTCTGTAATTTCTCTCTTCAATTATGTTCTTTAAATAAACTGTTATTTTTACTTGGTCTTTTACATTTTTATTGTATTTACTTATCATTAACAATATCCTATCATCTCTTTTATAGTGTATGCTATGCTTAATTTGATTTTTAGAATCTGTTCTTTCTAATATGGGCAATTAAGTTTATTATCTTTCTTTGTTTAACTGGGTTTTTTTCCCCCCTGTAATTTCAGAAGGGAGAAACCTAAGCTGATTCATTCGTGTCGATTTCGCTGACTTTAAGGAGACTGTGCAAATACTCTAGGACCAGAACTAGACGGATCAGAGCATGGGTAACCATTCTAAGGGCTGCCTCATTAGAGCACAGCCCTGCCCTCCTCACAAGCTGGGTCCTCATCTCCGACCTGGGCACTGGTGAGGGTTTGGAAGATGCTATGTTGGAATGTTACAAGTGACCCACCTGTAGACCCTGTAGGAGGCAGGGCCTGTTAGCGGAAGTAGGTCATAGGGGGCAGGTCTTTGGGGGTATCATTATCCCTGGATCCTTCCTGTCACTCTTTTCCTCTTGGTAGGGCTACTTTTTAAGGAGCGCCTACTCACCCCCATTCCCTGGGACCACTCTGTGTGCCTTCCCTGCCATAATAAACTGCATCTTGCTCAAACAGTGAACTATAGCAAACCATTCCTTCCTTAGCTGCTTTTTGTCAGGTGTTTTGATCATGGCGACACAGGAGATTACAATACCGTGAAGGCATTTGACATATTAGACAGGAAGAACACCCAGGAGCCTTTGCTCCCGTCTTGTCCATTCACCTCTCACAGTAGTTTTAGAATCAGTCACAGTGTTACTCTGAGACCCCTCTACTGGCCTTGAGTTCAAATTTCCTGCCTGCCTCTTGGAGAGGATTGGAGCTGTTGGGGACATTTTTCTATAGGCAAAATCATTCTGTAATTTGACTCTCATCTGAAAGGGAATCGATATCTTGCCAAGCCCAACTGTCCTTTGGGACCTTGTCTCAGTTGGGTCTGTTCAGTCCACTACCCCCGTAGACTTGCCTCCTTTTAAAGTTGGGGGTGAATTAGCAATGGCTGAATTTTCTCAACCTCTACACCATCTAACATCTTGTCAGCTAGGAACAATTACGTTTGTGGGTCACTGGTATCCCCATGTCCAGCCTTGCTGAGCGTGCTGATTGGCTAGTATCCTACTTCATCCCCACAGCAGCCCAGTGCAGTGTTACTATTCCTTTCCGTTGTCCAGCTAAGAAGACAAAGCCTTTTCCCCCCTGAAGTGTTGTGATCAAATCCTGCTAAGCAAACACTTTATATTCCAAGCCATAGAAAATAAAAGCTTGAAGCAAAATCTAGTGCCTCTAAAGGACAGTGTGTCTCTGTGTCTTCTGAGAGCACCTGCTCAGTCATTTGTCATAGCCTCTGGGGCTGGCTTCCCTACCGTCACTGATGCATATTATTGCAGACATTTTTCTTTTTCTTTCTAGGCATAAACATGTTTGCCCCTCAACATAGGTTTTTTTTTAAAAAGTGTTGCCTACATCTTATATAAAACTAGCATATGTCACTCTCTTCATTCTTTTCTAGATATGGCTCATTATGTAGTCCAGGCTGACCTTTAATTCACGCTCCTGCCTCAGCCTCCCAAGTGCTGAGTTTAGAGGCATGTGCCACTCACCTACCTTGATTATTAGCTACAGAACCAGGAGTGGTTCTGAGTGGCTTCACCTTCCAGCTGTGCTTGGAATTGCTTGGTGTCCTTGCCTTCTGGAAACTCCCTTTACTGCAATTAACTCAGTGCTCAGCAGGTGATGGGAAGGATGGAACAGAAAAGGGCTCATTTGCAGACGACTTCTAATAACTTTCACAAAGGCCTGGGAGGCTAGAAGAAAGATCTGCTATCTCTCTACTGTCTCTTCTAGGTGACTTTGGAGATAGGTGAGGAGGTTAAAAAAAAATGAACCTCCTGCCTCTAGCTTCCAGGAAGGGCAGAGGTGTTTGTCACCATGGTCAGTTGGCCTCCTGGGGAGGGAGGTTTGGAGGAGGAGACAACATCCATCAGTTACTTAATGGTTCCTGCTGAAGCCAGCCCCCCCCCCACAGATAATTGCCTGGGGAAGGAGGGCAGGGACCAAGAACCAGCCCTGTGCTCGGCCAGCAGGATGCGGAAAAATTCAGCTGGGATCTTTTTATAGTTTCAATCATCCCTGGTAATGAAGATTCTGCAATTAGAACTCAGCTGACAGTTGTTTTGGGGACATGTGAGGTGAATAGAATCCTGGGTCTGCAGGAGGGCAGGCCAGTCTGTTGGGACAACTTGAAGGCGCCCCTAGGAACAAGGGATGTGATGTGAGGACAGAGCTATCTGGCAGGCCACTCCCTAGCCTTGTCACACCTCGGATACAGTTCCACTTGGGCATTACAACTTTTGGATCGTGTTTAAGACACCTCCTCTCAGGTGTCTGTCAGGGTGGAGAAGACCATCACGACCCCAATGACATGGAATTTATGACGATTTTGTCGGGGCTTGATCAGAATTGGCTTAGTCTGTGAAGAGAGAATTTGTTGAAAAGTATTTTAAGAGGATTAGCCTAGTTAAGGAGATAAACTGTGGGTCGTTGAGATAGGTCGTTGAGTAAAGGCTCTTGCTACCAAGCTTGATGACCCGAGTTTCATCACAGACACAGACACACACATACACACACACAAATAAAAATAAAATAATTTTAAACATCATAAATGGTTTTCAAACAGTTTAAGCAGAAAAACAACTTTTATTGAGCACATACTATGTGCTACACCCTAGCTAAACTATTTGCATATTCATAACCTGCATCCTACTTTGTCAGTTTATTAGATAGACAGCACTCTCATAAGCTCTGTTTTATAGGGAAAGAAGAGGGCCTCCTGTAGATCCCGTAGCTAATCATCAGTGGTAGGTTCCAACACTGAAGCCAACTCTGCTTCAACCACTCCCCCTCTGAACTGTGGATCAATAGACTGGTTCAAAACCCACCTCCTCTGTTCACAAAACAACTCTGGCTGCCTCTGCACGGCACTGCTGTTAGCAGCCAGAGCTGTCATCACTGCATTTTACAGTACCTTTGCCATGAAGGATGGAGAAGCATCTGTTTCAGGATGAATTATTAAGTGTCTTTCTCATCTTGGGCTAGTGTAGGTGCCTCCTGATTCCTTCTATGTTGGATTTAAAGCTCTCGCTAACACTCCTCCTCTCTGACAACCAAAATTACAGTATCAAAACAGAAAAGACCTCCGCTCAAACTGATATTTCCATCCTGGCAAGCCTCTCAGGAGCCACAAGATGCTGCCTGAGTTGTCTCCTCTCTCTTCCTCAGCTGTGAACTCTGGGGTCACGAAGGAAGGACTCTCTAACAGGTCCAAGCATGGCAAACATGGTGCAAACAGGTCTTGCCCTTTACCCTTTCTTGCCTGCTAAAAACCCATTAGATTACATTTCCAAAGCTAGCCCCAAGCTCTAGTCCCTTGTTTGGCCACCGACTCAATCCTGCAACAAAGCAGCAACATTCAACAATCAAAACTCATTATTTGGCCAGCATGTCCAATCAAGATTTACAAGCTCACCCTAGCATAGACCCCACCCTCTCCTTAAAAACCCACTCCTGTAAGAAATACCGGCTGCTGCTTGCTATCAACCTTTGCCCGATCCAGAGGCAGCCCCCACTGCTGTCCCTGCTTGCCCCTTTGGGGTAATAAATCTCCTTTGGAGTCTGGGTGTGTCCTGTACCAACTCTGGGGCGGGGAGGAGGGTTGCGCTCCAACCCCTACAAGCAAGCTGCTGGCTGCTAGGTATGGGGATAGTAAAGACTGCATGAAAATAAAAACAGGGAACAAAAATCACTTCCCATCGGGCTCCAGTGATCTGGAATCTACCAATCTATGCTATGGTTCTTACAGGAGGGGGTCACGGGGATAATCCCACTCCTGGATATGTGAACTAACGCTTGTCCCACGAGGATTATTGTCCTGCAAATGTGTGAGGTACTGGAGAGTACGGAGGGAGGTTGCTGTGATAAACATGACTACGTGGTTTTGGTGAGAATTGTGGGTCTATTTGGAACTTGGATCTGGAAAATTTTGGAGGTTAGACAGCCATTCTGTACGGACTTGGAAGGTGATAAAGAGAAAGGCACGTGATGGAGGCCTTGCTTGTGACATTTGAGAATTCCCTCAAAAACTCTATCAGGGATGGTCTTGTGATATATTTTCAATTAAGAATCCTTGGAAGTAAGATGCATTGCTGATTAGCTGGGGCTGAACACTCATCTGTGATTACTAAGAGCATGACTGAGGCAAAGTCTTCTGAGAAGTGATGTAGGAGGGTCATCTGTCTATGTGTTACTTTCATTGGTTAATAANCAGTGCTTAAACGAATACAATTGGTGTGTTGTTATTTCGGGGTATAAGCTAGCCTTGCGGGAGCTGGGCAGGACGAAAAGCAGGGCCGTCCCCTTATCACTACAGAGAAGAACTTCCTCAAGGTCAGTGCACAGAAGCTGTGGTCTAGGGGGCCAAGGGTAGATGGACATCAAGCTCTCAGCAGAACATGGCAAATATGCAAGAGTCTCCCTCATGCTGAACACATGAAGGAGTCAGGAGAGTTGCTGAAAGGTCACACTGTGTGCAGGGCTGGGGCCCCTGAAGAAAGGCCCGGCGAGGCCATTGGTGAAAGTGTAACCTCAGTTGCAGTGAAGACCCCAGGATATTGGGGACACCAGAACCATGCATTATCTGCCAAGGGCAGCAGCAGGTGAGGGTGGAGCTGACTTGAGCCTACAAGACAAGCTGGAGGTGACAAGGATGGCAGAGCCAAGGATGTGGCACTTACCAAGGTCTTTTGCTCCCAGAAGATAGTGTGTCTCATATAATCTACATTTAAGGTCTTTCTGTTTTGTTTGTCTGTTTGTTTGTTTGTTTTGTGACAAGGTCCTCACTATGTAGCCTTGGCTGGCCTGGAACTTGCTGCATAGACCAGACTGACCTCAAACTA